>JAHRHZ010000271.1:12315174-12390730 GCA_024137785.1 Ginglymostoma cirratum
CTTCATCAGAAATCATTTCTGATGAAGGGTCTAGGCCCGAAACGTCAAGCTTTCC
This sequence comes from Ginglymostoma cirratum, assembly GCA_024137785.1. NCBI lineage: Eukaryota > Metazoa > Chordata > Chondrichthyes > Orectolobiformes > Ginglymostomatidae > Ginglymostoma > Ginglymostoma cirratum. Next base: position 12,315,230 of record JAHRHZ010000271.1, read on the forward strand.
TGCTCCTATGATACTGCTTGGCCTGCTGTGTTCATCCAGCTCCACACCTTGTTATCTCGGAATTGAACCCACACTGTTGGCAACAGACATCATAAGTCAGCTGTTAAGCCAGCTGAACTAATCCAACTTCATCCCCATTCCTCCAAAAGATATATTTTAAGCACAATTCATTTGCTATGAACAAAATTCCAAGACTGATCCACTATTATTTCTTTACAATGCAAAACCTAGAAGGAATAAACAACAGACTTCCTCACAAATGACCTAACAAAGATGCATAAAACAACAGGATATTTTCAACTATGAAAAAAATGAAGTCTTCAGTCAAAAACTGACTAAATTAGAATGTCACTTTGGGATTCAAGGCAAAGTCAAAACATCTATTTGAATAGAGTGCACAATTTGGCTAATGAAGTATTTTCTTGCAAAGTAAAAGGAATCCAACAGCGTAAAATGGCTCATTTTAAAGTCATAAAACGAGAAACAAGTGACGTGGGAAGGTGCACTTTCCTGAAATTTAGAAACAAATCTTACTTTAAAATGAAAACAGCTAAAAACAAACTTCTGCAATATTTACTGGAAGTTCTCAACTAGAAGTCTTCTGGATATCTATAAGGTTATTCCCCAAGAACCAAATTTCTGTGCTTTCAACACTGATTCACAATGATTTATTCTTAGGAACACAGGAACAGGGCTAGGCCATTCAGGGCCTTGAGATTGCTCCACTATTCAATAAGATCATGGCTGATCTGTGGCCTAACTCTATATGCCTGCCTTGGGCCCATATCCCTTGATAACATCCCTGATAATATTGGTCTACCTCAAGATTTAAATTTAACATATAAATTTAGTATTGATCACCATTTGAGGACTTCCAAACCTTCACTTTTTCCATCTAGGAGCGCATTCTAATATATCTCTCCTGAATGGCTTGGCCCTAATTCCTAGACTGTGTCATGGTTCTAGAATCTTCAACCAGTGGATATAGTTTACCTTCATCTACCCTATCATTCCCTGTTGATATCCTGAAGACCTCAATTAGATCATCCCTTCACCTTCTACATTCTATAGACCAAAGGCCTGATTTGTCTCATTACTTAACACTAAGTCTAGTTATCATCTTTGCAAACCTGCATCGAACTCTCTCCAGGTCCAACATCCTTCCTAAGGTGTGATACCCAGATCTGATCTCAGTACTCAAGCGAGGTCTAACTGGGGTTTTGTATAATTGCAGAACAACATTTGCGTCCCTATAGTCCAGCCTTTTAGAAGGCCTGCACTCTACTAGCCTTCTTGACTATTCTCTGCACCCCTATCCCTGATCCTTTGTTAATTTCTTTTGGACTTCTGGCAAGCTATCCCCCTTTTCTGCTGGGAATACTGAAGCAAAATAATCATTCAGCGTGTCTGCCATTTCCCCATGTTCACAGATAATATTCCCACTCACAAACGGTGAATAGTATTCTACAACAGCTGCTTTCCCTTTATGAAACTAAAATCTCTTATCTTTCATCCCCCTTGCAAGTTTCCTTTCAATCCTTTTTAGCCACTCTTAAACTGCTTGTGGCCCTTTGTCAATCTTTGTATTTGTCCCATCCTATGGAATCCATGCATTTTTATAAGCATTTTCTTTTAATTTTATGCTGTCCTTTACTACTTTAGATGCCCTGGCTGTATTTTTTTGGGGGTTAAGTTTAGGGGCGAGTACTGAGAACAGATCTGGACAACACCTTAGGAAGTATGTTGGACCTGGAAGAAGTTAAACACAGGTTTGCAAGGATGATAACTGGGTACAAAACTACTTCCGAGTAGCATCAATTGTTCCTTTGAACACCCTCCACTATTCCTCAGTTGTTCTACCTAGTAGAACTTCCCAGATACTGTGGACAATCTCCACCTCATCCCATCAGTCTTACTTGAATCCAAAATTCTAGTACCTAATTTTTGTTTAATGTTATTATCACTGCCTGAAAAATGCTCATAAACAACTAGGTCACTAATTAAATCAGACTCATTGCTCATTATTAAATCCAATATTACTTGTCCTCTTGTAGATTCAAGGCATACTGTCACAGGAAACTCTCCCAGAGACACTTTAGAAATTCAGAGTCTTTCTAGCAGGTGCTTGTCTGTCACTGAAAGTCTTTGTTAGGATTAAATTCCCCAATTAATACTACACTGCCTTGGCTACATAGGTGCCTAACTTCAGCATTTATAGAATCTAGCACTTCTAAGCTGTTACCAGGCGGTCTATAAATGGCACTTACTGTGGCTCCTCAGTTCTAGCCATAAGTTCTCCCCAGGTGCTTTCCTCTCATTACATCCCTCCTCAAAGAGATGATTTGGTTTCTAATCAGTAATGCTACTCCACCACTTCTGTAATTTTCCTATCCCTCATACAATTAAACATAAGGTTTACAGAAGTGTTTAGTTCCCAGTCCTGGCCATCCTGCAGCCATGTCTTCATAGTTTCTAATTTGAGCTTGCACCTCCAGCTCACTCAATTTGCTCCTTACGCTTTGTACATGTGCATTAAGAACTCTAATTTCGGCTGTGCATTCTGTCCTATCCTTCAGCATCTTTTTATTATTTCACCGTCCTATCTTGTTCAATACACTTATTATTGCTCCTGCCTTCAATTCATTCAATTGGCCCTTTTTGTACATCCTATTAACCTCTACCTTCTCCTGACACACTGACCTGCTGCTTCTGTTCTCAGTCCCCGCCATTCTACGTTAAACCCTCCCCACTGGCACTAGCAACCAGCCAACAGATTGGTTACATGGTATTGGTTAATATAACCCATGATCAAACAGTTCAGCAGAATGATATACAAGATTAATTTCTCCAGACAGCTTAATTGCAACAGCCATTTATTTGAAAAGCTGATATTGTAAGCACAAAGCAGTTCTGCTATTCAGTCATACTGCAACATTGAGTCATTTAAGTCAGACCTCCAGCACCTGAATTGGTCATAGATGGTTAATTTACTGTGGTGATGAAGCTTCCATATCAATGCAAGCTTCAGGATACCATACAAGTAAAAAATATATGTCAGCTATATGAAGTGGATGCAAAAGGACCCATTTCCTGTACAACAGTCAAAAAACATTGGCATAAATTTCAAGTAATTGACAGACGGATTTGAGTATTTATGAGTGCACCTGAAAAGTTGGCAAATGCAGAAACCCTCAACACAATTACAATGCATATAATATGCACTGACATGCTGTAACTTTCAGGGCTGTAGATCAAGAACTTGAAGATGGAATTAAGACTGGATAGCACTTCTTGCTGAGACACACATACTGGCCACCTCTTGTACCATAAATCATCTTTGTTTTGAAGGAATCTGTGTTTTAAAGATTTGTGCATCTTAACCTTTACATTTCCAGTTCTTCCTCTCCATTTCTGTTGTCTATTTTCATTCATCACCACCTTAGTTTCTGCAAATTAAATATTTATAATAGTTCCCACATCCAAACAAACAATCTAATAACTATCCATCATCATCCTAAAGTCACTTAAGAGGTCTTCTACAAACTTAGATATTGTGTTACAAATACCAGTGTCCACACCATATGTATTAGAGGCATGTGGGGTCACCAATGGACCGCCAGTGTGACACAGTGGTTAGCACTGCTGCCTCACAATGCCAGGGACCTGGGTTCCATTCCAGCCTTGGGTGAATATGTGGAGAGCTTGCACTTCTCCCTTTTTCTGCATGGGTTTCCTCCAGGTGCTTTGGTTTCCTTCCACAGTCCATTAGATGCACATGTGAGGTGGACTGGCCATGCTAAGTTGCCCATAATGTCAGGGATGTGCCGGATACACGGATTAGCCATGGGAAATGCAGGGTTATAAGGATAGATAGGGTGGTGGGTCTGGGTGGGATGCTCCGAGGGTCAGTGTGGACTCAATAGGCTGAATGGCCGGCTTCCACACTGTAGGGATTCTGTCGTTACGTTTTATTACTCCAAAACATTCATTGATCACTACATCTGTGTCACTTGCGGCAATGCTCGGCTGAGTGATCTGCAATTACCCTGTAAGCTCCAGTCTTTTGAACAAGATTATTACGAAAACATTCCAATTCTCTGGCACACTTTTCTTACCGTTCTTGTTAATTAACTCAGAATTCTAAATCACAGACAACAAATAATGGCTAGAAAAAACCCAGCCATTCATTTTGAATGGAAATACTTATGGGGCATTTTAGAGATTCACAAAAAAAACCATGTGCAATGGGAATGCTTAGTTAAATATACTATTCTGAGATGAAGAACTCCTCTAGGCAAAAGGAAGTACAGTAAGACTCACAATCAGGAGGTTCACATAGTCATTGTGAAAACACACACAAAGTAATATATAACCTCACTGTTGTACTTACACTGATCACAAATAACAATGCAACTTCATGTTAAGAAGGACTTACTGGCAGAAAGCCTTCTCACTTGCATTCTCAACTGACACTCAGGCACTGTGGTAGATCACAGTATTTGAGGAGAAACTGAATCAACTGTTGATATTTCACTTGATTGAACAAGTAGATTTCCATTGAAGTAAGTAAAAGAACCATAATAATTGGAACAATTAGTACAATGAGGTATTTTAAGGTTTATAATTTTTGCCATTTTATCAAGAGCGCCACTTCATAAGTTGCCAGTTAAAACAAAGTTTGCTATATGGGATTTGACACCAAGAACTTTTTCATACAAATACAATAGAAGCCAATGATCTTCATGTATTCGAGATGGAAAGGGATACGACAGATAAAGAGTACAGGGAAATTGAAGACTTTGTCAGGGTGAACTTAAGGGCTGCTTACACGGTCACATGGATGATCTCAAGCTGTGGGTACCAATGGACCTTATAACCTGACCAAAACTTTTATACCAATTGACTGTCAAGACCCTTTTGGTTGAATAGTGCCCTGTAGACATTTTATTTAAATTCACACATGCAATGTGGGGATTACTGGCTAGGCCAGCAATTATTGCCCATTCCTAACTGCCTAGAGAAGAGTGAACCACATGGCTGTGGATGTGGAGTCACATGTAGGTCAGATAGGTAAGCACAGTGGTGAACCAGGTGAGCTTTTACAGTCAACAAAAAACTAATGTGCATCATTTGAATTTTAATTCCAGATTTTTGAAGAATTCAAATTCCACCATTCTGTGTTGAGACTCGAACTGGCATTACCAGAACATTACCCTGTCTCCAGATTACTAGTCTAGCATCAATACTTCCCCTAAAACTCTCATTGTGGTTCACTCTTAACTGAACTCTGAAGTGACATGGCAAGCTACTCAGTTCAACAGCAAGCTTTGCCACTAATGCCCATATATCAACAAAAAAAGTTTTAAAAAATAAAACACTGATTGAAATAAACTCACCTTTACAGTAGTCACTCGGGTCTTCTTGTTCTTCATCATCAGATCCCAAGATTTCATCCTCTGGCTCTTGCACCTCACATTCTGTTGTAGCAGGATGGGTTCTTCGTTGAGGTTCAGGTCTGAAAATAATAGCCAGGAGTTTTATTTTCAAATCATGCTTGTGGAAGAATTCCATTTCCACAGCTAAAACTGTTTTAATACCCCAAAGTGCCTTTCACCATCCAAATATTATGTTTCCTATAATGGATTTGCTTCCCAAAAAATAATTTCTTCCTTGGAAAGCACGACCATTTTAAAAAGGGAGCATCTAGAACATAAACAAAGTTGAGGGAAAAGCTCAGCAGGCCTGGCAGCATCCGTAAAGGACAAAACAGAGAAGGGTCATCGGACCTGAAACGTTAACTGTTTTCTCCTTCACAGATGCTGCCAGACCTGCTGAGCTTTTCCAGCAACTTTGTTTATGTTCCTGATTTCCAGCATCCGCAGTTCTTTTGGTTTTTATTTAGCATCTAGAACATGATGGCATTTATATGACACTTTGAAGACACTTACAGAAAGCCTACATGCAGATACAACAAGCAATTAGGAAAGCAAATGGTCGGGTAGTCTTTATGCAGGGGACTGCAGTGTAACAAAAAAGCTTGTTACAACAATTGGTGAGATCAAGCCTGGAGAATGGTGTACAGTTTTGCTCCACTCACGGGAGAGTATATGATGTGAAAGGAGGTGCACAAATGTTCAATAGATTGATTCCTGGGATGAGATGTAAAGAGCTGTGATACAGTGGATTCTGGGCACTTTCCTGCGTGAAACACAAAACCTTACATGCAAATAAAATGTTGCCTTTTACTTTAAGGGAAAAATGCATAAAAAGAGCGAGGTCTTGCTACAACTGTGCACAGTGTTGGTAAAACCATGTCCAGAGCACTATAAAGTCTTTGCTTCCTTGTCAAAAGTTGAAAAGCTGGGATTTCAACCAGTTGAAGCTTAGAAGAATGAGTGTTAATATTACTAAAACAAGTTTCTGAGGGGCCTTGACAGGACAGATGTGTCAGATGTTTCTTTTCTCGGGGAAATGGGAACTAGTGGTAAAGCTTACGCATATGGCACCTCATATTAAGATGGATATTGTGAAGAATTTCTTCTCAACGTTGTGAATCTTTGGAATTCTCTTCCCTAAAAGAGGGTTGCGGAGGCTTAAACTTTGAAAGTACCTCAGGCAGAGATGGAATCACAAATTACGAGAACAGACAGGAAAAGAGAGTTGAGATCAAGGTCAGATCAGTTTATGATCTTTATAAATGGCATAACAGGCTCAATAAGGTCTTGGCCAACATCTGCTACAATTTGAGTTCTTATTTCAGAGAACATTTACATTGTAGCAAAATTGATATTATACGCCTCCTACAAAGTAGGCGATTAATTTATTCATAGTTTATTTACCAATTGGTCATGAAGAAAACTGACAGGAAAAAAAACAAGTAGTCAAACAATATTACAGGTGAAACATCTCAAATTGTATTCACAGCAGTTTTGCAAAGTAGAACCAGGTCCACAATTTAACTCAAAAAATGTTCAATCTTTGTGGCATCAAAAGGAATGAAAGTGAGAAAAAGAAAAATTGCATGAAATTACTTCGCGGACGTCTTCCATTGAAATGTCATTTCAGTGTCGGTTAAAAGCACCATTTTGCAAGAATGTTACAGCTACTGCAGAGCCATCCATTAGACAAATGCGCAAGGACTGCAAATCTATGTGGCTTGCAGGCCTGGCCCACATTTAAGTAAACCAGAAGCAATCCAGCAGAGTTTTTCAAAAAGGCGGCTGAAAATTTCACAAATTATCTTCTACAGGTTGTTCTTAATACTCAATGTAGTTTGCTCAAGACTGAATAAAAATATTTATTCAGACCATAAAATATCATGAGCTAGTAATGTTTGCAGCAGCAATTTAAATGAAGAAATTTTCCAAGCAATTGTATGTCTAAAAAAATCCAAAAAATATGCAATAGTAATCTGAATTTAGACTTTAACTCTAATATAAATGTCAGTTAATGCTGCAGGTTGTGTTGTTCATTTTACAGGTAATGCGTTTGGCTGTGAATGCCATACCAGCTTTGGAACATTTTTAATCAACTTGATCAGACATGTTATGACAGACCACTGGCACAGGTAGGACTTGTACCTCGACCATCCGACTCAGAGCTAGGGAAGCTATCTCTGCACCACAATGGCTCATCTTACGGCTTTGCATCAGGTTTACTCTCAGAAGGATACGATGTAAAATCATAGAGGGGAAAAAATGCCATCTGCTATTCGACGGTATTGCATCTTATCAAGACCTGATGTTTGAGGAGTTCTGTTTAGTTGGAATGGTATATGATCAAACTGCTTCAAGCGAGGAGGTGCAGGAGGTAATTTTCGTCTGGAAAGGAGACCGAAATCATGAGGACAGCCCAAACTAGTTACATTACCATCTAAAGCACACTACCCCTTCGTGAAAGTTCACAGTCTTCGATGTATGTTTAAAAAAGCAAACACGCTGACAATATTCAGGCTTGGCAACTGTTTTCTAAACTAGTTGAAGTATGAGTTCTGCGTTTTCTTTTCCCTCAGATGTTCAAGTTTTTATTCTGGAGCACTCAACAAACCTGGATATTACAAAAACAGAATTTTTCCTGTATGTAGGAACACTGGATGGGCAGGCCATTCAGCTCACTGAAGACAAGAAGAGGTAAACATGTTCATCGCTGTTAGTCTGTAAACAGTACGTCTCAAAATTAATACATAGATATGGCACAGCCCATGGAAAGATTGATCCGATTTTGGCAAAGATTAAATCCAGATCCTGGTCATTTTTTAAGGATCTGCCAACATTGAGAGATGGGCGTAAATTGACCTTATTTGGAAAAAAATCTGGGTTGTGAGATTGATCTAAATTGTATTGCACAACGTCCCCTTGTAAGATTTCTTGCCCCCTCAAAAAAAGCACCAAACAGGCAGGGAAAAACCTTAAGAACTGTCAGATTTGTAAAAATATTAACAGTGTGATACAGGTGTGTACTCTACTGAATGCCTCTTGACTGCTAGGATTATGCTTTCTCCTCATTTCCTGAAGATAGCAACTCAAGCTAGAACACAATGCTGGATTCAAATTACATTGCAGCGCTAGTGGGCTATTCAAAACTGTGGAAAATGATACAAGACCCTAAGACATAGCAGTAGACCATTCAGGCCACTGGAGTGGAGATCATAGCGGACCTAATAATCCTCTACTCTACTGTCCTGGCTTTTCCCCGTATCTTCTTGATTCCCTTACTGATTAAATATATTCAAGACTGACATGGATATTTAATGACCCAACCTGTGCAAATTTCGAATGGTAAAAGAAGTCCTCAGATCTCTACGCTCCGAAGAGGTTCCTCCAGGTGACTCCTAACTCTCAGATTATGCCTTCTAGTCCTAGGCTCTCCTTTTAAAGAGAAACAACCTCTTCACATCGACCCTGTTGAGTCCAAGAATCCTGAATGTTTCAATAAAGATTGCATGCTCTACTAAATTCCAAATGTGGACCCAAATCTACTTAACCTCCCCTCAAAAAAATCCCTTCATAACCAAAGCCAACCCTGAGAACCATCTCTGGGTTGCCTCCAATGCTAGCAAAGCTTTCTTTAGATTAATGAACCAAAGCAGTTCAGTATTCTAGGTGTGACTTAATAGTCTCTTGTAAAGTTTTAATAAGACTTGTATTTTTATACTCCATTCCCTTTGAAAATATCTTCCCCATCACCCAAAGTTGTTTGCTAGCCTTTAGTGATTTATGCACCCCAAATCCCTGTGTTACAGTTTTCTGCAGGCTTTCTCCACTTAAAACAATATTCAGTTCCTCTATTATTCTTACCCAAGTGCATAACCTCACTTTTTCATATTGCATTCCATCAACAAAGATTTTGCCCGCTCATGGCTATACCTCTCCGCAAACTCGTCATCATCTCTACCTTCCAATCTATTTTACTTTGAATTTTAAAAAAATGCAATTGCAGTCATGAGACGTGGGTGTTACTGGTTGGACCAGCATTTCTTGCCCATCCCTAATTGCTCAGAGTGCAGTTAAGGGTCAACCACACAACTGTGGGTCTGAAGTCACATGCAAGCCAGACCAGATAAGAATAGTAGATTGCTTTCCTTAAAGGCACATTAGGCTTTTTCTGACCATTGGCAGTAGTTTCATGATCATCAGATTCTTAATTCCAGATTATTAAATTCAAATTCCACCATCTGCCACGATGGATCTGAATCCAGATCCCCAAACATTACCTGGGTCTCTGGATTAATAGTCTAGGAATAATACCACAAGCCACTGCCTCCTCACTAACCTCATCCATATCATTAATATATTAGTTTAATGAATGGGGGTCCCAGCCCTGATTCCCATGAAACTCCACTAATTGCAACCACTTTATTCCAACACTTTCGCCTTTAATTTAGCCAATCCTCTATCCATGCGAATATACAACAAACTCCCTCCCTCATACCTCCAGCACCACGAATATTCCGTAGTCTTGAGTGCTCCTTTTGAAAATCCAAATATAAACACATCCATTGGTTCCCCTGTTTCCATCCTGTTTGTTAGCTTCTCAAAAGAATTCTAATAGATTTGTTAGGCATGCTTTCCCGTTTATCAAGCCATGCTGATGCTGCTTGATTAAACCATGTATTTCTAAATGCTCTCATCATATTCTTTATAATCAATTCCAAAACTTTCAAGGACAGAGAGGGGTAACTGGCCTACAGTTTTTTTTTTTGCAGGCCTTCCTCTTTGGATAAAGGGTGATACATTGAAAATCTTCCAATCCTCAGTTTCCAAAATGTAAGATTTCCTTTGCATATACTACCAGCACATCAACTCTTTCTGTAACTACTTCCTGTAATACCAGAGACTGCAACCTATCAATCAGGTCTAGGGAACAGAACAGCCTTGAGCCCCATTTGCTTCACTAGTACTTTTTTGCTCATCAGTTATTGCATTAATTTCTTCTCCCCTTTTGCCCATTGATCATTTTATATTTTTGGAATGCTATATGTTTTGTACTGTGAAGACTGATGCAATGTATTCATTCAACTGCTGACATTATACTGCTTCCCAGCCTCGATCTCTAATCGTGCTGTTTACACTATGGTTTCTCTTTCCCTTTTGATGTATGTAAAGCAAAACTCCTGCTGTTCATCTTGGTATTACTTGCTTGTTTAGCTTCAAACTTTATCATCTCCCACTATTTCTTTTTTGGTCATCTTTTGTTGGTTTTGAAAACATTCTCAATCCTCCAATTCAACACTGACCTTTGTCATAAAATTTTTTTTTCCTTTTAAATTGATTTAATTTTAATTATTAATATGTTATCTTCAATTTTCTTGGTTAATCATGGTTACCTTATCTCCTTCCAAGAATCCCTATTCCACACTTATTTTATTTATCCGTGCGTGTATATTAAAATGGTTGCCATTGCTCATCAATTGTCTTTTCTGCTAGAGGCTGCTTTCACAGCCCACTCCAGCTAATTCTGTCCTCATTCCACTGTGATGACCCTTATTTAAGTTCAGCAGTTATTTTTGACCTAAATTTCTCACTGTCAAACTGAATACTACATTCTACCGTGCTGATTTGCAAGATTTGAGAGTTCAAGAATTTATTGTTGAAGAAATTCTGGGGTCATATTTGACTCTGACGTAAATAATTTTCCTATCATTTCACAGTCCTTAATCTGGTCATAACTATTATAATCACATGAGACTTTGAACCTAATTTTACTAAGAACAATTGCAAAGAAAGCAAACATTAAATAGAACTGTAATGCAACTAATAAAAATGCAAAATCCATTTAAAAAGTAATCTGCAGAAATACGAAACTAAAAATATCATTAATGAATTTGTTATCTCTTCCATTACAAATTATTTTCTGATAATCACACAGGCTATCAAAAGAACTTTGAAAATTCTTGCAACTTAGTTCATTACCTAGAGAATCCACTATTGTAACTCAAAAAGAGTCATACAGCATGGAACCAAACCCTTCCGTCCAACCGATCCATGCTGACCATGTTCCCAAACTAAATTAGTTCCACCTGCCTGCACTTAGCCCATGTCCGTCCAAACCTTTCCTATTCATGATCTTATCCAAATGTCTTAAATGGTGTAACTGTACCTGCATCCACCACTTTCTCTGACAGTTCATTCCATTGATGAACCACTCTGCGGAAAACGTTGCCCTTCTTGTCCTTTTTAGATCTTCTTCCTCTCGCCTTAAAAATATGCCCCCTAGTTTTGAACTCTCCCAGCCTAGAGAAAAGACCCTTGTCATTCACCTTATTTATGCCCTCATGATTTTATAGATCTCAGAAAGGTCACCCCTCAATGTCCTATGCTCCAGTGAAAAAAGTCCCAGTCTATTTTTACATCTCAAACCCTCCACTCCTGGCAACATCCTGGTAAGTCTTTTTTGAGCTCTTTCCAGTTTATTAATTTCTATAATAGGACGACCAGGACTGCACACGGTACTTCAGAAGAGGCCTCCGCAAAGTCCTGTACAACCTCAACATGACATCCCAGCTCCTGTACTCAAAACATAATGAAGGCAAGCACAACAAATGCCTTCTTAACTACGCTGTCTACCTGTGATACAAATTTCAAAGAACTTTGGACCTGAACCCCTCTCTGTTCTACAACACTATCCGGGTCCCTACCATTAAGTGTAGAAATCCTATCCTTGTTTATATTATCAAAATTCAATACTTCATATTTATCTGAATTAAACATCATCTGCCACTCCTCAGCCCATTTTCCCAACTGATAAGATTTCTTTGTAACCTTAGATAACCTTCTTAACTGTCCAGTATATCACCAATTCTGGTGTCATCTGTAAACTTATTAATTATGTCTCCTATGTTCTTATCCAAGTCATTTATGTAAATCACAAACAAAAGTGGACCAAGCACCGATCGCTGAGGAACACCACTGGTCACAGGCCTCCAGTCCAAAAACCAACCCTCTACCATCACCTTCTGTCTCCTACCATAAAGGAAATTATGTCTCCAATTGAGAAGCTCACCCTGAATCCCATGTGATCTAACTTTACTAATTAGTCTACCATACAGAACCTTGCCAAAGGCTTCACTAAAGTCCAACTAAACAGTGTCTACCACTCTGCCCTCAATGTTAATATTTCTAGACTAAATTTTATAACTGCAAACAAGAAGTAACATTCACCAAGGTTATGAAGCTTTATCACCTTTATCATCACCTAAATTCTAGTTCAATTGTCTAATTAGCCATCCAGTCTCATGATTGAGTGCTAAAATGATCAAAATCCAATAATTTCAACTAAACATTGGTCCGCCCTAACCCTCAAAACAATCACCTTCGAAATATGTTTGTGTTATGTTAGCCACACTGTTCCCACTTCAGATACAATTTACTCTAAGCATCACAAATATTTTATGTTTAGTCCAATGTGCTTGTAACTAATGTCAAAGCACATTAAACAAATCCTCAACAATGTGTATTATAATCCACTTAGAATCAGTATTCCCTTTTGTGGCACAGGTAACAAGACACATGGCATGAATTTCTACATTGACAATCTACACAAACGCCCACGTATCCCCACCCCTACAGAAACAAATTGACAAGCCCGCAACACAACCACAAATAAATGCAATTCATAAACAAAATACCAATGAGAGCCAGAATAAATGAATACATTTAAAAAGAATTAATTGACAAAAAAAAAAGCAAGCATGCATATTAAGGCTGCATTCTTCCTTTCCAGAAACAAACACAATAAAGCAAGCTCAGTCATTTTCCAACAAGTATACACAGGTTTAAGAGCCTGGCTTACCTGCTTGTGAGTACCAAGGCCGATACTTGCATGAATTATGAGCATTTTGTCAAAATATTGCTTTGTCTACTGTATACCTGATCTGAATATCAACTATCCAGTAATTGCTTTAAAAAGCCACGATAAAAAAGAGCTATGATCAGCTGCACCTGCATTCCCATCTTACTGCATATTGCCTACAAAAATCACAAACACTATTTGTATCATCTAGAAAAAAAATGCTAGTAATCAGAAGGTACTGCCCAATTTCATTCCATTTTAAACTAACTGTACAAACTGTATAAACACCTCCACTGAACAGCATTTTTAAATACATAAAATTTACTATACCTGCATGAAGCTCTGATACCCATTGATGGTGGCAGCCCCGAAGACAGTTCACAGATTTTCTGTAAAGCCATCGAAAAAAATTTCAGCTGCCTCTGCCCGGGTGCACTGCAGTGATCAGCTACTGAGCTAACAGTCCTCCAAAAGCACAAGCAACAATACTCCACCACCTAGCTGCAGAAAGACTATACTGCATTGCAGGTGAACACCCTCAAACTTTAATAACCATTTTCTTGCTATTAATTTCAGATACAAACACTACATGATTTGAAAAATATATTCTGTCACTGATGGCGCAACAAACCAACATATTAAAGAGGAAGCATTGACAGGCTGGCTATTCAAAGCCGACAAGTCACCAAGAAATTAAAATGCTGACAATTCTGAGGAAACTAAGAGTGGAAATTGCGGACATGCTTGCCACAATCCCTGTACGCAGGAATGCAGCCAGAGAACTGAAGGATTGCATGTTACACCCGTGCTCTAAATACACATTGAAAGATAAGTTCAACACATCTAGGTCAGTTAAATCTCAGTAGTGGGAAGGCTTTTAGAAGCAATAATTCAGGAGAAAGTTAATTGTTACTTGGATAAAAGTGGATTAAGTAAATCCAGCACAAATGCAAGACCAAATCATGTTACACAGACAGTGGACTTTTCTGGTGAAGCAATAGTGGCCGATGAGGATAATGTGGTTGACATGTCATACATGGACTTCCAAAAGACATCTGATAGATAGGTGTCATATTACAGGTTTGTCAGCAAAGTTAGAGTTCATTAAATAAAAGGTTCAGTTGCAGATGGATATGAATTTGGCTGAGTGACAGGAAACAGATGAACAATTGTTTTTTCAGACTGGAAATTATACAGTGGGGTTCCTGAGGTCAGGAGTTAGGACTCCCACCTTTTCTTAATATAGATTAAACAACCTTCACTTGAGAATGCACAGTATAATTGCAAACTTTGCAGGCGACACAAAACTTGTAACTATTATGAACCAAGGAGGAGTTTAGTTATAAACTTCAACTGGAACGATGGTGGAACGAATGGACTAGTAGCAGTGGAAATTTAATGCAAAAGTACCAATGATTCATTTTGATAGGAAGAATGAGTAGAGATGAAGCAAAATAACAGATAATTCCAAAGGGGATGCAGGAACAGAAGTACACATACAAAAAAAAAAACATTAAAAAGGTGGCAGGGCAAGGAAACAGCTGGGAGCGACATAGTGGCTCAACGGTTAGCACTGCTGTCTCCGTGCGAGGGACCCGGGTTCAATTCCACCCTCCGGCAACTGTCTGTGTGGAGTTTGCACATTCTCCCCATGTCTGCATGGGTTTCCTCCGTATGCTCCAGTTTCCTCCCACAGTCCAAAGATGTGCAGCCTAGGTGGACTGGCCATGCTAAATTGCCTGCAGTTTTCAGGGATGTGTAGATTCAGTGGGTTAGAGGGGTATAGATCTGGAGAAGATTCTCCGAGGGCCGAAGGGCCTGTTTCCACACTGTAGGGATTCAATGATTCCATGATAATGTATTGCGATCCTGGACTGCATAAACAGGGGCCTGGAGTACAAAGGCAATAGATATAAACAAGTATAAAACACAAGTTGACTTTAACTGAAATGTTTTGCGCTCTCTTCGAGCAACCTCACTTTTTAAAAATGATATGAAGGCATTAGAGGAGGATGTGGAAGAGATATTTGAAAATGGAAGAAGAAATCAGGATCTTTAGTTACACAGACATGTTGAAGAGGCTGAAGTACTTCTTTTGTACAACAGAAATCCCAAAAGATTTGATGGAGGAGCACAAAGTCACGAGAGATTTGGGTAGAGTAGGTAGAGAGAAACTGTCCTCATTACAGGAATCAAGAAACAGAGGACATTGATTTAATGTGATAAGCAAAAGGAGCAACTGCATTGGGAATCAGAATCAGTACAGCACGGTAGGAGCCGTGTGTTCAACAATGTTCACACTGGCAATGTGAAGGATTAATTCACACTGTCTGCCTCCCCTGCCCCACATCTCTTCATTCATATACTGATAGAATATTTAGAAAAATTTGCAGCACTGAAGGTGGTCACTCTGCCCATTGTGTCTGTGCCAGCTGAGAAAAAAGCCTTCCAGCTCAATGCCATTTCTCAACAGCTCCAGCTTTGGAGTTACAGGACTCTGATAACTTTGCTGCAAAGCATCACTTCAAATATTTTTTGAAAGTCAATTTACACAATCACATTACCCTCATCAATCCCTCTATCACCTTACCAGGAAACACAGATGTTAGTTTAAATGTGATTTGGTCTTAAATTTGTGCTGACTTTCCTTAATTAAACCAATTTTGCCTAAGCAACGGCTAACTTTATCTTCAGGATGCATAGCCAGACACCCTTTGCATGAAGTTCAGGGTTTCTGTCTCTACAAATCTTTCAGTTTGCACGTTCCAGACATCTACCACACACTGGTAGAAAGCTTCGATAAGAGGAAAGATTTTCTTTATCCCCCTGCCCAACCACTTTCAAACTTTGGCTCCAAATCACTGATCCCTCTGCTAAGGGAAATAGGTCATTCCTAGCCACCCTATACACACTCCTCAAACTGTTATACGTCAGTCAAATTTATTCCCAGCCTCCTTTGTTCCAAAGAAGTCAACCACAGCCTAATCTTTCCCCATGACTGCAGTGTTCCAGTTATAGAAACACCCTTGGAAACATTCTCTATACCCTCTCTAGTGTAATTCAATCATTCTGTAACAAGGTGAGCGGAGCTAAACAAAATACTTGCGCTGTAACTATTTTGCACAGCTCCAGCACAATGCCACAACTCATATTCAAACTTCAGCTAATAAAGTTTCCATATGCCTCAACCTCCTAATCTGTCCTGCTGCATTTAGGCTCAAACTGTTGCAATTATCTATGCCACAAGAAGAATCCTAGAATACCCACATACCACAACATAAGCACTGAAGGTTGCAGCCCCATCTTCACTTTGTTATTTAATTAATAACCTTGTTACTGCTAATAAGCATTACTAATACCAATAAACTTGGCCAATACCAGAAAACTTTAACCAACACTAATATCTTGCTATCAACAAACCCTTTTTTTTAATATTCACTCATGGAATGTGGGCTTCACTGGCCAGGCCAGCATTTATTGCCCATCCCTAATTGCCTAGAGGGCAGTTAAGAGTCAATCACATTGCTGTGGGTCTGAATCACATGGCTGTGGGTCTGAATCACATGTAGACCAGACCAGATAAGGATGACAGATTTCCTTCCCTAAAGGACTTTAGTGAGTCAGGTAGGTTTTTCTGACAATCAACAATGGTTTCATGGTCATGAGACCCTCAAATCCAGATTCTTTACAGAATTCAAATTTCACCATCTGCCTTGGCAGGATATGAACCCAGTTCCCTAGAACATTAGCAGAGTTTCTGGATTAATCGTCTAGCAATAATACCACTAGGCTATTGCTAATACGAAAAAAAAAAACTTACTATAACTTAACACAGCTTACCTACTAGTTATAAAAAATGTAAAAATTACAAGATAGATTAACAGCTCAGTTTCTATTTCTCATGCGTTTAAACCTCTGGTTGCTTACAAAGTCCCTAAGCAGGATTACAAACATATGATTTTAGCTTACTCGCGTTCCTTGGTCTCTTGAATTGTAAGCTTGGTGTGTGCCACTGGTCTTGAAGAATGATGGAGAAAATTCAAGTGTGCGGCCAAAAACCTTTACTTTTTCGACTAACAAGCAAGTCAAATCAATCTCCGTGCCTTAAAAAGTCACTGGCCCAGCCTCTGGGAAAAAGAGCATTCCACAGACTGGCAACCCTCAAAAATGCCCCTCATCTCCATCCTAAATCAAAGACTCCTTTTTCTTAAAAACTGTGTCCCCTAGTTCTAGTGTCTTCCACAAGAGGAAACGTCCTATCAACATACGCCAGCCAATAAACTCTCAAACTTCCTGCGACGCAGCAATTCGACTTCTCTTGAATTTGGTGTCCTCCTATAGCAGCAGTTAGATCAGCTGGATACACCAAGGATGAAACCTACCATCCTTACCTAGTCTGCTCTACATGTGACTCAGACCAAAAATGCGATTGACTCTTAACTGCCCTCTGGGCAACTAGGGATGGGCAACGAATGCTGGCCTGGCCAGTGAAGCCCACGTTCCATGAGTGAACATTAAAAAGGGTTTGTTGATAGCAAAATTTTAGTATTTGTTAAAGTTTTCTGGTATTGGTCAAGTTTATTAGCATTAGTAATGCTCATTAGCAGTAACAAGATTACTAATTAAATAACAAAATGAAAATGCAGGTCTAACCTCCAGTGTTTATCTTATGGTTTTTGGGTATTCCAAGATTCTTCCTGTGTCATGGATAAGTAGTGTGGCCACCACTTAGCATCTGCGGCCCACCTCTGAAGGCATCTCCCCCTTTGAAACACAGTAAGTGGTTAGGATCTAGAATCTGTATTTGTACGCCTGGTGGAGGGAAATTCAATTAAAGCCTTCAAAAGATAATTGCATAAATATCTGAATTTTGAAAAAAAGACTTGTAGCATTATAGGTAAAAAGAGAAGTGAGTGCAACTACCAAGACATATCACAGGTAGATAAAACAAACCAGTTTCTCAACCAATGAACTATTAACTAAAGAAAGAAGTAATGTCTTTGTGCTGTGACTGATCACTATTGAACAATCAACTGTTTAAAAAAGCTGTCCTATTTTCTGCCTGCTGAAATCGTATGCCATCACACACATTCTGGGCATCAGATTATCTTTGTTAGCAGAATCCTTGCCTTAGCTTTGTGGGTTCAGGGCAGCGAAGGAGAGTTAGAACAGTTAACATCCATAGCTTTCCTAACGTACAGCATGGCATCTGCACAACTGACAGGATAAAGAGGTTAAAAGAGAACATGAGGTTATACATTAGAATTAAACAAAACTTTTGTTGTATATTTCTGAAAGTGGATGGTAAATTATTTTTCAAGGGAAGAGCCTCCAAATCATGGTACAAAGAATTCCTTTAGTTCCAAATAACCCCCATACCATGCAAGAGTGTCAATTCTTTAAATGTAAGACAGGTTGGAAAAAATTGCAGGCTATTGGCTTTTAACAGGAAATATAGATGATTCTTTTTCTACGATAAAAAGCTTGGAGTAACTTAAAAAGAAAAATCAGCAAAAACTTGGACCAAAATTTTCCTCTTGAAAAATCAGTAATCACAGAAGTCAACTGTACTGCCCCACCTGCCTCAAACTAACCACAACAAATTGAGATGAGACACTTTTCTCAAAGTTAATTATTATCCTGAACCATTGTCATTATGCATAAACATCTAATTGCTTCCAGCATCTGACTTAAGAACACTTTTGTAGAAACCTGAAAGCAGGTAATCTACTATGTGGAGCTGGGGAACACAGCAGGCCAGGCAGTATCAGAGGAGCAGGGTAGTTGACGTTTCATGTTGGGATCCTCCTTCTGAAAAAGGGTCCTGACCCGAAACATCAACTATCCTGTTCCTCTGATGCTGCCTGGCCCGCTGTGCTCCTCCAGTTCCACACTTCTCCGACTTCAGCATCGGCAGTTCTGACGATCTCTAAGCAGGTAGTCTACTGACTGCTTGGCAAAGGAATAGTGCATTCTAAAATGGATAAGAAATCATTTGAAAATGACTTGAGGTTTTAAAAAGTTAGAGGATCAAGTTTCAATATATAAATGACTAACCAAGTTTCTTCGAGAAACCCATATCTCAAAATAAAGGCTTCAGATTCTTGACACAAAGCTAAATATATAATTTGACCCAGTTTTTAAAGGAATTCAGTTTGAGTAGTAAACAGTTTTGGTTGTTTTAAAGTCATAATTAGAAGGAATTCTTGCCCAAATGTAATGGCAAATTTGCAATAAGTGCAACATATATAGCTCCAATACTGCACACTGTTCACTTATAATTTCAACGTATCGTGATCTGATCAAATGCAACTGATCCTACAAAATTACAGAAATCTACTGCAGTGATCGCAAGTATTCAGGTCATTGGCATCAAAATTCCAATGCTCTAATTTTAATGAATGGTTAATTAGGAAGTAGAGGAAAAGTATAAATTCAAATTTAAAAATAGCTGTGCTTTTGAAAGAAATTCTAGGTACACTTTTGCTGTGCTTATATTCAATGTTGTCCTTGCAACGTTGATAGTTATTTGTATCCATTAATCTCAGAGGCCCATGTAAAAAATCTTGTACTACAATATACACGTAACATACAAATATATTATAATTTGAAGGAATTCTAAAAACACAAACTTTTGCTCATCTTGACATTGGCTCAGACAGTGAAGGCAAGCAACAATTTTAAACACGACAGAAGCGTGAACATAGCAAAAATTATTATTCTTAGTAACGGAAGCACCCCAGGGTATATAACAAGAAACCCAGTTTCAATATATGTCTCTCTTATCTAGATCCTGCAAGGATAAAAATATTTTTTGGAGCATTAAATTTATCAACTGATTGTCACGTTAAAGTTAAACTACACACCCAACTATGACAACCCGGCGCCAAGTCGGAGAAATGTACTTTACAAGTGCGCCTGTCTGGCAGCAGGACTCCCCTGCCAATAGCAAACACTTACGTGGACAAGAATGATGCATATTCAAGCACCATTTCAGATACTTGTACACAATTTAAACAGACATTCTCGTGCAGTACTGTGAAAGTGCCACATTATAGAAAAGCAATCTTTTGGAGATGACAGAAGACCGAAATCCTGTCAAATGTGACTAATAAGACCCTACTGCTGTGATGACAGGTATACATATCATTTGGGAACTTGAGTTTTTTAAAAAAAAAAGACAGGTGGACAGATTTCAGCCTCAGTCCTGCAAAAAAGTTAACTTTGGAGGTCAGAAAGTAATTTGGAAAAAAATGAACTAAATATATCATACCTAAGAAAACATGCAATTTATTAGTCGCCTAGTCAGCTATCTTTGGCATACACTAATGAAGTATTCACATTGCTGAATTTATGACATACGGAAAAACAAATAATCAGGGGACACCAATAGTTAAGTTTGAGCTCAGTTCAGAAGAATCAAGTTTCAGTTTCACACAAGCAGAAAAATCAAGTTTTTCCAGTTGAGAAGAGCAGTTTTCATCCGTAGGTACCTTTTCATAGAAATTCCAGGTTGAGTGTCTCTGGACAAGTTTCAAGCTATTAAAACTGGAGAGAGAATTAGGTCATCAGAACTGATGGGCATTCAGCCTATCAAAACTAAATCTGTTTCAACCAATCAAGGCGGCAAACTAGAATGATTCAGTTAAAAAATAAATTAGGACTGGTATTTCTCTGGGATTGACTGTCTGGTAAAGCACATTGCTGAGAAAAAAAAAGGTTGAATGCGTTTTCTTGTTTGTTAAATCCTTTCAAATTTACTTACACATGTATGTAGCTTAGGTTGCTTATTTTTCATGAAATAAGCATTTGTTCCAGAGTTTAAACAAACCATTGGCAGTCTCTTTTAAGCATGTCCAGTAACTGACTACCACTCAAATCAACTGCAAAGATAAAATATTTGCTCTATCAAGCAAGCTAGGTTTCATTCTGGGAATAAATTCTTACTGTTCAATGTATCAGCTGGGATCATCACACTGCATTTTCAAGATCAGCAAGATGACTTTTTTTTTTCAGTGTTCTCCCCTCAAAAAGCACTTTACACAGATCATTTAATTTATTGTTGCCCGAGAGACCAAAATTGCCTCCATTGTTTCTCTGCATGGCAACGTTTTGACTATTCTTTAAAAACATTTCAGTGCTCTAAGACACTGAAAAAAATTGAAAAGTGCCATAGAATAGTAAGCGATTTATTTGAGGTTGTAGACTTGCTTGCCGAGCCAGTGTCTGATCGCAGACGTTTCGTCACCCTGCTAGGTAACATAGTCAGCACACTTCCGGTGAAGTGTTGGCATTCTGCCCCGCTTGTTATTTAGATGCCTCTGTTTGCTGGGGTGGCTGACATCACTTCCGGTTCTGTTTTTCAGTGGCTTATATGTCGGGTCCAGTTCAATGTGTTTGTTGATGGAGTTCTGGTTGGAATACCAGGCTTCCAGGAATTCCCTGCTATGTCTCTGCTTGGCTCATGTTGTCCCAGTCAAATTTGTGTCCTTCTTTGTCCACGTGTATTGAGACCAGTGAGAACTGGTTGTGTCTCTTGGTGGCTAGTTGGTGTTAGTGTATCCTTATTGTCAGTTTTCTTCCAGTTTGGCCAATGTAACGTTTTTCACAGTCCTTGCATGGTATTCTGTATATTAGGGGTATATAGGGGTCTAACTTGTCTTGTGGTCATCTCTGATGTACAGTAGAGTGACTAATGTATCTGGCCATATTGTGTCTTCTTGTTGTGGTTAGTCGTGGAGATAATGGCAGATTGCGCTTTTTTATTTCTCTTTCTCAACCTCAACTAAGATAACTAAACTAATATGTGCATGCTAAATTCAATGCCAGTTATGTACTGGCCTCAATCAAATAAAAATAACTGTAGTTAGTTGCAACCCAGTTTCTGAATCTAGATTTTATATTCAGACAAGAAGTAATTGATTGCTCTGCCAATGATATTTATTCAATTGTTTCCAGGTAAACTTTTAAAAAAAAACTGTAGCCAATCTCTCATTACTCCTAATAATTTGCCATTGTTCCTCTATAACATACAAGACATAATCCAATCACACCATAAAGTAGAATCCTGTCCATTACACAGAAACAAGTGTAAGGATAATTACGCAGCATACAAATATTGCAGAACATCCACGGTTTGCAGCAAAAACAAAAACTAATGCAACACCCAAACTGTTTGCTTTTATCGCTTTACACAAGACTGATGGTAGAAACTGAAATATTCTAGTCACTTCCCTAATTGCCAAAATAACAGAATACAGACTTACAGCAATATTAAAAATCTTGAATATAGTAGACAATATAAAGAAGTGACTGAATATCGGAATCACAGCAGTAATTTCCTGAAAAAACAACACTAACAGCCAGCAGTCTACAGAATCTTCGAGAAGGCTTGAAAATAACAAAGACTTAGCTACGCCTTTTTAAAAGAATCTGGAATGTAAGTGACAGAAACATAAAATTGTACAATGCAAGAGGTAGTCATTCTGTTCTATATTCAAGATATTTCATCCCCGAATCTCTTTACACATAGTCCTGTATTTTTCCTTCAAGTATTTATTCAATTCCCATTTGAATGTTACTGTTTGAATCTGCTTTGAATCTACAGATTACAACTCACTCACTTTAGCAAAGGTCCTCTCATGTCTGGTTCTTTCACCAATAACCCTAAATCTGCATCTTCTTGTTAGGAACTCTTCAGTAATTGTAAACTGTTTCTCTTTATCACAGGAAGTTTTGATTTTTCACCACCCATCAAATTGCCACTTCACATTAATCAAATAAAACGGTGGATACTGCAGATCTGAAATAAAAACAAAAGCGCTGATGAATCTCAACAGGTCTGGCAGCATCCAGAGAGAAACAGTTAAAATGGAGTCCAATGTGACTGTGCAGAACTGTTCCAGTCATCAGGTGTCTAAAATTTCTCCCTCCACAGATGCTGCTGGACCTGAATCATTTCAATACTGTTCTCCCAACCTTCTCTGGTCAAAGAATAAAGGACATCGGTTTCTTCTGTGATTCCACATAACCGGCCTTTACCTCTTATGCAGTTTTCTAAAGCTTCAACATTCTTCGAGTCTGGTAGTAAGTGTTGGAATGTAATACGCCACCTGAGGTCTAGGAATGAATCATACAGTTGGCCTAACTTACTTTTGCTTTACCTTTTGTATCTACCAATAAACCCAAGGCTCCAAAATGCTCCCAATAGCTGTGTCAACTTATATCACATTCAAATATTTGTGTTGATGTGTTAGGTTTCTACTTTGCGTAACATTTAAAATTGAAACGTTTAGTTTGAGTGTTTCTCCTCATTTTTCCCATGAAAATAACATTTCACATTTCTCTACAGTTAATTTTATATATATGCCTGCCCAAATCTATGGCATCTATTAATTATCCAATAAAGTGATGGTTCAGTGGTAGCATCCTTGCCTCCAAATCACAGGGTTGAGTGCTGAAGTCCAACTCCACAGCTTGAACACAAAAATCAAGATGGACATTCCAGTGCAAAACTTCAAGTGGTTTCAATGCTGATGGTACTGTAATTCAGATGAAAAGATAACGAAGTTCTGCCTGCTCAGGTAGAAATAGAAAGATTCCATACCCTAATTCTATGAAGATCAGGTATGCACTCTCGAGTCTTGGGCAGTACTCCTCTTCTAAATCAATTCCACAAAGGACAGACTATTCAGTCATTTATCACAGTGTTGTCATGCTTCCCATGTCCTAATTGCGATTATATTTCAAAAAAGAACTTCAGCATCCATCAAGTGCTTTGAGATACCAATGGTCCTGGAAAAGTGCTATGTAAATGCAAGTCTTAAGAATTTTCGATCATTCCAGTCGCTGGTATTTTGAGCTAAGTTTTTTTTGAAGACTTTAGACGCTACCCAACATTATTGGCATTGCTGCAGAGTACTGGTCATCACTCCCAATGAAAGACCTGCATAGAAATATTTTGTTGCATTCAAAGAAATACACGTGACAATGAAACCCTTCAAAACTCCTTTCTAAAAGCACTGACAATAGCTTCACTTCAGAAAGAAATTCTGCATATAAGTAACATATGAAGGAAATTCCAGCCCAAGATGTACTTCAAAGTAATTTAAACTTACATAAGAAAGCAGCTGACTGCAAAGAACCAACTTCACAAGGACATAGACAAGTTAATAAGCAGATGAAAATAGATGAAAATTGATGTCTAAATGAAGGGTAGACTGGGTGGGGGGGGAGGTGGTAGTGAAGAGAGAGAATCAAAGAGTGAGAGAGGGATGGAAAGGGGTGAGATGGGGAGAGGAAGAATGAGAAATGTGAAATGAACATGTTATAGGTTTGAAAGCAGTAAAGGATGGACACTAAGCTTTAGAGACATATACATTTAAATAGAGCGTAAATAACAAACTGAATAAATTTGAATTCAATAAAAATCTACCTAATGCAATGATCAACTACTGTCAATTGTTGTAAAAACCTACCTGGTTTGTGAATGTATTTTCAGGAAGGAAAGACATCCTTACCTGGCCTGACTTACCTGTGAATCCAAGCAATGCGGTCAGTTCTTCGCTGCCCTCTGGGCAACTTAGGGTGCACAAAAATGCTGGTCGAGCCAGTAACACCCTTGAAGAAATTTTTAAAAAGATGCAAAATAAAAACAAGGCCTCTAGTTTTTTTTATAAAAAGCGACTCAATACAGAAAGCAAAGAAAAACAGTTTTAGGATGCCCAATTTTTCTAATTGTGTTACCTTAGAAACAATCATCAAGCTGTGGAGACTGTGCAGAAGAGGTTCATTAAATATTTCCACTGTTTGATCAGTAATATCCAAAGTACACAAATTTAAAATCATCAATTGGAACAAAAATTGAAAGTTTTCTTTAAAACACACAGCAATTTGATTGCTTGTGGAATGGCACACTCAAATTGATGGCAAGAGAAACGTGAATGGATACAGGGAAGAAAGCAGCAAATGCATGGGATAAATTGGATAGCAATCTCAGGGTAGTAGCATATGAGGCAAGCACCTCCTTCGATTTTTATAATTCCATGACTGTAGTTTAAATTTAAAGACAGAATGTGCACAGTCAGTAAATGAGGTAGGATTTTTACAAAACAACAAACTGTCTCAACCTGACCAGCAATGCTGCCATTTTCTTTGAAGCGTTTTAGTTTCGGCATCAGAACACATTTCTGTCTGTAACCAATAGTTTCTTGTCTCTTGAATGCAAGTTTGTTTGTTCATTCACTGGCACTGCCTTTGGCCAATTTACAGGTAATACATTTGAGGAAAGCAGTGAGCCTGAAAGAGATTTAAACTCATCCAGAAATAAAGAAAAATAAAAAGTTATTAACATTTTGCAATAGTGATGTTAATAAATCATTACATTGGGCATAAATTCTAATGTAGGTTTTGATTTACTATTAAATTACAACAAATTTAAAACATTCAATGATATGAAAAATATTTTGGCTCCTAACTTCAACTCAATCAGATATTCTCAGCTTTCAGCCAACGTTTGTTTGTATAATTTACAATGAAATCAATGTTAATGTGAAGAGAGAGGAAGGACTGCAGATGCTGGAGTCAGAGTCAATACAGTGTGGAGCTGGAGAAACACAGCAGGCCAGACAGCAGAGGAGCAGAAAGGTTGATGTTTCGGGTCAGGACTCTTCTTCAGAAATGGGGAGGGGGAAGAGAGCTCAGAAATAGAGAGTGAGAAGGGGAGGGGCTGGGGAAGGTAGGTGAATGCAGGTAGGAAGTGGTGGGGATTGGTCAGTGGGATGGGTGGGCAGATAGGTGGGAGAAGATGGAAAAGCTGTGTCAGACTAATTGTCCAGACTAAGGAAGCAGCATGGGTATCCACATGGGCCCATGCTATGCTTGCCTCTTCGTAGGATACATGGAACAGTCCCTTTTCCACTGGCACTAACCCCCCATGTCTGCCTCCGCTACACTGATGACTGTATCAGGGCTACATCATGCTCCCACAAGGAGCTTGCACAGTTCATCATATTACTAACACATTTCATCCCAATCTCAAATTCACCTGGGCCATCTCTAATACCTCCTTCCCGTTCCTGGACTCTTCGTCTCCATCTCTGGTAACCGCTTTGAAACTGACACCTATTTCGAGCCCACTGACTCCCATAGCTACCTGGACTAAACCTCCTCTCACCCACGTTCCTGCAAGAATGCAGTCCCTGACTCCTAATTCCTCCGCATCTGCTCCCAAGATGGGACGTTCCACTCCTGCACATACCAAATGTCTTCCTATTTCAAGGACCGCAACTTCCCTCCTCCGGTGATCAAATATGCCCTCACCCTCAACCACATCTCTTGCTCCCGTGCTTCTGCCCTCAATCCCATTCTCCCCAACAAGAATAAAGACAGAATTCCCCTTGTCCTCACATACCACCCCTCCAAACTCTGCATCCAGCATATCATTCTCTGCCAGTTCCACCACTTACAATCTGACCCCACGACCAAAGAAATATTTTCCTGCCCACGCCATCTGCCTTTCCTAGGTACCGCTCACTCCACAACTCCCTCGTCTGCTCCACACTCCCCTCTAACCCTACCACACCCGGCACCTTTCCGTGCAACCACAGGAAGTGCTACATCTCCCCCCTCACCTCCACTCAAGGCCCAAAGCAAACCTTTCATATCTGACAGGGGTTCACTTGTTCATCTGCCAACTTGGTCTACTATATCCGCTGCTCCCGATGTGGCCTCCTCTACAGTGGTGAGACCAAGCATAGACTTGGAGACCGTTTCATAGAGCATCTGCACTCTGAACATGACAAACGACAACACCTTCTGGTCGTCAACCATTTCAACTCCCCCTCCTATTCCCTGGGTGACATGTCCATCCTGTGCCTCTTCCAGTGCCACAAATGACATCACACGCAAATTGGAGGAACAACACCTCATACTCTGCCTTAGGAGACAACTGCCCAATGGCCTAAACATGGAATTCACCAATTTCAAAAGCTCCCCACCCCAGCCTCATCCTATGTCCAACTCACCCTCTCATCCCCACCTCCTTGACCTGACACAACCTGTCCATCTTCTCTCCCACTTATGTGCCCCACCCATCCCACTGACCAATCCCCATCACTCCCTACCTGCGCTCAGCTATCACCATCCCACCTACCTTCCCCAGCCCCACCCCTCCTCTCCATTTATTTCTGAGCTCCCTTCTCCCTCCCCTTTTCTGAAGAAGGGCTCCGACCCAAAATAGCAACTTTCCTGCTTCTCTGACGTTGCCTGGCCTGCTGTGTTCCTTCAGCTCCACAATGTTACTGTGAATACTTCTTGGTGAATATTTCTTCAAAGGCCTATTCAATTAGCAAATTTCATATACCTGTCACAAATAGAAGCTATCTGAATTCTCTAATTGCTTTGTAAAATGTTAAACCAGTAATTTTAAAAGAAATGTACACAGTAGTACCATTAACATAAAAATTTAAGCCTTCATCAGAATGGTGGTGGTGATAAGTAAGTTTGCAGATGACAAAGATTGGCTGGGTGGTTGACAGTGAGGAGGTTGGTGTTAGGCTGCACGATAGACATAAACAGATTGGTCAGATCAATGGCAGATGGAATCTAACCTGAATAAATGCAAGGTGATGAACTTTGGAAAAGGAATAAGGTAAGGGAATACTCACTGAATAGCAATACACTCGGAAGCTCAGTGAAACAGAGATCTTGGGGTACTTGTCCACAAATTCCGAAAGGAGGCAAGACAGGGTAAGAGGGTAGTTAAGGAAGCATACAGGACGCTTGCCTATATCAGTCATGGCACAGATTATGCGCAGGGATGTCATGTTGGAACTGTACAGAACTTTGATTAGGCCACAGCTGGATGTTGCAAGCAGATCGAGACAACTGCCCAATGGCCTAAACGTAGAATTCACCAGTTTCAAAAGCTCCCCATCCCAGCCTCATCCTCTGTCCAACTCACCCTCTCATCCCTGTCTCCTTGACCTGACACAACCTGTCCATCTTCTCTCCCACTTATGTGCCCATCCCATTCATTTCGAGAATGATATGTCTACACAGAGTCAGTTTGGGTTGAGGTCAGGAACAAGAAAGGAGCAGTTACATTGTTGGTTTTTTTTTTTTTAAAACAGACCCCCTAATAGTTGCAGAGAAGTAGAGGAGCAGATTGGGAAGCAGATACTGGAAAGGTGCAGAAGTCACAGGGGTGTAGTCATGGGTGACTTCAACTTTCCAAATATTGATTGGAAACATTTTAGTTGTAATAGTTTAGACGGAACAGATTTTGTCCAGTGCGTTCAGGAAGGATTCCTGACAGAGTATGTAGATAGACCAACATGAGGAGAGGCCACTTTGGATTTGGTGCTTGGCAACGAACCGGGCCAAGTGTTAGAGATAAAAGGTACTGCAGATGCTGGAGAATCCGAGATAACAAGCATGGGGCTGAATGAACACAGCAGGTCAAGCAGCATCACAGGAGCAGGAAAACTACGACTTGTCTGCCTCCTCTCCACCTATCCTCTCCTCTACCCATCCTCTATCCGCCTCCCCCTCTCTCGCTATTTATTTCAGAACCCTCTTCCCCTCCCCCATTTTTGATGAAGGGTTTAGGCCCGAAACGTCAAGTTTTCCTGCTCCTATGATGCTGCTTGACCTGCTGTGTTCATCCAGCCCCACGCCTTGTTATCTCGGGCCAAGTGTTAGATCTGTTGGTAGGAGAGTATTTTGGCGGTAGCGATCATAACTCTTTCTTTCACGATAGTCATGGATAAGGATAGGTACATACGGCAGGGTAAAGTTTACAATTGAGGGAAGGGTAATTACAATTCAGTTCGACAAGAACTGGGTAACATAAATTGGGAACAGACGCTGTCAGGGAAGAGCACCACAGAAACGTGGAGATTGTTTAAGGAATGCATACTGCATGTGCTCGCTATGTTTGTCCCTAGCAGGCAGAGAAGATGCGGTCAAGCGAGGGAGCCATGGCTCTCGACAGAGGGGTCGAACGACTGGTTAAGAGGAAGGAGGAGGCTTATGTAAGGTTTAGGAAAACAGGAACGGAAAAGGGTCTAGAGGGATACAAGTTAGCCAGGAAAGAGCTGAAGAAAGAGCTTAGGAGAGCTATGAGGGGGCATGAGAAAACCTTGGTGGATAGGATCAAGGAAAACTCCAAGGCTTTTCACACATATGTGCAGAACAGGAGAATGACCAGAGAAAGGGTAGGACTGATCAAGGATTGTAAAGGGAATTTGGGCACAGAGCCTAAAGAGATAGGAGAGGTCCTTAATGAATACTTTTGTTCAGTATTCACAACTGAGAGGGACCTAGTTGTAGAGGAGGACTTTGTGAAACAGGCAGATAGGCTAGAGGAGGTTGATGTTAGTAAAGAAGATGTGCTAGGAATTGAGGAAGTTCAAGATAATAAGTCCCCCAGGCCTGATGGGATTTATCCAAGGATTCTATGGGAAGCGAGGGAAGAGATCGCAGTGCCTTTGGCGATGATCTTTTCGTCCTCACTGTCCACAGGTATAGTGCCGGAAGATTGGAAAGAGGCAAACGTCATTCCCTTTTTCAAAAAAAAAAAAAGGGAACAGGGAAAACCCCGGAAATTACAGGCCAGTTAGTCCTACCTCAATGGTGGGCAAATTACTGAAAAGGGCTCTGAGAGATAGGATTTATGATCACTTGAAAAGGCACAGTTTGATTCGTGATAGTCAGCATGCATTTGTGAGGGGTAGATCATGCCTCACAAACCTCATTGAATTCTTTGAAGCGGTGACCAAACACGTGGATGTAGGTAGAGCAGCAGATGTGGTATACATGGATTTAAGTAAGGCGTTTGATAAGGTTCCCCATGGTAGGCTCATGCAGAAGGTAAGGAGGCATGGGATAGGGGGAAATGTGGCAGATTGTCTTCTAAGGGTCAGCCAATTCTGAATCCAAAAGGGTGGTAGTGGATGGAAAATATACAATGTGGTGCTCAGTTACGAGTGGTGTACCACAAGGATCTGTTCTGGGTCCTCTTCTATTTGTGATTTTTGTAAATGATTTTGATGAAGGAGTGGCAGGGTAGATTAGCAAGTTCATGGACGATACAAAGGTGGGTCACGTTGTGGACAGTGCTGAGGGCTGTTCTAGGTTACAAAGGGTCATTGATAGAATGCAGAGCTGGGCTGAGAAGTGGCAGATGGAGTTTAACCCTGAAAAGCGTGAGGTGATTCATTTTGGAAGGACAAACTTGAAAGCAGAATACAGGGTTAACGGAAAGATTCTTGGCAGTGTGGAGGAGCAGAGGGATCTTGGGGTTCATGTTCACAGTTCCCTGAAAGCTGCCACCCAGGTGGAGAGAGCTGTTAAGGCGGCTTATGGTGTGTTAGCTTTCGTTAATAGATGGATTGAGTTCAAGAGCCGTGAATTATGCTCCAGCTATACAAAAGCCTGGTTTGGCCACATCTGGAGTATTGTGTCCAGTTCTGGTCGCCTCATTACAGGAAAGATGTGGAAGCGTTAGAAAAAGGTGCAGAGGAGATTTACCAGGATGTTGCCTGGAATGGAGGGAAGGTCCTACGAGGAAAGGTTGAGAGTTCTAGGGCTTTTCTTTTTAGAACAACGAAGGATGAGAGGTGACTTGATAGAGGTGTACAAAATGATCAGAGGTATAGAGAGTAGACAGCCAGAGACTCTTTCTGAGGGTGGAGGTAGCTTTTACGAGGGGACATTGTTTTAAAGTGAAAGGAGGTAGATATCAGGGAGATGTCAGAGGTAGGTTCTTTACTCAGAGTGGTAGGGGCGTGGAATGCATTACCAGAGAGGGTAGTGGAGTCGGCCTCATTAAGGGCATTTAAGCGGCTATTAGATAGGCATATGGATGATAGTATAAAGGTAGCAGTGGAAGTTAGATAGACCTTAGGTTTAGGGTAAAAGTTCGGCACAACATCGTGGGCCGAAGGGCCTGTACTGTGCTGTACTGTTCTATGTTCTATCTGGTCACCACACTACAGGAAGAATGTAACTGAACTGGAGGGAGTGCAAAAGAGGTTCACCAGGATGTTGCCAGGGATGGAGTATTTCAGCTGTGAAGAGAGGTTGAATACGCCTTGGTTGTTTTCTTTGGAGCAGAGAAAGTTGGGGTTTAAGACCCAATTGCGGTTTACAGGAGGGGCATTGACAGGGTGAATAGAAAGCAGCTATTTCTCTTAGTTGAAGGGTCAATAACAAGGTGGCATAATTTTAAAATAAAAGGCAGGAATTTTAAATAGGGTTCAAAGAAAACCTTTTTCACCCAGAGGATGAAGGGCAGGCCTGGAATGAGGGACTACCTCGGACAGCAGTTGAAGCAAGAGATCTCACAACCTTTATAAAGTACTTGAAGGATATCTTGAAATATCATAACATTCAAGGCAATGAGCCTTTTGCAGGAAAGTGGGACTAGCATAGGTAGTCATACATTTTTGATGGTACACACTCAATGGGCTGAGGGGCCTCAACTGTACCATATAACTTTGATTCTTTAAGTGCCAAGTGAATGATCCATCTTGCCCTCTTCCCAAGGTCACTAGCACCACAGATAGTACTTTTCATCCAAATCAATTCACTTTATTTGATATCAACAAACAGTATGAATCCTGACAATATTTTATGGTATGGAACCAGCTGCAGCCCAAGCCAAGCTGGTCATGTACTGCTCCAACATTCATACTACTTGGCAATACTATTCATCAATGTGGAAAACTGCCCACATGTACCCTGTCCACAAAAAAGGACAAATTTAATGTGATCAATTACAACTTCCTCAGTCCAATTTCATCAACAACCAGTGGGTAGTGGTGTTGTTGACAGTGCTATTGTGCAACACTTGTACGCAGGCACCTCCTCACTGATGCTCAGCTTCAGTTCTGCCAGATCTCTCAATTCCTGATTTCCTTATAACCTTGGTCCAAACGTGGACAAAAAACGCTGAATTCAAGATGACAGGAAAAAAAAACTACCCTTAACATAAAAGCAGCATTTGACTTAGGCAGAATCAAGGAGTTCTGGCAAAACTGAAGTTAATGGGAAATGAAGAACAAACCTTTCCATAGATTACAGTGGCGCTAGTATAAAAGGATGATGATTATGGTGATAGAGGCCAATCATCTCAGTCCCAGCATATCACTGCAGATGTTCAGCAGGACAGTGCCCGAAGCTCAACCAACTTAAGCTGCGTCAATGGATTTACACCATAAAGTCAGATGTGAGATGTTCGCCACTGAGTGCGCAATGCTCAGTGCTAATCAGACTATTTCAGTACCTGAGAAGTTATGTCTATATGCAGCAAAATGTAGACAACATTCAAGCTTAGGCTAATAAGTCACAAGAAACATTAATGCCACACATGTACCAGGCAACATTCACATCTATCAAGAGAATCTAACCATCTTTTCGTGGCATTTAAAAAGGCATTATCACTGAATCACCATTCACAACACCCAGAGGGTTACCACTGAACCAAAAACTGGACCAGTCACAAAAACAAAATTAATGGCCATAACAGAGTGAGGCAAATGCTGGAAATGTTTTGGTCAGTAACTCACCTGGTCTCCCCAAAGCTTGTCTACATCTGCAACGTGCAAGCCAAGGACATGATAGAATAGTCTCCAGTTGTCTGGATGAGTACGGCACCAACTAACAAGTTCATATGATCCAAAACAATTCAGTCCATTTGATTAATTAGCAGGCTTACCTGCCACTGACACAATGGTTAGTAGTGGATACCAAACGTAAGATGTACTGCAAGAACTTACCAAACCTCCTGTAACAGCACCTTCAAAACATTCTTCTTCTAATACAGTCAGAATGCAAGCAGCATGGTGGTAAAGTTTGTAAAACCTAACTTAATGCATAATCCTTCTGATTAAATGGCAACAACTAGAGAAAAAGCCATTAGGAGTACAAGCTATACTTTTCTGTTCCAAATAAAGACTATTTTTGGAAATATCATCGATATGAATTGGTACAAGGAGTGATTCAAGAACCTCAATTCAAAGTTAAGCTGAAATCACCTCCACAAAACACAGGCAATTAATACTCTGCAGAGAAACAAACCATACTAATTGCAATATGCATTGATCCAACAAAGTGTTCTCATTCTGGGTAAGGAATATTTCTTATTTCAAGTATACTGTTCAAGATTGTACAGCTTTATGGTGCATTTATAGATACAAACACACGACAACCGCAGCTAAAAACATTCTAAATGATTTATGTCTAATTAAAATCAATTCCCAATCAGACTTTTAGGTACTCCCAAAAACATACTGTAATCAGCCATCAGTTCTTAAATGGTACCAAGCAGTGTTAGTTTGAATTAGAGCAAAGCATGAAGTTAACTGTTCTAGATTCCATCACTAGGACAATCAATCTCCTGAGGTTGCTATTTACAGAATTTTACAGATTAACACACTTGCATTGAGAAATGCACAATTGCGAGACCAAAATTAACTTTTTTCATTGATGCAACAAGATTCAGGCCATATTTTGATGGATCAATACTGGGGTCAATCTATGTCAATGTACGCTTGGAGGTCATATTTTTAAAAATATACATGGTCCTCGTTTTATATTCCAGCTATAAATTCTTTTGTCCATATTTACCAATTGTCACAACTTGTAATTGCATCCTCACGTCAATTAGGCTACAGAATGGCTTAACCAACAGATTCAGGACACAGAACTAATTAAGGAGGTCCGCAAATGTAAAGCAGCAAAGTAAATTGAAAACTAGGATGAGAATTGTCATGTGCTCATTCAAAAGTAAAGGATAGAATAAGTGGGCATTTCTGGACAGGATAGAGCTAATGAAGCTTGCCTGAGGTCAAGCAATGTTTGCACACAAAGGTAGGTTAGGGTCAAGAAATTGGAGGAAGTGGGATGGTAACACAATTTTACACATGGACTGCATCAGCCCGTCATTGACAATGAAATAGACAACTGATATCATAAATATTGACAGTGTTCCTCAAAAAATAAAAATTTTAGAGACAAAAAGGTACAAGATTTTTAATATCTAAGTATTTTGATTAAAAAAGCAAATGAAAATCACAAGCAGAATAAGGGTCTTGCACGTTTCAGTGTGTTCGCACAGAACTCTTTGATCATTTTCAGGTATCAAACACTTGGAAATGTTAAAACAAAAAAATTTTGCAGGAGCTTTTACCCTGGGTGCGGTTCAAGTGGGCTTCTTGCAAATCACATGGCTGCAACATTACTATCAGTCCGATAATAACAGAACAGTCAGTCCTTTTCCTTGTCTGTCCAGTACTTCACCATGTTTCCCCACACAAAAAAAATCACTGCCCAAACACAAGATTGAAGTGGTAACAACAATGTTATCTTAAACTGGTCTTTCCTCAATCCAGTATCAAGATTTTTTTTTGCCATGAGCTACCTAAATGGTTCAGTTGATAGTGAATTCTTCAAAATGATAGGTGAGGAAAACAATATGATAAATTAGTTTTTTTATTTGCATGCTTGGCAAAATCTTTATAAAGTTTAGAGATCAGATTCTTCCTCATGATTGTATTTACATTCACAACTGATTTTGTTCTTCTCAATTTCTGAATCGCTCATATTCCAGCACTTGATTTAAAATGCCCTTCTCTCCTTTGTTAACAGACACGTTGCAGTTCGTAAATTTGGCATAGTATTCAAGTTAGCAACCCATTGTTCAACCAGTACAGACTATACAAAAGTGAAATATCCAATATGGCTGGACTTGTGCCCTTCATAATCCACGCAGATCAATTCCAGCAAAGTCTCTCACAATTAATTTACACAATCCACTAGGCATTAAACGTGCCACAATTGAATCATGAATGGATCATATTCACTTCTTCCAGTTTTACTCATTAAAGCAGGATGGGCAAGAGGGGTGGATTTCAGGATGCTCAGTTGCCAGAAGTTGAATTGTTAATGGATAATCACAATTTAAAAGTCTGTGCAGTCGCTGGACTGGCTAAATGCGTGTTAGGCAGTGCCATTACGATTAATAACAAAGGTACTGGAGAAATGCTAATAGCACCACTTAACAGAAACAGGCTGCTGCCTGGGATAAACTGGCACAGTCTAAAGTGTTGGGGCTGCAACAACTAGCTTGCAGATCAACACCAAGCTCAGCCTTTTTGTTTTGCAGCTTCCAAAAGGGAAATAATTAAGGATTACAGGACAGTTCCAGGGAAAAAGGGAGGACAGTGGGCTAACTTATCAGTTCCTTTGGAGAGGTGGCACAGATATCTATTACCTAATGGATCCCCTCTCTCTGCTATTACCACATCATGATTTTTAACATTTTGAAATTGCCATGGAACTCCAGTTAAGAAACTGTTTACAGGCCTGAAAGAAACAAGCAACTGTTTACATAAAATCTATATCTTAAGTGCTTTTTGGCAGCTTGGCATGAGCACAGTTGGCTAGATCAAGATTTGGATCAAATTAATCAAATTAACACTGACAGCACTGGGTTTCATTCCTGCTGTAGATGAAATTCACCCAAAGACTGCATTCTCATCCAATTTCTCATCAAAAACAAACAATGGCACTTAGCCATGATGTGGCCAGCCTTCAGACAGTGAACTGAAGAATTATTGCCTTCAGAAGGAGGTTCAGATATAAAATGACAGCATAAATGCACTCAGAAAACAAAGCTTTGTGGCCTGAAATGCTGTACATACAGTGTAACCCGCTGTCGCTTGTGCTTCTGACACACACACTTACTTCACAGAAGAGGCAGTTGTCCAACACGCAGGCTGTGCTACTACCAAAGAAAACCGGTCAACCCAGCAACGTTTACGCCCAAAGGCGGGGTAAGAGCCGAGAAACGAAAATAAATTCAACAAAACAAAAACAAAATCCAAGTACTGCATTAATCTTTCACACATGCAGATGCATGTTTATAAATGTTATGGCCAATAAACAGTTTCAATGTAATACTGCATATTGTGGCACTAGCACCTGAACATGTCTTCTTGAAGCATGTGCACGTTAGTATTTGTTCTTTCCTAGAATGCAGGTGATACTGTTTCTCAACATGAAATATTGATTCACTATCAGCGGAAGAATGATGGGTGGTCTGATATGGGAGCAGTAGGTGGTAATCAGCTAGTTGGCCACTTCTGACCTTCTGCAGGAAGTCTCACTGCATTTAATGTTGAGGTCTACCAGGTAACTCTCTCTCAGCTGTATACTACTGTTCTTCCACCTCTAGTTGGTTTGTCCTGCCAATGAGACTTACCAAAGGATAGTCTTGGTGGTGTTTGGAAAGTCAAATTCATGGAATCATTTCTCACAGGCAACATCAGGCTGTCACTCATCTATGGGACAGCTCTTCCAAGTTTGACACAAGCCCTCAGTTGTCAGTGAGGAAGACTTTGCAAGGTTGACAGAGCTAGATTTGTCACTCACTCCCAGTCCTAGGTTGATGCCACATGATATGTTTAGTTTCATTTCTTCTCCTGTATATTGTTGAGATTTTTATACAAACGAACGGCACGCTAGGCCATTTCAGAGGACACTTACAAATCAGCACCATTGCTGTGGATCTTGAGTCACTTTGGGTAAACCAGGCAACAACAGATCTCCTTCCCTAAGAGAGAAGATTATTAAACCAAATAGATTTTTACCACGAGGAAGTTTCATGGAGATCATTAATTGCAGATTTATTACACGAATTCAGATTTAACCATCTGCTATAGTTGGATTCAAAGCCAAACTTCGAGACCACGAGCTTGGGTATCTATTACTAGTCCAGTGACATTACCACAAACTGTCAAAGTCCTGGAAGCCCTGAGGGTGTACCTACACCTCATAGGCTGCAATGATTCCAGAAGTCGTTCACAATGACATTCACAACAGCAAATAGGGATGGGCAGCAAATGCAGGCCTTGCCAGTGACTTCCACACCCGAGTAAATTTTTGAAAAGCACAGCTTTAAAATAATTACTTTAGAACGCCATGCAGCTATGTCACTCATCACCATAGTAACATTTGCACTTTTCTGGAACGCTTTTAAGATCATATCCCAAGCAAAATGCAAGTCGAATTGAGCACACCACACTAACACATTCTCACACATTCTTTCACCTGACATAGCACTTACCAGCAAAAGATTTCACTTCATATACCACCATAGTATAAACCTCAATAAACCTCAAGCCTTTGTTGCCCAAATTCTAATGCAAATCCTGCTCACCAGTGACTCATTTGTTCAGACCTGTTTGGCTGGTGCCCAGCAAATGGTGTGTAACATTTTTGGGAAGGAATTATTTTCACAAAAATAAATTAGATTGAAATACCTTAAGTATTGAGTTCATCAACAATTGTAAATTCTTAAACTGGCTTTAAACTCCCTCTACAGCATTACTCCGCAATTCTGTAAGCTCCCACACTAAGGACTGAAAAGGACTCTGCATTTCTCAAATTTCATCTCCTGGTCCAATTCCCATTATCTATCCATGCTCCCACCCAGTTAGGGCTCAAATGGCAATTGAGGTGGTATAATTTGGCACTGCAGCACAACTTTCCTGGCAAGGGTAGGGAATTACCAGTGGCAGCAAATTAAGAGGCTTCAAGCAGGACTGCTAGCCAATTAAGGAAGACAACCTAACTTCTACAGTTGCCAGCCCTCTAGGGGCAGCCATTAAGATAGGTAGTATGGAGACTGCAGGTACTGCATAAAAAAGGTCGATTCTGACCATAAGAAATGCTGATGAGACATACAAGAAGAACTGCACCATCACATGATTATGCACTCTCTTGCAGTTTCACATTAAGATGAAGCCATGCAAAAATGATAGATCATAGAAGCCCTACAGTGTGGAATCAGGCCATTCCACCCAGAGGGCAGTGTCCTTCCGAACAATATCCCACCCAGACCCATCCCCCTACCCTATCCTCGCATTTCCCATGGCCAATCTACCTAACCTGCAGATCTTTGGACTGTAGGAAGAAACCTAAGCACCCAGCGGAAACCCAAGCAGACACAAGAACATGCAAACTCTACAGACAGTCACCCGAAGCTGGGATCAAACTGGGTCACTGGTGCTGAGGTAGTAGTGCTACCCACTGAGCCACCGCAAAGATAATTCTTGAATAAAAATGTTTTATCTCAGGTCTTTATCCTTAGAATAGTTAGGTGATTATAGAGTCACAGAGTCAGAGAGTCACACAGCATGGAAACAGACCCTTCGGTATAACCAGTCCATGTTAACCATAATCCCAAACTAAACAAGTTCCATTTGTCTGCACATGCCCATATTGCTCCAAATATTTTCTATTCATGTACATATCTAAATGTCTTTTAGATGTTCTAACTGCAGCTGTATCCACCACCAGTACCACTCAAAAAACAAAACTGCCTTATGTCTTTAAATCTTTCTCCTGCCACCTTAAAAATATGGCCCCTTGTCTTGGAATCCCTTGCCCAAGGGAAAAGACACCCACCATTCACCTTATCTATACCCCTCATTATTTTATCAGCCTTTATAAGGTCACCTCTCAACCCCATACACTCCAGTGAAAAAAGTCTCAGCCTATCCAGCCTCTCCTTATAATGCAATCCCTCCATTCCTGGCAACATCATGGTAAATCTCTTCTGAACCCTCTCCAGCTTAATAATATACTTACTATAACAAGGCTAACCAGAACCAGACACAGGACTCCAGAAAACGCCTCACAAACGTCCTGTACGATGTCAACATAATGTTCCCAACTCCTACATTCAAACGTCTGAACAATGAAGGCAAGCATGCTAAATGCCTTCTTTACCACCTTATCTATACTGTTGTCAACCAACAAAGATTTGATGAGCCAAAGGGCCTTTTTTCGATAATCGAATCGCCCAATATCGATATTGTGGGAGTTCCCATTGTCCAGAAACTGAACTGGACAAGCCCGAAAAGTGCTGTGGCTACGAGATCATTCTTTAGAGTCCATTAGAGTCAGAGG
Organism: Ginglymostoma cirratum; assembly: GCA_024137785.1. Taxonomy (NCBI): domain Eukaryota; kingdom Metazoa; phylum Chordata; class Chondrichthyes; order Orectolobiformes; family Ginglymostomatidae; genus Ginglymostoma; species Ginglymostoma cirratum. The sequence goes on from JAHRHZ010000271.1 coordinate 12,354,497, forward strand.
TACAAATAAAAAGAATATAGTAGGAAGAGGACAACAGCTCCATATTGAGGCATGCTTTGGCAGCTTTCTTATTAATCCTGCCAGGAAAAGGCAGAACCCTATAAGCTGGGCAGAGACAGCGGTTAGTACCCTTAAACAGCAAAAATGCAACCATGAAGGAAGCTAAAAAGGAGTCTCTCATTTCCGCTTCTCAGAGAATCCACAAGATGTCACTAGACATTACATGCAAGTCTCCCCACACAGTAGCAGTCCTCTCAATGCCTGAACAATGAAGGTAAGAGCGGGCAGCAATCAATAGTTTGATCAGACTATGATCTTTTTAAAAATTCCTTTGTGGGATGTGGGCACCATTGGCTATACGAACATAAGTTGCCCATCCCACTTGCCATGGAAAAGATAGTGGTCAACCAACCTTTGTGAACCCATTCAGCCTAGCAAGTCAAACAGTGGTACAAGAGAGAAAGTTACAAGACTTTGAGTCTGATAGTGAAGGTGGTATTATTCCAAGTCAGGATATCGTGTGCAGCTTGGAAGGGAACTTGCAAATATTTACACTCTCATGCATCTGTTTCCAGTGGCAATATTTGCAAATCTGAAAAGTGCCGCTGAAGGTGTTTTGACTGCAATGCACGTTGTACATAGTGGCAGCAGTGTGTACTGTCAATTATAGACAGAGTTAATATGAGTGAATGGGGTATTATCAACCAGACTGCATTGAGTCAGGTGGCATTGAGCTTTCAGTGCTGTTAGCAGCCCCAATTAGCCAGGCAAGGAAAGATATTGCACATTCCTGACAGTTCCCTTGCAGGTGACAGACAGGCAACGATGACAGGAGGGGAGTTATTCGCTGCAGCATGTCTAGCTGATGACATGATCTCGTAGCCACAGCACTTTTCGGGCTTGTCCAGTTCAGTTTCTGGACAATGGGAACTCCCACAATATTGATATTGGGGGCTTCAATTATGGAGTGCCACTGACTTTCAACAGAAATAGGTAGATTCTCTCTTGCTGGTGGCAGTCATTGTCCAATAGTTGTGTAATGTGAATCTGAGATAACAAGGTGTAGAGCTGGATGAACACAGCAGGCCAAGCAGCAGAGGAGCAGGAAAGCTTGATGTTTCGGGCCTAGACCCTTCTCCAGAATCTTACTTGTCTCTTATCAGCCCAAGTGTGAATGCTGTCCAGCTCTTACAGTACATGGCAACAGACTACCCCAGTGTCTGAGGAGTTGTGAATGCACAATAATGATCAGCAATCATTTGAAAACATTGCCCCTTTTGACATTAGGATTGACGGAAAGTCATCAACAAAGCAGCCGAAGATCTAGAACACCATCCTAAAGAACCTCTGCAGTGATGTCCTAAAGCTGAGATGATTGGTCTCCAACAAATACAACAGCGTTCCTTTGCACTAGGTATTACTCTGACTAACGGAGAGTAATTCATGGTTCCCATCAACTCCTATTTTGCGACTTTGAAACCACACTCAGGCAAATGCTGTCCTGACATCAAGGACAGACACTCTCGCCTCCTTTCAAGCTCAGCTCTTTTGAGTCAAGTTTGAACCAAGGTTGTAATGAGGTCTAGAGCCAAGTTGCCCTGCAGAAACTCTCACTGAGCAGCAGTAAAGTGCTGCATGCTCGGACTGTTGTTAATACTTTTAATCAATTTGCCAATAATAGAAAGATGCTAAAGTGGCAAGATTTGGCCAAATTGGATTCATCCTGCTTTCTATCGTCAAGCAGATGCCAGTAATGTAGCTGTACTTAACAGCTGGGTTATGGGCACAGCTAGTTCTGGCACACAAGGCAAAAACATTTCTGGGATGCTGTCAGGCCCAATAGCTTTTATAGTATCCAGTGCTTTTGGCTATTACTTGACATTACACTGAGCGAGTCTAATTGATTAAAACCTGGCATCTATGGTGTTGGAGACTCCACGGAAGAGGCAGTAACAAATCAACCACGTAGCATTTCCAGCTGAAGATGAATACAAATGCTTCAATCTTGTCTTTTACATGTATGTGATGACCTTCTCCATTGAGGAGGAGGAGGCAGCTGCTCCAAAATTATCCTTGTTAATTGTTTGATTGCCCAGCAACATTCATAAATAGGTCTCATAGGTCATCAGAATTTTGATCTGGTCAGTTTACTGCAGAATCACTCAGCCCTATCACATTCTATTGGTCATGCAGGTAATCCTGTGTCATCACTTGGTTAAATGAGGTTAACAGCTCATTTTTATTTATGCCCTGGTGCTACTTCCAGCCAGCACTCAATGAGCCAGGGTTAATCCTCTGATTTAATGAAATGTACAGCGAAGGGACACGCCAGGCCACAAGATTGCAAGTGCATTTTTTTTATTGAGGGGGATGGAAGATGTGAGAGAGAGAGAGCACGAGAGCGCATGCCATCTGGGAGAGGACCAGAGGCACATGGGGTGTGACTTTTCTGGGGGACTGGGGTGCAATAAAGCTGGAAGGAGAGCAGAGGGGAGTCAGTGGAAGAGCAGACCTCAGTACTGGGCCCTCCTTGCTGCCCCCACTGCCAGACATCTGGGCCCCCTTCCCTTCCCACTCCATGGGTACCCATCCCTCATACTCCCTCCACCTCTGAAGCCCAGTTCAAAATTGTGCTCCGTTCCCTGCACATGCGCAGTAATGCATTTGTGCATGATGCCACACATGAAGGCCACATTATGATAATATCAGCACTTGGAACAATGCATTCCCCAATGAGCACACGTGTGGCATTAATTCCTACCTAAACAGTCATAGACAGATATAAGTAGATGGGCAAGGAGAAGGTGTAGTCAGTTCTTCCCTCTTGTTAATTACCTCACCACTGCCATAGACCCAGTCTGGCAGACATCATCTTCACAGCTCAGACAGTTCAGTCAGTAGTAGCACCACCAAGCCAGTCAGACAGGACATATCCATGAACGGTGATGGTGTATCTAGGTCATTGGCTGTAAGGTATGACTGAGTATGAGAGTGGAAGGCTGTTGCTTGACAACTCTATTGGATAACCTGCTCAAATTTGGTGCAAGCCCCACCATACCAAGTAGTCTGCAGGGGCAGGTGTGATGGTATTCTAATTGGCCACTCATCTGTAGTCAATGTGCTACTGATGCCTTTCATGACTTTTTTTAACAATGCCTCTCACCTTTCAGCCCATCTCCCATGGACTCAAAGTCCAAGGCTGGATTTTCTGTTCCACTGAAAGCCAACCAAGATTGCAAGTGGAACATCTCTAAATATCTAATGTGAAACTAGTTCCAAGAGAGAATCAGCCTACAAGACAAAAGGATCCCTAACTCATAACAAATATGCAATGTCACTGAGGAGTTACAGGACTGCTGGTGTAAAATGTAGTGGTGTTATATTGGTGCATGAAAGAACGCTACTCTGAAGTGAGGGCAGAACAAAGTTGTAAGCCCGATATAAGACAATACACGAAAGAGATCGAGTACTTGGTGGCGTGGTTTAGAGATAACGATCTCTCCCTCAACGTCAGCAAAACTAAAGAGCTGATCATGGATTTCAGAAAGCAAAAAGGATGACATGCTCGTATCTACATCAATGGAGCTGAGGTGGAGATGGTCGAGAGCATTAAGTTCCTTGAAGTGATGACCACCAACTCTCTGGCCTGGACCACCCACATTGATGCGACGAACAACAGTGCCTTTTCTTCCTCAAGAACCAAGGAAATTCAGCACATCCACAAGGACTCTCACCAACCTTTACAGATGCACCATAGAAAGCATTCTATCAGGATGCATTGTATTGGTAAGGCAACTGCTCTGCCTGGGACCATAAGAAAATACCTAAAGTTGCGAACACAGCCCAGTCCATCATGCAAGCTAACCCCAAAACCTTAAAGCTAACCTTCCGTCCACTGACTCGATCTACACTTCTCGCTGGCTCAGAAAGGCAGCCGAAATCAGACTCCTCCACCCCTGTTATAATCTCTTCCAACCTCGTCAGACAGAAGATATAAAAAGCTTAAATACACATATCAACAGGTTCAAGAACAGCTCCTTCCCCGCTGTTATTAGACTTCTGAACGAATCTCTCAAAATTCAAATCTAATGTTGATCCTGCTTTTTGTGCACCTCCTTGGCAGCCATAACTTTCCATTCCTCACTTTGTTCAAAAACCCTATGATCTTCATATGGTATGATCTGCCTGTGCTGCAGGCGAAACAAAACTTCACACTACTTAGATACATGTGACAATAATAAATCAAGTTTTGCTCTGCTCTGAACTGTGCTATAAATAAATTGGCAAAGTACTGGGCACCCAGGTAAACATCTCCTCACCTTGATCAGCAAAAGCAAACCGATACCAAGATTTGGTAGCCAACATTTCTTGTCCCATTAATTATAAGCTGCCAGCTATCTCAATCTTCTAATTTCACCTAAAGATTAGTTATTCTAAAACAATTCTAAAATATTACACATAATTAGTAGCAATTCCAAATCAACAGAATCCTTCCCTTCTCTGAATATTCAACGAGAAATAGTGAATCCACTTTCATTGGGTACAAAAGGAAGTAATTTTTCCGTAGCAGTATATCCACGGTTCAAACATCCTTTCTGTAAACATAGTAACCTGGCACGTGAACAAGCAGCATGTATTTTATAGATTTCCTGCTTGAATTTTTTTCCCACATGACTTTCATACCCATGTTCAAATTAAACAATCACTGAAAGCACAGGTTTTACACTGCCCAGCAGGTATAACCAGAAAGTAATAAAATTTCCTGAAACCCACTTTGTCTATAATACAGTCATAAAGCAACAGATTAAACTACAACAGTTATTGGTGCCAATTAAATCTTAAGTTGCAAAAGTGTTTTCACTTTCAACATCAGCGAAGTAGCAAGACACTTTCATTTCCATGAATAACTCCTTTGAATTTACTATACAGGTACAGTGTATCAGCTCAAGCTGAAAACTGGACTTTTTTAAACTACCACCCAACTTAGTCTGCTCACTGACATCTTTGGTTGGGAAAGTCCTTGGAACCATTTCCACTTCAAGAAAGTGCAGCAGGACCTTTACTTACATGCACAAGCTGACCTTCTGCTCCACTTCCAGTAAAGTTATGCCAATGGATTTGGAGCAACTCAAAAGAATTTCCTGGTTATTTTGCAATGTTTCTATTTCTTATAAAACTGCCCCTGGTATTCTTTATTACAAAAAGGATATTGTCGGTCTATGTGCCCAACCTGAACAACCCAAAAATTGCCAAGATCCAAAAGTCAATATGGATTCTGCCCAGAGGTTGACAGGTTTGAGGTATTCTACTCTTTTTGGAGGAACACTAGAAAACTGATGGAATCACAAGTATAGAATATTTAGAATCATGCTTAGAAGAGTTTAATCTCATGTATCTGCCCTAGCTTTTTGTCAAACTAATTGAAGAGAAATCTTCATTTCAACAGTTTATCCAATTTTCCTTGAAGAGGCAAATTACTCAAATATTCATGACAAAGGATTTTACACTGATAACCCATTTTCTTAGGGTATTTTTAAACTGATAACCTCACTGTGAAGATTTCCACCTCAAAGAGAATGTTTTTATTCCTCAGAATATCGGGATGTTTTCATCAGATTTACTCCTGTATTTCTTTGTACCTAAAGTAGTATTTGTTCCGTATTTTACTGCTGCCCAAAATATAAAGTGATTTTGCCTTTAGATCACCACACAAATATAATGAAGCAAAAATGCTAACACAGGAGTATTCATTCTGAATTTTTTCTGATATTTGATTTTTTTTGTAAACACCCAAGCCAGGGGAAAAAATCTTTACGTAGCCCCATATATTGCACATACCCACCATTACAACAGTTCAACATTACCAATCAAGGAGACCAGATACAGCTCGAGGAACAAAATAAGGTGGAATTAAAAGTCCAAATCCAATGGGGTTATTTTGCTGGAAGTAGGGCAGAAGGTCTGTTTCTGCATGCAAAAAGTTTCCTGCTGCACTTCACTGAAGTGAAGTGGAAATGGCTAAATTCCACAGTTGCTAAGTGCTCATCATAACCACATTGAATCTAAGTAACTGAGGTTATGAATTGACAAGGAGTGGTAAGTTATCTTTCAATAATATATCAAGACATATTTAGATATATCACTGTCCAATTATTTATACATTCTATTAGTATTCCAAGTAAGAACAAGTTTTTTTACATCCCAATTTCAAAAACCCTTTAAGAAAATGGATCCGTTAAAACTGCTTTGTGATGTAACTGACATTATGATCCCACATCACAGAAGCAAATTGTTTTCATGGTTACCAAGCTGCAAAAATGACAGTGAACAGATTTCAAAAGCAATACCCTAAAAGATCAGAGTGCAGTTACCTAACTGATTGGACAATCATAACCTATAGAGCTAGCCTGTCAAAAACAGATTTGCTTCAGCTAACACTATGACCAAAAGCAATGTGCTAAATCCTAATGCACTAATAATTTTGAATTCTGAACAATTAACAATCTCTAGCCTACCTTGTTAGCTGTAAAAAGTTGGGTCTTGATCGGAATCATCTTCAGACTTAACTTTTTCAATGTTCTCTTTGTCAACACCAGGACTAGCATCCTTCACCAAAGTCCTTTTCTGTAAAAAGCCTGCTCAAGCCCACCCACCCATTGGTCAACCATCTTTCTATAAGATCACCTCATCATACTTGAAGACATCATTGCCACTTTACAGTTCTACTCTAAGCCTGTTAATTGGTTTTCCTAGATATCTCAACCCCAACCTCTTGACTCCAGGCAGTATGTGGCCATTTCAAATATACCCTCTGGAAACTTCAAAACGCCTTCAACAACTTTGATGGCGCAGCGGCAAACAAACACACGGTCTTCAAACAACAGAAGCCAGGGACTCAACGGTAAAAAGTATAACGAAACAGAAGAGATTTATTCAAATCACAGCCTCAACCACCTCACTTCTCAAAAAGCCCATGTCCTCTCAGTGGATTCAGCAGAAGTTAAAATATTGAACAACTCAACTACTGGAAAAAGAACGAGAATTAATCGCAAAGTTTGTGCAGATTGCAACAACTCAATCCACGTTTATGTATCACTAATTTTTTTTGTCAATGGAACGTAACAAAACTTTCAAAGCAAAAATAAAAGTCAATCGCCTTGAGTGGATGAAAGGCTCTTTGTGGCTGCACACGGTTTTTAAAAAAACACTCTCTCCAACCATGTACCCCATACCACCCACCCCCACATCCAGCCAACTACCATCCATCCACACAGTAGATCCCAAACCAGACGCTGCAACAGCAACAAAATCAAGAACGACCAGATGGTCGCAATTGGGAAAAGGTGCGTGGCGGGGGTGGGGGGGGAAAACAGGTGAGGGTCTAGAATCAACCCACAAGGCCCGGGCCGCAGCATAAGCCTCGGCCTGGCGCTGCCAGCAGGCGGGCGACAGAGTGCGAGCAGCCCCGGCTCCGAAACCATCCCCACTCACTTCTTCAGAATCTTCTCCTTTTTGATTCGGCTTCGCTTCTTGCGCGCTTGCAGAGCCAGAACTGGAAAAAACAAATACAAGAGAGTAGGAAGAAGGTTAGAGCGGTAAGTGAGGGTGTACGAAACGGATCTTTCTGACTACACTACTCCGCCAGTCAGGCCAAGCCGGCTAAAAAGCTCCCTCACCTTTTCGGGAGCTCATGTTGGAACCGGTCCCCACACAACCACCAGCGCGCAAGCGCAAACCCACTGCTTTTTCTAACTATCGTTCTCTTATCCCTCCCCCTCCCCATCCGGAACCACCCACAAACTACGATTCCGACCTCCGACCTCCGACCGCCCGGTGGGGGGGGCGGGTCGCCCGATCCCCGGCTGCTGTTCCGACCTCCGACCGCCAGGTGGTGTGCAAACCTCCTGTTAGCACGGCCGTCCTTGACGTCACTCGTGCCACGTGACATTTTTGGTTCTTCGCGTCCAGGTTTTTGGAGTGTCCTCACTTTAAGTCTGCAAATTCTCTTACCATTAGAGTAATTTCTAGAAATATTCAGCAGTTCAGGCGGTATTAGACTTTGTGGAATAATAGGTACGCTAATAATATGGTTCCAGAATTGGCTGAATGGCAGGGAACATAGAGTAATGGATTTTTTTCGCCACCAGGCAAAGGCTTGGGATGGAGTCAGTGTTGGGCCCTTTGCTTTTTGTGATGTACAATAATGACATAGGCTGTGCTGTGAAGGGTCTAATTTCAATATTTGCAAATCTTACAAAACTTGGAAGCATTGTAAACTAGGGAGAGTAGTGTAGCACTTTCGAGAGGGATATAGACAAGCTGTTGAATGGGCAGATAGGTGGCAAATTCAAAATGGAGGAGTAAGCGATGCATTTTTGAAGCAAGATCTGGAGAGACAACTTGAAATAAAGGGTACAACTCTAAAATAAGTGCAGAAGCAGAGGAACCCGGTTGTGTACGTTTATAAGTCAAAAAGGGTGATCAGTTATTAAAACACACCTTTTATTAATAGGAGGTATAGAGTAAAGACAGGTAGGATATGCTAAACTTACATTCAGTCTCAGCTGAAGTACCATGTCAGTTTTGGGCACACACTTCACAGAACAGGCATTAGAGGAACTATAGATTATGTTTATGCGAGTTATTTCGGGGATGAGGAATTCCAGTTATGAAGATAGATGGGAGACATTGGGACTGCTTTCCTTGGAGAGGAGAAGGCTGAGAGGAGATCTGATTGAAGTACTTAAGATCATGAGAGCACTGGACAGAGTAAATTAGGAGAAAATGTTTCCACTCGTGAAAGATTGGAGAACGAGAAGGCACAAAATTAAATTAATTAGTAAAAGAAGTAAGTGATATGAGTCAAGTAATGAGTGGTTAGGATCAAGAATGCACTGTCTGGAGACTGATGGAGACAGGTTCAATTTAGATGTTTAAAAGCAAATTAGACATAACGTTGAAAAAGAATGATGTGTAGGATTTTGGTGAGAATGCAGAGAAATGGCTCTAAATCAAATGCTCTCTTGGAGACCCAGTGCAGGAATGAATGGCTTCGTTCTGCAAAGTAACAACTCTGTAATCCTGTGAAAATAAAAACAGACTTAATGTTTCAGGTAATTGGTTTTGCACCAGAGCTGGAAAAAGACACAACCATCTTTATCAGTGGCCTTCCCTTCATCGTAATATTAGAAATGAGGATGATTGCTGCTGATTGCACAATGTCCTGTATCATTTGTGACTCCTCAGATAGTGAAACAGTCCATGTCCAAATGCAGCAAGATGTGGACAACATTCAGGCTTAGGCTAACAAGTGGCAAGTAATATTTGCACCTTACAAGTTACAGGCTATAAGATATGGAGCAGAACTGGGCCAGTTAACGCATCAAGCCTGCTCCACCATTCATTGAGATCAAAGCTGATCTGATAATCCTCAATTCCACAGTCCTGACTTTTTCCTTAACTCTTGATTTCCTTCCTGATTAAAAATCTGTCTTTGTCTTGACTATACCTAACAACCCAGCCTCGACAGCCCTCTGCAATAAATAATTGCACAGATTCGCAAGCCTCAGAGAGAAGAAATTCCTTGTCATCTGTTTTAAACATGTGACCCGTTATGAGATTATGCATTTTGGTCCTAGACTCTTGCACAAGGAGAATCAACCTGTCCTATCAAATCCCTTAAGATCTGTGTGTGTACTGATTTCTATCCCTCTGGCAGGAATGAAGCTATCCCAATAGCATAAATTCATTAATTAATTCATGCATGTACGACAATCTATTTACGCTCCTGACATCTGTAATATATGACATGGGGGATCTCTGAACCTCCTCCAATGACATCTCAGCTGTACTGCCTTCGTACAACTCAAAGACTCTAGAAAACTATAACTTAACAATTGCCTTTATTTCTCAACCTGTATTAGATACAGATCCACCTCTCACCTTCTTTGTAAGTTCACAGCAGTGTTTTTGTCTGTGTGTTTGTCACTTTTTGTTATTTTTTGGTGTACTGAAACACTACTGTCCTTCACTCAAAAAACCACTAGAATTGGCTCTCCATTTTAAATCTGGATTAACTAAGTTGATTGAAGTGTCATGGCTACATGCTAAAAGAGAAGCAAAACAAAAATATATTTGTTGTGTATTTGTATATTTGTTGTGATTGACTGAAAGGGGACCAAGAAAGGGAGAAGCTATGACCCCCTTAACTTGAGCAATAAAGTCTCTTGCCATTCTTGCAACATCACTGTGGAATTGTCACACGGCCATCAACTTTGGCTATCACTTCATCATCTCTCTTGCCCTCGTCTGCCTCTCTCCCTTCTTCATTTTCTGTGTTAACATATTGCTTGTCTGACCTCCAGTCTTAGATGAGCAATGATCTCTTCCAGCTATCAAGCTATCAAATTTGGCCCTGTCACAAACTCCATATCCATGACACCGACTTCATTCTCCTCCCTGGCTATTGGTTTAAGTTGAAACAAACTGTTCATGACCTTGGCATTCTGTTCAATCCCTTCAGAGTTTCCAAACACATATCCTATCCTTCACAAAAAGCACTGTCAATCTCCTTCTGATTACCTCTGCCCTATTTGGCACATTCGCTTATATTGTTTTTGTCACTTCCGCACACAACTCTTCTGAATAACTATGTGTCCTTCAAACTCCACAAAGTCAAGTTTATCCATAGCTATGCTGCCTGCATCCTAAGGTGAAACTACTTAATCCCCAGGCTATCTTGCTGACTGATTCCCCCCATGCCTCAAATTTAAAATTATGAACTTTACATTTAGGATTGGCCGTCATTTTGCCCTTTTCTTGCTGTATAACCTTTTCTTGCTGAAAATCTATCCCCAAACTTTCCAATTTACTTGCTCCAGCCTCTTGTGCACCTTCTAGTTTTGTACACTACTATTGCCAGTCATGTCTGCAGTTGCTTAATTTCAACATTGCAGAAATCCTTTCCACATCTCTGTCCTTCAAATCCCTCCTTAAATCTAACTCTTTGGCCAAGATTATTTTCACACTTCCTAACATTTCTTTAATTTTGCTTTTATAAAATGACTTTGGCCATATTTGTTCATTTAAAGTGTTACATAAATGTGAATATTTTTGCTGTTGCCATTCATTGTTCTTATCTTGTCCTTGAAAAAGAAAGCAAAAATGGACAAATTATGTTTTGTTACCCTGTCAAGTAATAATACATTGTTTTCAGAATGCGGTCCAAAACAGTTGTGATGGCAATGCACACAGTTACATACCACATAAATCTTTTTGGTTGAATTGAAAGAATGTAGGGATGTATCTGAAGTATTGGTCATAATGGAAGTGCAAAGAAAATAATGCTATCTTATTGCCAATGATGTTATGTAATTCAAGCAACTTAATTCAGCTTGAGCAGATAACTGAAAACATATTTAGTACAGTGCCGTCTTAAATTATGTGCCTTGCTACTCCATCATTGCTTTATGTGGAATAGTTATTACACTTTTCAATTAGCTGTGAGTTAGAATTGGAATTGGCACCCACAATCCATGACCCTGGACTAAGTTTAAGATATTTTCTAAACAATCTGTTCAGATTTATTATTACAACCTCTGGAGCAGGTGAGAAGTGAACCCAGGCCCCCTGGCTCAGAGGTAGTGTTACAAGATGGAGAGAGACAACCAAATCAGCTTCTCTAGCCCTGTATTTGCATCAATGATCTTTAAAATTGACCCCAGAAGTTCTTAACCAGATTTTTGATTAACTAGTACCAAACTTTGTGAATAGCTGATACCTGGCATCAGGTTTATAGTGTAAACAAAAGATTTAACAATTTATTAATAATATAGAACCCTTAGCAGAGCAAAGTTAAACCACAAAGTAATCTATTAATGTCTATGATTTAAACCCAATCCTGTTTAATGCTAGCCCCCACTCTTAAACAAAGATAGGCAGACAAACATGCAGGTTTGAGGGATAAATCAAAAGGAAAAAAATAAATGAGATGTCACCTAAAGCCTCTCTGGAGTTGAAACATCTCTAGAGCACTTTTTAACAAGGAACAATCTGCAGTTTACTTTCTGGCCCAGCTTCACAAACAAATATCAGTTTGTTTGGTTTTTTTGAAACAAATCAAAGCCCAAAGGTCCTCTTCAGCTTTCAGCTCACAGTTCAAAGCTCCAAATAAAAAAAAATAATGAAATGAAAGATCAGCGAGGTTTCTAACAGTAGGAACACTATCACTGTGTCACAGGAGCCTCCTGACTAAGCTTAACAGTGACCCTGATGTACTCAATTCTGAACAGGCTCTCCTTTCCTCGTCTGATCATCTTAGCAGCGTTTTCACCCCTGTTGAAGTTGGATCACTGTTATCTGCACTTGCGTTACATAATGCAGTAATGACAAACTTGCTGAGACACAAAAATACCATACCTGGTTCATTAAACTGCTGCAAGCCTTTAAGTCCTGTATTCCCAGTGAAAACCCAAACAGTCATTTCTGAAGCTATTGTTTTAAAACCATATTAACAAATATTATATTTATACTTTTAAAAAGACTAATTTCAGAATTAAAGGTGGAATGAAAGTTCAAAGCATTGTGTTCTCTGTACTCCCTGATGGGCTTAGTCCTAATTAGAAAATGCAGTCTTCAAATTATGATATGCATAGGTCATGGACAAGAAATTCTACAAGTTTCCCTTTTTGAGCACAAGACCCTGAAAGGTATGTGACATGGAGTGTAGCCATGGGAGGGGTGTGGATGCTACCAATCATTTGGTAGCATAATGGCTCAAGTCATGTAAATCTACCAATATACTTAAGGAGGCTTATTCCAGTATCTCTGTGTGGGAATTACATTGTAAGGCACCAACAACATGTTTAGAGAAGACAATATTGACATCGTGGAGCACAGCAGTGTTTAGGGAAAGTCAAAGGTTTTGCAGCAGAGATAAAGTGAGGCATAGAAGTATTAGTCAACAAGCTAAATGTTATGACTTAATGATAAAGAGAGAATGAACAGTAGTTTACCTAATCGTGGCAACAGTTCTGGAGGCGTTACCAATTCATGTAAGTGCTCTTCATGAATAAAAACAGAAAGTTCTTGAAATACTCAGCAGATTTGCCAGCATCTATGGAAAGAGAAATAGAGTTAACACTAGGAATTGAGTATGTATCTTCTTCAGAAAACGTATACTTTTTTTAATATAAATATTGTTTTATGTGTGTAGATACATATTTTCAAGTATAGTTCCAGTTCAGAAAAGTAATAGTGGACTTGAAACATTAACTCCGTTTTTCTTCCTCCATTGCTGCTGCCAGATCTGCACTTTCGGTTTTCATTTCAGATTTCCAGCATACACAGTATTTTGTTTTTATTCTATTGATCCACAGGAATTGATTGCCTCTCAGAATATTATCAGCACGTCAAAATAAGTGAAACAATTTTCATGAATCTTTGATCAAAGATATTATAATACTACATCCAGGTTGACCCGATTTGTGAAAATGGGACATGCCTGCAAACCTATTATTGGAAACACACCTGAAACAGCAATAGATCTGTCACAAGCTGTCCCAAAACAGCTGGTCCAGATACTGGGACAAGTATATTAAAATTAGGACTGTCATGGTCAACTGTGATCATCATAATCATATCAAATGTTTTCCAGACCCAAAACAGAATTTGAAAAAGGAACAGTAAATGGTGCTATTTTGAGTTGTTGAAGCAGTGAATATAGAAGAGGGTAAAGGGCACATGTACCATGCACCAATATTCTAGCAATAGATTTCTGTACATAAATATATATTTTCTTGTGGCAATCTCACGATGATGGTCTTCTTCCGGCACTGCCGTAGCAGTTTGATACAACTGGCTAGCTTTCTACAACTATTTCAAAAATGCGACAATTGACAAATGTGACTCCGAATCCAACAAGCTTCATTTGCTGCAATATCAATGAAATGTTGCTCTCGTTCAGCCATCTATGAAGTGTGTGGCAGCTACCTGGGTGTCTACAGCAGGTCCAAATTCAAGAAACATCTGGATCCATATTAACCGAAGGTGACATTTGAGAAAGGAATAAAAAAAGTGTCTGCATTGTGTCTTCATCTCTCAGCAATTCTAGGATGGATCAGCTATCTGCTGATAAGTCGGGACACATGACTCAGTAGAATACTGCTTAGTGGAACCAACCTGCCTGATACTGTATCCCACAGTACGTCAGCACAAGCCGAGATTCTGGTCATACCTTTTTATAAATATACCTATACCTATAACAGTGGAATATGGATAACAGGTAACAATCTGTCCAGGATGCTACTGAGATGCAGCCGATAATTGTTGAAGGTTAATCTACCATGTTTGACGGGGGCATCTTAGTTCTGTGATCCTATTGCTAAGCAAAAGCAGTCAACTATTTCTCCAAATATGTGTCATTAACATGCAAATTGAAGTATTTGGGGGAGTAAGTGGTGCAGTGGTAATGTCACTGCACTCAATATACAAAGGCCCAGCATACTGTCTGGGGGAGGATGGGTTGAAATCCCACCATGGTAGTTGTTGGAAATTAAATTGAATAAATAAAATTTGGAAAATAAAGCTGGCCTTATCGATTGTTGTCAAACTCCTTCTAGTTCACTCATGTCCTGTTGCGAAGGACATCTGCTATTCTTGCTTGGACTGGTCTAGATGTGACACAAAGCGAAAATGTGGTTGACTTTCAACTGTGCTTTGAAATGGCCTAGCTAGTGACACAATCAGATCTCATGAATGACAAAAGAATGACGGAAAGGAAAAAGTACTAGAGTAGATGTATGAAATTTAATCATAGGGTCTAGCATTGTGTTAGGTTAAGTAGATGGTTTGTGTTCCATTTGGATATTGTTTTAACAAAACAGAATATACAACAACCATATACCTTGTGATTCACAGAAGTTAGAATTATACGAGAAAGCATATGTTTATTTGGTAGGTTGTGACATTCATTCAGGTACTGATTGTTGTCAGAATTGTGGGGTAAAATGTTGACACTGTGCCCTTTTGCAGAATGGGCAGTTGATTGAAGGAACATTGCCTTATTTGAAATTGGCATAAAGGAAATAAAGCTCTGGTATTAGATTATTATGAATTTAGATTATTTTACACAGATAAAGGACTCAAGTAGCAAAATGTTGTTTGCAACAGGTACTGAAGAGTCCCGTGAATGCAAGACATTTAGTTACCATTCCAATGCAGCAATGGCAAGAAACTTACACTTTTTGAGTGTCAGAATTGTGAAGAACTCAGTGAGCTACAAATATACATGCACAGGGACATAATTTAATCCTCTCCCCATGGAAAGTTTGGTAGTAGGGGCACTTAGGTGGGTGCCTGCCACCTTTCTGCCTCTGCCCTGATTAGGTTTATGGTGTGATCCCACAGTCATTATGTTCTTATGCCACTTACAGCATGTGGATGATTTATTGGCCTCATCTAACTGCTGCAGTTTGGGTCTTAGGAAAGCCAACCGCTTCATCATAGTGAATGCCCTATCTTGCTGTGATGCCATGGGTGATGAATTCCCCATCTGTCCATTTAGAGTTGGCCAGCTGATGAAAGCATATTGTACTATACCCCAGCTGATATTCCAAAGATCACTAGTGCTGTTTTTCTGCAAAAGATGATGGTGTTGATAACCACACAAAGTGCAGAGCAAGCAAATGAACATAGCTGCAGATCCTCTTGCAGTAGGTCAAAGGCAGCCCTTGTTCTTCTTTGGTGAAGCATTATATCACCAACATTCTTACGAACTGTGCTGCCTGACTTTAGCCTAAATCATTTGCTGCTTTTCTGCTGTCATCATAACAGCATATGCAGAGAGATAATGTCATAACTACTTCTGAGAAACCCTGACTGTAGACATGGATTGGGGACTCTTCAGGTTCAAAATTCTTCCGTTATGTAGCTATAGATTTTAATTTCAAAGTTATCCTTAGTTCTCTGAATAAGCAAAAACAATGAAACACAGAATGGCCTGTTGGTAATATACATAAATAAGTACTCTCTGCACTTAATGTGTGTTTTGTACGAAGAATTAAAGAGCGTGGGGAAATGCAATAAGGAGTGATGTTGTGGTAGAAACCTGGTGGAGATAGTTATGTCCAATATACTTCTACACTAAGCTATTTGTCCCCATCGCGAACCAAAACTATGCTTGGAATTGCATCCTCAAACACTTTAAGGTAAAGATTACAGAACACAACATTTTGAGCTTTCTTATTGCAATTATTTAATTCTGTTTTCTTGAAAAGACCTTATTTTAGGTGATACTTCACAATATTGCTGTTGTGTCTTCGTTACCTCTCAGGGTCTTGTTGAAGAAGGAAAACAAAGAGTCAATCAGAATCATAATGGAGAAATGTCTATTAATTCAGTTTATAAAGAAGCCGCCATCGAATTTTCTGGAATATCCTCGGTTGGTAGCAGCTGTGTGTTGGCTTCCTGTGAAGAGAAGTAAATAAAACATGTTACATTTAGTCTAAAGAATACAGTATCTTTCCCAAATCAGTTTTTTCTGTTCTCTTCAGACGGACTTGACTCTAAAGGCTCAGTAGTGTTCAGCTCTGGGACATAAGTTTGAGTCTCAGCAGTGAGTACCAGAACCATATTCCATCCTGGCATTAGTTTTGAGCAGCGATAAAGTCAGAGCTTCCTAACATGTTATTCAATAATATAACAAGGAAAATGTTTATATTTTTGGATTATTGCTGTTGCTGCACTGCCATATCTTCATTGGAACTGAAACAAAAATGAGGCATCGAACAAGTTTTTGTGAACATTAGGTGTAAGAGTAGGCCAGTTGACTCCTTGAACCTGCTCTAACGTTAAAGAAGATCATGGTTAATCTTCTATCTCAAAGTAATTTTATCGCCTTATTACCATATCTCCCCTTGCTATATTAACTTAGTAGACATCTCTACTAGCTGGTACAGTTCGTGAAGTTATGGCAGTTTAGTGAAGAAGTTTTTAGGGAGAGTAGAAATTACATGTTTATTAAATTTGTCAAAATCAGTTCTAAGTCAAGGCAAGGCTGAGACAAGGTGCTAAACCATCCTGACCTCAGCAGTGAGGCTGGGTGGTTCTGACTCGTGGGCTGGATCTGTTTGCACCTGAGCAGTTGCTCTCCAAAAATTAGAAGAAGCCACAACTGGCTGGTGGACGGGAGTCGAATGTATAAATCCTGTGAAGCTCTTTGTAAAGCAATGATCCTAAGCATTGAGGTAGACAAAACCTCACAATTAATACTACAGTGACAGAACATGGGAGGTCTTAGCCTCACTTGTAGGGTCACTGCCCAATCCACATCTTCAAACAAAAGATCCACTGGACACAGAGATAGTTGGAACTGCAGATACTGGAGAATCTGAGATAACAAGGTGTAGAGCTGGATGAACACAGCAGGCCAAGCAGCATTAGAGGAGCAGGAAAGCTGACGTTTCGGGCCTAGACCCTTCTTCATGCCCTTTTCATTTTCTGAAGAAGGGTCTAGGCCCAAAACATCAGCTTTCCTGCTCCTCTGATACTGTTTGGCCTTCTGTGTTCATCCAGCTCTACACCTTGTTATCCACTGGACACAAACAGGTGTCCTTTCGGTCCCCTTAGAAAAACATGTTAAAATGAAAAGTTGTGAAAAGGAAGTGTGAAATTTGCAGGAAGTACGTAATTGGTGAATACAACTGTCTGTGCATCTGGTTTCCACTAACGCGGCGGAGGTAAAACCACAACTTCAATGTTGAGTGAAGTCCAAATTTTCTTGCACTAATGTCAATGATTACAAACTGAACTCTCTGATATTCCCATGATTTGATGTTGGATTATCTTAGGTTCAATTAATAAAATTAAATGTTAAAATTAGAGTTATTGTCACTTCGTCTTGCTTTAGATATCTAGAAATGTTTCTTACTAGGCAATATTGAAAAGCTTTACATAGAAGGCCCAATACAATGAAGCATCATATAGAAGTGAACCATTTCCTGATATCAAGTTTAGTTGGGGAATACCACTTTACATATGCAAAAGTACATGACAATTAATTGATTTTTTTTTACTCCCCAATCAAAATGAATCAACCATCACATACTGAAATGCTATAAGTGTCCAATTTCTTGTTCTGTCGCAAATAACTAAGTATTAAAGAGTGGGCAGTGTGGGGAGGGGTAGTGGAATTTGTTGGAATTTCCAGGTACAATGAAATCCTACACCAGCAGTTAAGCTTGCTACGTGATACACATTGCAGCAAAAAGTGCATGTATATTTATTTTCACTAAAGACTGATAATGCTTCACAGAACTAGTTTCTCACTTATTGCTCCCTCAATGCTATGAATGGATAATTTTGCTGGCGACATCCAATGTCTCGGTGGAGGTCTTTCACATAAATAGTTAGCTGTGGTGTCTGGCTGTTCAGGTGCACAGTCACAAATATCTTTCTGCACTGCATCCTTTGCCATTTTCCGACGAAAAATGTCTTCTGGAAGTTGGTCATCCATGCCCAACCAACAGCCCCTGTAAATAATTTAGAAAATGCAACAAACAATTAAGTTATATGTTCACAGAGATTATTTATCAGGACTTTAAATATTTTTGATTAGTTGGAGCATTTCTAGAGTCAGCAATACAACTCCAACCTGTAATGTATTCCAAAATCTCATGACTCCCTGGAAACAGATTGCATAATATCCAGACTCTTGCTTGGTTTAAATTTATACCTTCCTCTTCATACCAGTATTTTAAAGCACAATGATCTATTCATTGTTTAATTATTTAATTATTTTATAGGTCTTTATCAAGTTGCATCTGCCCAAGCTCCTTTAAAGTGAGGACAATCAGCCCCTTGCATGTATCTAAGTAGTTAAGAGTATTAAGGACTCCTTTGGATCTCCTGTAGCCTTTTCTCAGCTAGAACATCGCTAAACATATAAGGGAACCAAAGCTGTGTAGGACTTTGGTGTGGTCAAACCTGCAACCTGTATAATAATATTAAACTATGATTTATATTGAATGGTTCTGTTAATACAATCTAAAATTACAGTATTCTCCACAATTCTGGAGTTAACACAACAGGGAAGATGTAAAGGCTATTACAAGAGTGTGAAACAGGTCTACCAGTTACCAGGAGTGAAAAATTTCTGTTATAAACAAAGATTGTAAAAATGTGGCCTGCTCTCTCCAGAATTTGTAAGGTTATAAAATGGCCAATTAATGTTTTCAAGATCATGACATGGTTCGGTACAGATAGAGAAAAACTATTGGTCCGTGGGCTATCGTCGATGCTGTTAGTCATAGAGATGTACAGCGCGGAAACAGACCCTTTGTTCCAAATCGTCCATGTCAACCAGATATCCTAGATAAATCTAGTCCCAGTTGCCAGCATTTGGCCCAAATTCCTCTAAACCCTTGCTTTTCATATACCCATTCAGATGCCTTTTAAATGTTGTAATTGTACCAGCCCCACCACTTCCACTGGCAGCTCATTCCATACACACACCACCCTCTGCATTAAAAAGTTGTCCCCTTAGGTCCCTTTTAAATCTTTTCCCTCTCACCTTAAACCTATGCCCTCTAGTTTTGATTCCCCTATCCTGGGGAAAAGACCTTGTCTATTTACCCTATCTATGTCCCCCATGATTTTATCAACCTCTACAAGGTCACCCTTCAGCTTCCGATAGCATGCAGTTGAGGCAGGAATTCCATTCAGAATGGACATACGCGCCCAAAAATGAGAAACAAAAATGGACTATTTTCTGATAGCCGGAGGACCAAGGAATTTCTGGCTACCGTTCAAAAAAAGCCCCACATTTTACTTTATGGCCCTAAAGCACATAGACTCACAAGATCATAAATGTTTTACAGTGCAGAAGAAGGTCTTCAAATGAATATCATTACCTCATGCCAGTCACCTGCTTTTTCCACAGCCCTTGCACATTATTTTTGATCTAAATAATTGACCAATGCCCTCTTGAACTGCAGGTTGAAACAGTTAATTCAACCTGTTTCCACCACACTTCCAGGCTGTGCAATCAATATCCTAACTACTCACTGAGTGAAAAGGTTTTTCTCATATCACCATTGTGTTTTTGTAAATCACTTTCAATTTATGCCCTCTCATTCTTGTTCCATTTACAAGTAGGAACAGTTTCTCCCTACCTCATCTATGCAGCCCACTCATAATTTTGAAAACATCTATCAGATTGCCTCATAGTCTTCTTCTCTCTGAGGAGAAGAGTCCCAACTTCTCCAATCTATCCACATCACTGAAACCTCCCATCCTTGGAACCAATCTTATAAATTGCTTCTGCACTTTCTCCAAAACTTTCTGTATTGTGGTGCACAGAACAATGCTGAGAATACAGTATGTGTAACTTACTGCTGTTTCCGTCATGGTCCATGAAATGCCTGGCTGGTCTCCGAACTAAAGAAACCCCTATTAATGCTACCTTCTTGTACTGTTGTGGTACTGTGGCATCATGGGCTTTGCTCATATTGCACTCCTCCAAGGAACCATTGCCCACTCCAGCATCCAGAAGAGAAAATGGTTTAGTAAGCAGGAACGCTGGACACTCCTGAAGTGTATCAGAGGAACAGGAAAGTCAGGTCCCGACCCAAAATGTCGACTTTCCTGCTCCTCTGATGCTGCCTGACCTACGGTGTTCCTCCAGCTCCACCTTGTATTGGCTCTGGCTCCAGCATCTGCAGTTCTTACTATATCCACTCCTGAAGTACCTGCTTGATTCTCTTGTGCTGCCTGGTGACTGCCCATTCCCTTTCTTCCTACTTGCCCCTAACAAGTGGGTGACCACCTCTCTGTGCTTTCTAACATCAAGGGAGACCCTGCAAATTAAAGAACATCATATTTGTCTGATTTTTTTTAAATGGGGTGACACCTTTGTCCCATACTATCTTTCAGTGATAATTCAAAATGTGCACAGAAATAATTTTACCATGTCTCTGCCTGGTCGAGAATCAAATTCAGCAGCTGCCAATGAAAATGGGCTTGAGTTTGTACCTAACTCACTCAAAATGAAGAATCACAGATGATCACTGTTAGAAAGTTCCTTACTAAGTTTTAATGCAAAGAACTGTGAAATGATGCATTTTGATAGGAAGAACATTGAAAGAAAATGTTAAAAAAAGTACAATTTAAAAGGGGGTACGGAAGAAGTGGGACCTGGATGTAAACGTGCATAGGTCATTGATGGTGACGGCAGAGATGGAAAGACCAGTAAGTAATACATACATTATTCTCAGTGTTGTTAAAAAGGACATAGAATACAAGATCAAGTGGGTGATGCTGAACTTGTATAAAATACTTGTTCGACATCAGTTGGAGTATTCTGTGCAGTTCTGTGCACCATGTTACAGAAAGGATTGGAGGAAGTGCAGAAGCAATTTATCAGATTGGTTCTAGGGATGGGAAATTTCAGTGATGTGGATAGATTGGAGAGGTTGGGACTCTTCTTCTCAGAGAAGAAGACTATGAGGCAATCTGATAGATGTTTTCAAAATTATGAGTGGGTTGCACAGATGAGGTAGGGAGAACTGTTCCCGCTTGTAAAAGGAACAAGAATGAGAGGGCATAAATTGAAAGTGATTTACAAAAACACAAGGGTGATATGAGAAATGATATGTTCATTTGAAGAGTAGGTACGATGGATTAAAGGACCTTCTTCTGCACCATAAAACATTTCTGATCTTATGAGGTTATGTGCTTCAGGGCCATGAAGTAAAATGTGGGGATTTTTTAAAAAAGTAGCCAGAAATTCCTTGGTTCTCTGGCTATCAGAAAATGGTCCATTTTTGTTTCTCATTTTTGGGTGCATTTATCCAGTCTAAAAGGAATTCTTGCATCAACTGCAAGCTAGAGGCCTGGTTATAGATTTAAGACAGAGATACAGGTGGGTTCAAACTGCTGAGGGTACTTTTGTTAGGGTATCATAGAGAAGGTACTTTTGATGTTCTTCATCTGTCATGCCTGGAAAATCAGTCTCACCAAATACAACTCACTGGAGCATCATTCTCCTTGCTGTAATATAAATTACTGCTCTATTATGTAACACAATTTTAGGTAGTAAAGTATTTTGACACATTATTTTCAGTAAAACCATGGAATATGTATAGAGCTAGCAAGGCCAAATTTCTTGTCCATCCCTAATTGCCCTTCAGAAAACACATTTGTATACAAATAACAAAATGATCAATGCCGTCTTAAACTCTATTTGGTAATGGAAAGAATGTTAGCCAGAAATGTTCCCTTCTCTTGAAATTCTACCAAAGAACACACCTAAGAAATAGTTAATAGTTTAATATTATGGGGGAGGCAATGGCCTAGTGGTATTATCACTGGACTGTTAATCCAGAGACCAAGAAAATGTTCTGGGGATCCAGAATATCTGGAATTAAGAATCTAACGATGACCGTGAATCCATTGTCGATTGTCGGAAAAACCCATCTGGTTCACTGATGTCCTTCAGGGAAGGAAATCTGCCATCCTCACCTGGTCTGACCTACATGTGCCTCCAGACCCACAGCAATTTGGTTGGCTCTTAACAATTAGGGATGGGCAATAAATACTGACTAGCCAGCGATGCTCTCATCCCAAAAATGAAGTAGACCATGCCAAGTTGTACTCGTACCATGAGAGGAATCCATCAGGCATCTATATGATGCACAATTTTTTTTTCTGGAGTGGAAATAGTGAATTTGAAGACATTGTCATAAATGAACGTAAAACAGAATTCAAAATTGGAAGTCAGGCCAAATGGATCAAATGTCACTTTGCATCAACAATCATTTTTGGAAAATATTAGCCCTATTGCTATTCATCAAAATAGGTCCTCAAAAATAATCCAGTGGCTTCCAAAGCTGAAATAGATGAATTGTGATGCCAGTTTTAAAGTATTAGAATTAAGTACAACTGTCAAAATTCCAAAAGTGAACAATATTATTCAGGTGAACGAAGTATTGAAAACAATTACAAAAAGCACAGTGTTTTGAAATTTCCGCCATTGGGGAATCCAGCAACATGAAATTTATTGATTTTATGAATGTTTCTTAAGCAAATCTTTGTGATGAGTTTTTAGAACAGAGGAGATTATATTTTTTCTTGTAGGGAAAGGAATTATATGTTGCCATTTACCTTGGGAAGCTAAAAGATCGCATGAGTAGTAAAAAGTACTCTTAGTGAGGCAGTAGATATGGCGTTTTTGTTCATGTGTGGGGTGTGAGTTTTATATAGTGTTGTTAATTGAAGTAAAGCTTTCATTAAAAGTGTGGCTTTGGACTCTGACCAGAAACATTCATCTTCTCGTGTATAGCAGCCTGGATAGAGTAGATAGGGAGAAACTGTTCCTGCTGTTAAGAGAATTGAGACCCCAGTGGACATAGGTTTAAAGTGGTTTGCAAACGAAGTAAGTGCAAAATGAAAGAAAACATTTTCACATAGTGAGTTCTTAGCAGATAGAATATACTGCCTGGCAGTATGATGGAGGCAGGTTCAATTAAGACATTTGAAAGGGCATTAGATATTTATTTAAATAGAAACAGTGTGCAGAGTTAGGGGAATGACAGGAGAATGGCAAAAAATCAAAACGTTCCGAGAGCCAGTACAGACATGACAGGCTGAATAACCTCTCTCTGTAACAATTCTGTGATTCCAAGGTTAATCTATTTATTTATTTGGGCCAGTTTGCAATGCAAGTTAAGCAGATCAAGTTTTACATTTGTCGTTGTGAAGAACAGTTTTTCTTTATGCAGCAACTTGGCAAAGTGGCACTGACTTTCAAGATTTGTATACGGGACCTTCATAAAGTGTTGCAAATTCTATTTTTCCTGGAAATAATGGATACAAAAATGTTAGAATTAAACTAATACCATTGTTAACCTGATTATAAATCCTTGTGTTACAACTTTTTTTTTAACAGTTAATATTTCAATGACAAATTAATGTAAATTTTACTTACCTCTGAGGTTCACAGGTTGCTTTTTGAAGAAGTACCTCATTCTTATGTTTCAAAAAATCCTCTGAATGATTATAAACAGAATTAAGATGGAGATCCAGACTGTCTTTCGGTGCCTGTTAGAACAACATACAGCCTTCAATACATAAAAATAAATGAACCATGAACTTTAGAAGTGTTGAGTTTATAAAAAACTTTTGGACTTCAATTTTGTTCAAGAAGACACTTTCTGCCTAATTAGTCTAGTTACCGTATTACTCACTTTCATAGTTAATTGGAGACATTCAGCAGGTTATTTTAACTAACTGCCAAGTACCATATATCCTCTTCAAACAAAGCAATGGATAAAATGATTAAAATCTTGTTATGTTGGGATCCTGTCCTCTTTGCATTACATCAAGACTTCTGTTGCTTCCAATACGCTAGGTTGCAACAATAATATGTGCAAATATTAAGCTAGTTTGAAAAGGATGTGGGAGTAATGTGATTTCGGCTCTAGCACAATTTTTCTTTCTTTACACATGATAGACATCCATTAAGCAGTAAACAGTAGATGCGAGCTTTAGATGTCTAATCTATCATAAGTGTTGTCACTACTGCAGCAATCAGACTTCGTCCTCTGTACCTAGGTACAAGCCCTAACGCAGAGATCTGCCAGCTTCTGAGATGCATGAGCTGAATTAAATGGTTTAAACTTACAAATACAGGAGTGTTTACAGTTTTGGTCAAACAGACTTCATTTTATTTATTTATTCAGAGGATGTGGGCTTTGAAGGCTGTGCCCGCACTTATTGCTCATCCTTAGTTGCCCTTGAGCAGATGGTGGCAAGCAGCCTTCCTGAACTGCAGCAGTCCATTTGGAGTAGGTATATGCATAATATTGTTAGGGAATTCCAAGATTTCGACCAACTAATCGTGAAGGAACAGCAATAGAGCTCCAAGTTAAGATGATGGGTGGCTTAGCGGGGAACTTGCAGATGGTGGTGTTCCCATTATCTGCTACCCATGTCCTTCCAATTAGTGATTTTGAGTTTGAAAGATGCTGTCTTGCAGTCTTGTTTAACTTTTACAGTACGTCTTGTAGATGGTATACATTTCTGCTACTGTACATTAGTGTTGTAAGGAGTGCATGTTGGGGATATGATGCCAATCAAGCAGACTTCTTTGTCCTGGATGAAGTCAAACTGCTTGACTATTGTTGGAGTTGCATTCATCCATCAAGTAGGGACTACTAAAGGACATTGCTGACTTTTGTCTTATAGATGGTGAATAGGCTTTGGGGAGTTAGGAGGTGAAGTACTCACTGCTGGATGCCTAGCCTTTGATCTGCTGTTATAGCCATTATAATATACAGCTTGTTCAGTTCAGTTCTGGTCACTGGCAATCTCTAGGATGTTCATAGTGGGGGATTCAGAAATAGTAAAACCATTGAATGTTAAGGGATGATGGTTATATTCTTTCTTGATGTAGAAGGTCATTGTCTGGCACTTGTGTGGCACAAATATGACTTTACAGTTATGAATCTAGCCTAGCTATCATCCAGGTATTTCTGAATTTGAACATGGACTATTTCAGCATCTAATGGTGCTGAATATTGAACAATCATCAGCAAACATCTCCACTTCTGTCCTAATGATGGATGAAAGGTCATTGATGAAACAGCTGAAGATGGTTGGGCCTAGGACACCACCCTGATGCACTCCTGCAGAGATGACCTGGAATTCTGATGACTGACCTCCAATAACCACAACCTTTACACTAGGTATGACACCAACCAGTAGAAAGATTTCTCTCTGATTCCTGTTGATTCTAATTCTGCCAGGGCTCCTTGATGCCACATCCAGTCACATGCGGCCTTGAAGTCAAAGGTAGTCACTCTGACCTCACCTCGACTGTGCTCTGCTTCACTTGTGCTCATGTGAGTAGGGTGACTGGAAGAAATCCTCCCTGTTATTCAATCAGAAACTCAATAACAGAAGAACGTTCAGTGCTCTGAAGTGTTAAAACATGATTTCCTACTTGGCAGGCATTAAGATCTTTTAATGGTAAGATCTTCAACCGAAAAGATATTTCATGACTACCCATGTTGTAAAGCTACAGTTTCCCATAACAGCAATATAGATTAAGAAGGACATAGAGAGGTTGGCTTCATGTGAATCAAAACCATAAGTCCAAAAACATACAACAATCAGTAATAAGTCTACATATTGATGGGTAACCAGGAATACATCTGTGCACCTGGCAACCGTTGAGGCTCGTCCGAACTATTTGTAGGACTGATGACTTTGACTCTCATTTTTACCCACCTGTGTAAATCCCATGCTCGATGAGCCCTCACAGAATGAAAATCCAAACCTCTAGCAGAATTATTCCCAGGTCCAGTTTGTGGAGCTGAGATTTATACTGGCTCTGCATTCCTGACTTAGGATCCAAAACTCACATCTCTCAGTTTTAAGGTTCTACAGAAGTTTTAGTTGGAATAGGAAACAGCACAGTACACCGTCTGGCTAAACTTTTGGAGTCCTCACCACATGAGATGCAGCATTATTCTGGAAATCTATGAAGTAGCAACTCTGATTTGCAGGAAAATAAATGGTGCTGAAGTAACTGTCGAAACTCTGAGACATGTTTGTCTATATCTTGGCCTCAGTGGCATGGATGAACAGCCAGTGCCACCTTGGTACTCAAGGATATATAGTTCTTTAATTTGTTCATGGAATGTGGGTGGCACTGGCTAGTCCAGTGTTTATTGCTTATTCTTAATTGTCCTTTGGCCACCAAAATATTCAAGACGTGGAGGTATTTTATTAATAAGCACAAGACTGTTCCCTTGCATTAGAGGATACTGAGTGGACAACCTTCAATGGGCTGAATTTACGTTGGTGTTATGAACAATAGCTCAGATGAGATTTTAGAATTTCACATTACACATGGCAGCAAGTTACTGGCAAATAGAGAATCACCCGTTTTTCTTTATTCTTGTATGGGATGTGGGTATAGTTGGCAAGACCAGCATTTGTTGCCCATCCCTTTGTTGCTCTTGAACTAATAGTCTCAGTTGGCCATTTCAAAGGGTAGTTAAGAGTGACACACATTTATGAGTCTGGAGTCACACGTAGGCCAGATCAGATAAGGATGGCGGATTTCTTTCCCCAAAGGAAGAAAATGTGCCTATGACATTAATAAACCAGCTTGGTTTTTACAGCTATGATTACATGCTTTCCAATAAACCAGCTTTTAATTTCAGATTTTGTTGAATTCAAATTTCACTTTCTGCCATCTGGACCCATCTCTCCAAAACATTAGGCTGGAACTCTGGATTACTAATGCACATTCCCACTATGTCATGCTGCATGGCTGTTTGTGTTACATTACTGTATATTTCATGTATTCTATAATCTTATACCTTGGGATTATAGAGGAAAATTCCTTTGCTTGCACTTGCCACGGTCACTGCTGCATTGAGTCGATTCCATGGATCCTCCTGTTGTGCTAAATGAGTTGGTTTGAGATTCTGAGGAACCTGCACGAAAATGAGAATGCAAGACCAAAGGAAGGTCAGGTCATTACCCTTTAATATGTTTGCTGATTTAGAAAAGCATGGGGTTTTCTTTCAGGTGACAGGATGCATCCTCCTTTCAGAATTAGAAAAGGGTTTGAAACCAGCTCAATTTATTTGGATTAAATGCCTCCTGCAAAACCTAAATTTTGTAAGTTAAATGATTGTTGGCAGTTTAACCAATTCTCAACCAGAAGCCTGTTAATTAACCGAAGTGATAAGAAAAATTGAAATGAATTAAGATGATTGTATTTTCATCAATAAATCTGGTTATACATTTACACTTGTCTAGCATGATAGGCTCCATCTGCCGGAACACTGATCCTTTCGCATAAAATAAACTGCATTTCTACTTTAAAATGCATACCATAATCCTCCATGAACAATTTAAACTGAAATGATTAGATCGTGTGGGTGACTGTTTACATTCTGACTAAATAGTTAAAATAATTCCAAGAGATTTAAAATATTTTCCTTGAATACATTTAAGGCAGTGGTAGATTGATTCTTGTTAAGAAAGGAATTGAGTGGTTATCAGGGAGAGGTGGGAATGCAGATTTGAAGTTAAAATCTGATCTTCTTGAACAGTAGAGCAGACTTGAGGGGCTGAATAGCCTGCTTCTGAACCTGATTCATATTTTTGTCTTTGTTTATTTATGAGAGGTCTAAAATAATGCCAGGACCTTATTTGTATGATTTTTGATATTATATTTCATTCTATTCCAAAAAGGTGCCCTAATTCCAGTAGGTTCAGACAAGGTCTGGAGTGCACAAATTGCATTTTGGACATCCTACTACTGAAAGTTGGATCTGATTGAAGGTAGCTATGCTTTAACATGTAGCTGCCTCTGTGAACCACAATAAAATAATTACAGACCCCCTGTCGTCTTGAGAAAATGGAGGTATTCGTATTCAAAGGCGTATACTGTGTAAGGTGGCATGAAGGCTGTGAGAATATAGATTGGTAGATGGGGCAAGGATGACATTGGTCTATACAGGGCAATGGCAGTTGGCAGGCATGCATAGGTTGCCATTGGGGGTGTGAGGGCATGAGGGCACATGTTGAAGGGCACCACATCACATGGGTTTGCATGGATGGAACATGGAGATTGTGTGGGTGTGAAGAATGTGAGAGGTGAATACTAGAAGGCTTTTTTGTCCCATATTGCTTTTTTTTTTAAACAGTTGCAAAAATGTCCCAGATCTAAATTTGTGGTACACATCTCCCCAGGTCAGGATAGTGTAGCTGAAATTTGTACTGTACTCCCAACTCAGTAGCACCATTTTAGGATATACAGTTTTGTTTTTCAGTGAAAGAATGAGTTTATGTGGGAAACAGCACAATATGTTGTCCGATTAAATTATTGGGAAGCATCATCATTAAAAAAGAATCATACTACAGTTGCATATTCTGACCTATAAGGAAGAGGAAAACTGGTAGGATGAAGCATGGGAAAAAAACAGAAGTTCAGGAAAATACTGATCATTATAGTATTGATAAAGTACAAAGCAAGACATGCTAAAGGCTAAAAGGCAACAGATGGGATATCCTTCTGACAAAATGTTTGATCTTCTTTGCTGACTAGAATAAAAGCGATTACAAGAGATTCCTAGACATACAAATGATATTCCAGCTTTGCACAGACCTGAAATTTTACAGAAAGTTAGGAATTGTTGAATAGTAGAATGATGACCAGAAAATACATAGCTTAGCTTTAATAATGTCTTAATAATGAATGGGAGATGTCTATTAAAGGGCAAATCAGATGGATCAGAAAATCTTAATGCAACTAAGCGAGTCAAGATCTTTGACAATTTGAGTTCATAGAATCCCTACAGTGTGGAAACAGGTGATTTGGCCCAACAAGTCCACACTGCCCCTCTGAAGAGCATCCCACCCAGACCCATTTCCCTAGCCCTGCATTTCCCATGTCTAACCCACCTAACTAAATATCCCTGGGAACTATGGACAATTTAGCATGGCCAATCCACCTAGCCTGCACATCTTTGGACTGTGGGAAGAAACCGGAGCACCTGAAGGAAACCCACACAGATACAGGGAGAACATGCAAACTCCACACAGACAGTCGCCTGAGGCTGGAATTGAACCCGGGTCTCTGGCATTGCAGTGCTAACCACTGAACCACCATGCTGCCCCAAGTTATTTGAGCATGTAATATTAATTTGGATAAAAGGGAAACTGTTGATGGGGTGCGCTAGATTTTCAAAAATTACTACACAAAATAGAAGCCTATGATGTACAGGGAAACATATTAGTTTGGTAGAGGTTTGACTGACTACTTGGAAGCAGAGGATAAAGGTAAATGCATCATTTTGGGGTTGGAAAGCTGTAGCTAATGGAGTGCCATATGAATCAGTGCTAGCCCCTCAAATATTTACTGCCTATACAAAAGATTTTGAAGAATGAACCTAACACCAGATTGCTAACTTTGCTGATGACACAAAGATTGATGGGAAAGTAAATTGTGTGGAGGAAATGAAGAATCTACAAGTGGATTTGGTTAAATAAAATGAATGGGAAAATATTATTGGCAGATGTAGAAGAGAATATAAAAACAAGAACAGAAAATCAGTACATTATTTAAATAGTGAAAGACTACAAAACTCTGTGGTACAGAGAGATCTGGATGACTTTCTGTTTGAATTCCAAAAAGGTTAGAATGCAGCAACAATAGGTTATTAGGAAGGTCAATGAAATGTTGTTGTTTTTCGCAAGGGGAATGGAATATAAAAGTGAGGAGGTTTTGTGACAATTGCATTGAGTGTGGGTGAGACCACATCTGGAGTATTTGGTACACTTTGGTCTTCTTACTTGAGAAAGGATATAGTAACAGCATTTAAATCAGTTTGGAGAAAGTTCATTTGACGGATTCCTGTGATGAAGCAGTTATGGGAAAAGTTCAGGAAAGTTGGGCATGTATTCATTGGAGTTTAGAAGCAAAAGAGGTAGTCACAACTAGATGAGGAGTGGCTCCCCTTTAATTAACCCCATTAGTTGGCACAATAAAAAACATTATTTTTATGACATAACTCCATCACGGCTTAATTAAAATGTAGTTCCCCAGATCAAAATGAAGGAATCATTGCTAGGTTTCCTTCATTGACTGAAAGCAAACTTTTTTTAAAATAAAAATCAAGAAAAAATAATAGAAGTGATATCAAACAAACATAGGAATAAAATTGAGAATGAGACATGAAGTTGAAGATTTTTATCTTGCATCTTCAGAATTGGTACACAAGAAATCAAATTTTGAAAGGAAACACCAATTTATGCCATACAGTTGGCATGGAGAATCAGCAGAAACTGTTGTCACCAAACTGAATTAAATTGGCTGAAACTATTAGAAATAAAAAGGTTCACATTTATATAACACGTTTTACAGCTACCAGGCATCTCAATGAATCTTTCAGTGAATGAAGAACTTTCGAAATGCTGTTGCTGTTGTAAAGTAGGAAATGAAGCAGCCAATTAACTCCCTCTACAGAGATAAAAGGTACTGCAGATGCTGGAGAATCCGAGATAACAAGGTGTGGAGCTGGATGAACACAATTTCTGATGAAGGGTCTAGGCCCGAAACGTCAAGCTTTCCTGCTCCTATGATGCTGCTTGGCCTGCTGTGTTCATCCAGCTCCACACCTTGTTATCTCTAACTCCCTCTACAGCCGTGTGATAATGACAAGATAATTAGTTTTCGATTGAGGAATAAATATTAGCCATAACACCCGAATAAATCCCCTTTTCTTCAAAATAGTGCTTTGGAATCTTTTGCATCCAGCTAAGCAGTCAGATGAGACCACCATTTATTGTCTCACCAAGAGGCAGCACTCCTTAAATTCTCTAATAGAATACTGTGCCTGCATTGACAGTCGCACACAAATCCTGGAACGGCCTTGAATCCAGAACCTTTTGATTCATAGGAAAAAGTGTCAACCACTAAGTCACTGCTGACATCCTGGGATAGTTACGGAATATTTTTCCTTAAAATGTTAATCCTGAGTTCAACTTTGATGCTCGGGAACTGTTCACGGCATTTTGAAAAACAAAGCAATGGCAATAAACTGAATGTTTCATGTACATCAATCACAAAAGATTTGCGTTTTTTGTTTATCAGATTTCCAGCCGTAAACTGATTTAGAATGTTAGGTCTCTGCATTTACTTTCCGTGTGAAGTCCTGTTCTTTTATTTGGCACACTGCCGGACATTACTGAAGTTAATAAACTGGCAAGTATCAATAGACTGCAATCTTGCGGGGACCTCCAGAGAAAATAAAACGAAATGCGCCGCACTTTTAAAAATGTGCGGTGTAGCGACCGCGCCCATTTCGTGCTAAAAATCAAAAACACAAAAGTGCTGATAAAATGCTTACGTTATTTTATCGGAATTAGTAAAATGCAGCAATTAAATCAGAAAACTGAGAAATCCGAAATAAGATGTAAGGAGCACATTTGCAACTTGCGAGTTAATAATGTAAATGTCCATGTTGTTGCAATACCTGTGTATCCTTTCTCTGACCTCTGAAATTATCATCATTTTCATATCTTGGAAAAGGGAATGGGTCTCTGGTTTCAGGCATTTTTTTTTCAGCGAGGCGGCCGCTTCGGCTGGGTTCTAAGGGCAAGAAATCTCCCTGAGTTCGTGCAGTTGCGTCGAGATTTGTTTATAGTGGTACAATGCGTTGCTAGGTGATCATGTTTCAGAATCTCTATGGTTACCACGCTGGTGTTGTCTTTGCTGCCTTCTAGTGAACGCTGCGAGGAATTTCTGTCCGTATGTCTATAATTTGGGACAATAAAGGACCAGAAAATACCACTGTAAAGCAATAGAGTTTTGTGTCTTATCAATCACACAGCAAAATACTGTTCTGTCCTCATATCTACCTAAGCTTACAGTGTGTATCTGCTATTCGTCTCAACGATATCATGGCTTTTGCCTCCTCTATTTCTCATGGCAAAACGTCTAATGCTTTAAACAGAGATAACAAGGTGTAGAGCTGGATGAACACAGCAGGCCAAGCAGCATCAGAGGAGCAGGAAAGCTGACGTTTTGGGTCTAGACCCTTCTTCAGAAATGGGGGAGGGGAAGGGGATTCTGAAATAAATAGGGGGAGAGGGGAAGAGGGATAGAAGATGGATAAAGGAGAAGATAGGTGGAGAGAAGATAGACAGGTCAAAGAGGTGGGGTTGGAGCCAGTAAAGGTGAGTGTAGGTGGGGAGTTAGGGAGGGGATACATCAGTCCAGGGAGGATGGCCAGGTCAAGGGGGCGGGATGAGGCTAGTATGGGGGAGATGGGGGTGGGGCTTGAGGTGGGAGGAGGACATAGGTGGGAGGAAGGACAGGTTAAGAAGGCGGGGACGAGCTGGGCTGGTTTTGGGATGCAGTCGGGGGAGGGGAGATTTTGAAGCTTGTGATGTCCACATTGATACCATTAGGCTGCAGTGTTCCCAAGTGAAATATGAGATGCTGTTCCTGCAACCTTCGGGTGGCATCGTTGTGGCACTGCAGGAGGCCCAGGATGGACATGTCGTCCAAGGAGTGGGAGAGGGAGTTGAAATGGTTTGCAACTGGGAGGTGCAGTCGTTTGTCGCGAACCGAGCATAGGTGCTCCACAAAGCGCTCCCAAAGCCTCCCAAGCCTGCAGTGCTTGGGAACCCTGCAGCCCAATGGTATCAATGTGGACTTCACGAGCTTCAAAATCTCCCCTCCCCCGACCGCATCCCAAAACCAGCCCAGCTCGTCCCCACCTCCCTAACCTGTCCTTCCTCCCACCTATCCACTCCTCCCACCTCAAGCCCCACCCCCATCTCCATTCTAACAGCCTCATCCCGCCTCCTTCACCTGTCCCCTCCCTAACTCCCCACCTACACTCATCTTTACTGGCTCCAACCCCGCCTCTTTGACCTGTCTGTCTCCTCTCCACCTATCTTCTCCTTTATCCATCTTCTACCCGCCTCCCCCGCTCTCCCTATTTATTTGAGTCCCCTTCCTCCTCTTCCATTTCTGAAGAAGGGTCTAGACCCAAAACATCCGCTTTCCTGCTCTTCTGATGCTGCTTGGCCTGCTGTGTTCATCCAGCTCTACACCTTGTTATCTCAGATTCTCCAGCATCTGCAGTTCCTACTATCTCTAATGCTTTAAACATCTGTCTGACCTTAATGCGCAAGAGTGCTTTCTTATTTTCTCAATGAATGATCTCAAAGAGATCATACAGTAGGGTAAATAGAATTATCAAGGTAAATGCATGTCTCAAATTTTGGTGTGGGACAAATGGGCTCCAATTCATGGCACCAGTACAGGGAAAGAGCCAGTTGTTCATTGGGATGGGCTTCATTTGAACCGTGCTGGGACCAGTGTCCTAGCGAATCGTATAGCTATAGTTGTAGATGGGGTGTTTTTAATTAATTGGTGTTTGGGGGCGGGGGTGCCAGGTTCAATTGAAGAAAACTTTAAAAAATCAAAAAGTAACAGGAAAGCAGAGGTAAAAGGTAGTGAAGAAATGAGTGATAAAGTGTGACAGGAAAGAGTATAAAATATACATAGAAAAATGCAGTAGAAATTAGAATCAGACAAGTTAACAATAGTAAAATGTCAAAGTTTAAGTTTCTTTATCTGAATGCACACAGTAGTTGTAGTAAGATAGATGAGTTGACAGCTTAAAATAGACTTGATAACTATTATGGAGACATAATTACAGAGTTACCAAGACTGTGCACTCAATTTTCAAAAGTTTTCACAGCAAAATGCAAAATCAGTTGGGATAGCTTTATTAATAAAGGGAAGATATCAGTGAAGTGGAGAGTAATGATATAAATGTGGGATCATTTTGGGTGGAAATAGGAATGGTAAGGGAAAAAATGTCAAGGATGGGAGTTATCTATAAGCCCCTGAAGAATTGCTTCACTTTAGCACAAAGTATAATTCAAGAAATAATCGAGGCACCTAAGGAGGACACAACAGTTGTCATGGGTGATTTTAATCCACACATTGATTGGACAAATCAGATGGACAAAGATGATACGGAAGGCAAATTTCTAGAGTGCACAGGGATTGCTTCTTAGAGCAGTGTGTTGCAGAATCTGTCCTGAACAGGCTGTTTTAGATCTAGTAATGTGTAAAAAGGTAGGATCTTTTGCCTTGACAGTAGCAATCACAACAAGGTTGAATTTTAAATTCAGCTTCAGGGTGGATAACCTGAGTCTCAAACCAGTATCCTCAACATAAATTAGGGCAATTTCAAAGGTATGAAGAAAGAGTTGTCTAAAGTAGGCTGAGAAAATAGACTAAAGGGGAGGTCAATGGACGAGCAGTGGCAGACATTTAAGCAGATATTTCATGTTGCTCAGCAAAAATTCATTCCAATCAAAAAGGACTCACGAAGAAAGATGAGCCATTTGTGGTTAATAGAAGTGGCCAAGGAGAGTATCCAATCAAAAGCTGAGGCATATGAAGTTGTAAAAATTATTGGTAGGACAGAGGACTGGAACTTTTGTTTTCGGAATGACTAAAAAGTTAATAAGGAGGGAGACAATTGATTATGAAAATAAATTGGCAAGACAAAAAACAAACAGGAAGAGTTTTTGTGGGTATATAAAAAGCAAGCAAGTAGCTGAAGTAAGCGTGGGACCTTGGAGGAGATATTTGAACTTTCAGAAGGCATTCAATATGGTGCTGAATAAAAAGTTATTGCACAAAATGGGAGCTTACAGAATTGGGGGTAATGTATTAGCATGGGTTGAAGATTCGTTAACACACAGAAGACAGAGAGTTGGGATTAATGGGTCTTTTTCAGGCCTAGGGCCTCAATTATTTTCAATTTTTATTAATGACTTAGAGTAGGGAAGAGAGAATAATGTCTCCAAGTTTGTTGATGCTACACAAAAATAGGTGGAAGGGCACATTGTGATAAAGACATAAGGAATCTGCAAGGGGATTTGGATCAATTGAGTGGGCAAAAAACTGGCAGATGGAGTTTACTGTTGGAAAGACAGGCTATTGGCCAAATGAAAAGAAACTCTAAAAAGTGCAGCACAGAGCGATCTGGGTATTCTTGTGCATGAAACTCAAAATGTTAGCATGCAAGTGCAGCAAGTAAAGGAAGACAAATAGAACTTTCATCTTTATTGCTAAGAGGTTCGAGTTTAAAATGGGGAAATCTTGTTGAAATTATACAGGCATTGGTGAAGCTGCACCTCGAATATTGTGTACAGTTTTGGGCTCTGTATTTTAAAAACTATGTACTGGTGTTGAAGTCTGTTCAAAAGAGATTCAGTAGGTTGTTACAAAAACAGAAAGTGCTGGAGAAGGTCAATAGGCCTGGCAGCATCTGTGGAAAGAAAAAACAGAATTAACATTTCAAGTCCAGTGAGCCTTTGTCAGTTCTGAAATGTTAACTCTATTTTTCTCTCCACAGATGTTGCCAGATCGACTGAGTTTCTCTAATGCTTTCTGTTTTCATTTCAGTCTCGAGCATCTGCAGTTCTCTGTTTTAATTAGCTAAGCCGATTCCTGGGATGAAGGGATTGACATACTGTATCAAGAATGGCAAATCAGATTAGACCTTTATTCATGATAACAAGCATGGGGCTGGATGAACACAGCAGGTCAAGCAGCATCATAGGAGCAGGAAAACTTGACGTTTCGGGCCTAAACCCTTCATCAGATTTCTGATGAAGGGTTTA
>JAHRHZ010000271.1:12395730-12483010 GCA_024137785.1 Ginglymostoma cirratum
ATCCTCTATCCGCCTCCCCCTCTCTCCCTATTTATTTCAGAACCCTCTTCCCCTCCCCCATTTCTGATGAAGGGTTTAGGCCCGAAACGTCAAGTTTTCCTGCTCCTATGATGCTGCTTGACCTGCTGTGTTCATCCAGCCCCATGCTTGTTATCTCGGATTCTCCAGCATCTGCAGTACCTTTTATCTCAGGGCCAGAATCATAATGTTCCAATGGGTATAATCATCTTTATTATAATACAATAATCTTCATTGAGTATTGATCATGGATACTTACTAATGTTTTTCAACCATTAATTTGTTTTTTTGGACAAATATGTATGCAGCCATCAATTTATGTTATTAATGTATATTACAAAGCCTATACAATTATATAATGATTGACTTATATTATAGACTTGAGACAATATATAAAGGAATTCTTATGGCAAGCCAGAAAATATTTGTTGTGAGGCTAAGTGTACAGTTATCAACACTGCTTGTCAAACTGGAAGAAGAGTATTTTAATTCAAGTTAAACTTTCATAGTCATTTCTTTTTTCTGCAGTCCATCCATCTAACAGTGTTGAGTAGTTCACTAATGAAGTGTGATTACTGTGGTAAAGGTACTATTGCATGCTTAGCATTGATGTTCATGGTAATTATTCTTTTAGTTCAGAAGAACAATGAAGAAACACTGATTTGAGTATAGGAGTTGGAACATCATGTTGAGGTTATACAGGATGTTGGTGATGCCTCTTCCGGAGTATTGCGTACAGTTCTAGTCACGCTGCTATAATAAGGAAACTATTATATTGGAGAAGGCTTAGAAAAGATTTACCAGGATGTTGCTGGGAATGGAGGGTTTGAGTTCTAAAAATAGGCTGGGACCTTTTTCACTGGAGCGTAGGAGGTTAAGGGGTGGCCTTATGGAGGTTTATAAAATCATGAGGGGCAAAGATAAGGCAAATACCAAGGGTCTTTTCTCTCGGGTGAGGGAGTTCAAAACTAGGGGGCATGTTTTTAAGGTGAGAGGAAAAAGTTTTTAAAATGACATGAGAGGCAATTTTTTTATACAGAGAGTGGTTCATGTATGAAATGAACTGCCAGAGGAAGTGATGGGTGCAGATACAGTTACAATATTTAAAAGACATTTGGATAAGCACTTAAATAAAAGGGGAGGTGATGGCCTAATGATATTATTGCTGGACTGTTAATCCAGAGACCCAGATAAAGTTCTGGGGACCTGTGTTCAAATTAGCGCCACAGCAGGAGATGGAATTTGAATTCAGTAAACATCTGGAATTGAGAATCTAATGATGACCATAAATCCATTGCCAATTGTCGGGAAAACCCATCTGGTTCACTAATGTCCTTTAGGGAAAGAAACTGCTATCCTTACCTGGTCAGGCCTACATGTGACTCCAGACCCACAGCATTTTGGTTGACTCTCAATTTCCCTCTGAGCAATTAGGGATGGGTAATAAATGCTGCCTGGCCAGCAACGCCGTCATCCTGTGAATGAATAAAGAATAAAGAAAAATGAATAGGAAAGGTTTAGACGGATACAGGCCAAACGCAGGCAGGTGGGACTAGTTTAGTTTGGGAACATAGTTGGCATAGACTAGTTGGACTGAAGGGTTTGTTTATCATGCTGTATGACTCAACGACTCCATTATTAGGGAGTAAAGTTGTTGGCAAATGCAAATAAGCAGCACTCTAAGGTTAATTTCCACTCCATAGTACACAATAGTCTACAAACATAACTGAAGGAAAAGAAACAAATTCTCATTTATTTAGATAACAAGGTGTGGAGCTGGAGGAACACAGCAGGGCAGGTAGCATTGCAGGAGCAGGAAAGCTGATGTTTCGGGTGGAGATGACAAAAAATGATGTAATCATTACATCCACATGAAAGGCAGATGAAGCTAATAGAAAGTCAATTCAGTCGGAACACAAATTTTAAAAAAAACTTACCTCTCCTGTGTGTGACAGCTCAAGTGATTTCATATATATTACAAACATGAGATAGGTCACTTAGACTATTGAGCTCATACTTCTATAGAAATTTCCTTCACTAACAATATTTAACTTTCCTGTGTGTCTTCAGAGTCTTTGGTTCCATCGCCAATCCGAAACAGGTGCAGAAGTAGACTGTTCTTCCCCTTGATCCTGCTGTGCCATTCAATAAGATCGTAGGTGATCTGTTTGTACTCCTCATGCCGCATTCCCATCCACACCCCATACCTGCTGTGTTCATCCAGCTCTACACCTTGTATATCTGTGTGAAGGAGGATGGTAAATTTTCAGCAATCTCCACTCCAGAGGAATGGGGCTCTGTCACCCAGTATACTCAAGTAAGAGATGGTTAGCTTTCTACTTAAACAACATGTTAAGGGGTTTGGGGATAGTTGAGGGAAATATTGAGACAGAAGGTCATAATGCAGTTGCGTGGTGAAGCCCGATAAAGATGTCGAATAGCCCACTCCCGCTCCAATGTCGATTGTCCCTCTGAAAATGCCAATGATTTGAAGAAAGAATTATTACACCTAAATTGATTCAGCAAGGTATCTGATGGACATGCTGCTAAAAATAACAAGACAGAATCCTGGCACACTATTGGCCACTGAATCCCACTGGTGATGTGTGTGTTCAGCTTAAAGTGATCATTTTTGAACAATGAGGACATGTATTTTAGGGACAGTTTAAATCTAACCAGACGATAAACCATTCTATTCTATCGTTCTATCAGTTGTTTCGTTTTACGTTCTGCTTGTTCGGAATCGAAATAGAATTTCAAATGTGACCCGTTTAGATTCAGTGCTCAGAATGTGAATTATTTAAAGGACAGAATGTCGAATTCCAATTTTAAAGACTCAAAGCATTCACTTGTCATGTCCCCCTTGTCCGCTCCTATTGCACAATATTGGAATGATGTAGTGCAACAATGTTTTACGCCGGACTCAGACGCTGCATGGTCATTTCGAAGATGAGACAGAACTTTGCTGCATTTGTTGTCTGGTGTAGAGAGCCCATGGGAAAGACGCACCGCCTCAACTGTTTTTTCCGTCCGTCTTGAGAAGGCAGCGCAGCTGCCACTTGCGCTGTTTGTCTGTGAGTCTCGGCAACTTCCGCGAATTTCCGCCAACTGACGAACAGTCGTGACCCAGCGACACCAGTTCAGTTCCACCGTGCCCGCAATTTGACAAGTCCGAGGCACGGCGTGGCAACCCAGGAGGAAGAGAGAGAGAGAGAGAGTCTGCTATCCACCAGACTCTCTGCAATTTTATTGTCCACAGCGTTTATCTCTCAAGCTGACTAGTCATGAATTGGAATACCTCGTTTCCTCGTCTGTTCCTTTGTGTTTTGTTTTTCTCAACAGGTTTTTTATTATTACCTCAGCAAATATCAAGCCTGCAGGACCAGTCAGGAGAAAACCTTCCAATTTGCAAAGAGGTACGGTGCATTCATTACTGTATTCTAGCTATTCTGTACTCTTTGTAATAATGCACTTATGATTGAAAATAAATTGTAGAATTTCTTCGCTTTGTTTACTATTTTTAACCGAAACGTAGACAAGCATGCATAATTATCAAGTTGTAAAGTTTGTTGTGCACAAGTTATTTAAACGAGGCATTTTACTTGTTTAGTACCGTGTGTCCATATGGAATATTTAATTTTGATTTGGCAGCTGTCGCACGGCACATTAAGGATATTTAATGATTAGAGTTGTTGCTGTAAACTGCGAATTGTATTCTACATATACCCTGAAGTTGACAAGTGTTTGTTTAATGAAGGTGTGAAGTGTTTGTTGTTATTACGTCTTAATCGAAAGCCACAAAGTGTTATTTACACAAAAGTTTTTTCGACTCCTTTGACTTATATCTCATTATGTCAACGTGACCTGAAAATATTGCCGGTAAAACTACTGTTTCGTGATCAATCTGTTGGCGTGCAGATAGATGTCAGCTTCTGAAGAGTTCAGTAAAGGTTCCTGTTGGCACCTATTGAAGTCCGTGTCTGTGTCAAAGTGCGGGCGCAGGACAGTGTGCACCGCTAGGAGGTGTGTGAAATGCTGTGATAACCTGACAGTCGAACTGCAGGTTTTATACCAGGACAACATTATCAACCTGCATAAAACTTCCTTTCGATTTTGTTTTCCGTAAAAAAAAATTCTTACCGTATATATTACAAGGGAGAGAGCAGCAAAGGTGGGAAATGTGAGATCGTGAACTAATCCATCTCAGCGGTGAAACAATAATAGCGTTTTCTTCAGGGTGATCGCTCATCATATTTGTTGATAACTTCATTTGATGCAAACTATTCATGACATTGTTTTTTGATCAAATATTTAATCTATATTTTAAACCTTGAATGTAAAAATATCTGCAATAGAAACACGTTTCCTTATCTGTTCTAAAAATTAAGAAGTATGCCTTTAAAGTAAAAAGAAGTAAAACCTCTGAAACAAGATCACAAACTTTCCCATCGCCCTACCAAACCACAGCACTGCTCTCTCAATTGAGAGAGACAGATGACGGTGGTGGTTTAACCTGTGGGTCACCACGCCTCAGACAAAGGGAGAGGTTGAGAAGGAGAGTCATTTGTGGTAATTTCAGCCTGTGGGCGAGTTGAACACAGCCATGCAGCCACCTGACCCAACTGAGTCCCAATGATGAACTTCGCAATAATTCCATTGACAATAGCAAAACACATAACATGTAAAATTCTTGAAGTGTTTGACAATCTTTCAGCCTCTTCTACATGACGGATACATCAGCCTGTTTCATTGTTAAGGCAGTGACGTAGGGGACTTGAATTGTTAGATATTTAATATAATTTTTAAACTTGAACTTAGCTGATGCGAACATTGATGCATGTTAAAATGGTAAGGGGAGTAAGATATTTGAATGTTTGACAAAAACTGAAAGAACTGTGGATGCTATGAATCAGCAACAAAAAACAGGAGTTGCTGGAAAAGCTCAGCAGGTCTGGCAGCATCTGTGAACAAAATAAAGCACAGTTAACGTTTGGGGTCCAGTGACCCTTCCTCAGAACTAAACGTTAACTCTGATTTTTCCTCACAGATGCAGCCAAACCTGCTGCGTTTTTCTATTTAAATGTTTGCCTCGAGATTGCAGTGACATTTATTTGACTGAATAGGTCCTTGGAGTAACAATTTTTGGCAAATTCACCCCGTGTCCCTCCTTCATTGGAGAGAAGAAGGCTAAGAGGGGATTTAATAGAGACATACAAAATGATCAGAGGATTAGATAGGGTGGACAGTGAGAGTCTTTTTCCTAGGATGATGACGTCGGCTAGTACGAGGGGGCATAGCTGCAAATTGAGGGGTCATAGATTTAAGACAGATGTCAGAGGCAGGTTCTTTACTCAGACAGTGGTAAGGACTTGGAATGCCCTGCCTGCCAATGTAGTTAACTCAGCCACATTAGGGGCATTTAAACAGTCCTTGGATAAGCATATGGATGATGATGGGATAATGTAGGGGGTGGGCTTAGATTAGTTCACAGGTGGGTGCAACATCGGGGGCCGAAGGGCCTGTTCTGCGCTGTATTGTTCTATGTTCTATGTTCTTTCATATCATGGGGGAGAGAGGAAACCATTGATGTGAAATGATTTAAACAATGGTGAGAATCTGTCCAGTTGGCATCCTGCAGCCTATACTCACATAAGAGATTTTTTGCACAAGGGTTTTGGAGTCAGAGCTTAGACAATTAACTAAATGCACATCCATCAATGGTGGAACAAATGAAATCAGAGATGCACAATTGGCCAGAATTGGAGGAGTACAGAGACCTTGAGAAGTTGTAGTGGATGATAAAGTGATAGAAAAAGGGAAGTACATGACCACAGAGAGATGGGAACACAAAGATGAGAATTGTAAAACTGTCTTGAGACAATGGGGCAGGCCATACAAGGTAAAGAATTGGATCAGTTCCCTCACCACCATTTTGCTGGATAGTGGTTCTCAGGAGAATAACCATGTCTGTGACGGTAAGGATACACTGGTACCCCCCTCTTTATTTTGAGCTGGAGTCCCACATAGCCCATTAACACCTTGTTGAATACATCCCTAAAAACTGACGGGGGAATCAGGTGCAGGTTTTACTGCAGGTCAGGGTTTTCCTACAAACTGAAAGTGCAGTAGATTCTGAAAACTTTTATACATCCCTGTGAAGCTTTGACCAGTAGAAATGTTAGCTGATATGGGCTTGAGTTTTGCATACACTGACATGCCTCGCCATCAGAATTTCATGACTTAGCCACAGTATTGCCTACAGTACCTTGCTGGCTCCACTACCTGGTGAATCACTGTCTGCTCCTCTTTTGCAGATCACTGAAGAGGTCTATATTTTCTCACCGGCACTTCATTTTTAATGTTGGAGCACCAAAGTACTGCTTCTACCTTAGCTCCAGTGTAAGCAGCCTGAGCTAGTGATTTTAACAATGGGTCAACTTGTTGGGCTGCTATCAAGAAAGTTCTATTTATTACCTGCTTGGAGTCTTTTAAACTCCCAAAAAATAATCTGATAATCTGACAGACCACACAGTCAGGGAAAATGGCAGGCATTTTCTCTGCAGCTGATTGGTCTCCCTCCTCAGTAGTTTTCTTGGAAGCCAATGGGAATGCTATTATGCAAGTCATTGATGTTAGCCATGGAAAATGCAGGGTTACAGGGATAGGGTGAGGGGGTGGGTCTGGGTGGGATGCTATTTGGAAGGGTGGTGTGGTCTCAACAGGCTGAATGGCCTGCTTCCACACTGGAGGGATTCTATGATTTTATCACAGGCAGAGTGACAACAACTTTCATGATCACTAGTCCCAACACAAGGTCACACTCCAGCAGCACCTGGTAATGGGGAATAGTCATGTACTCTCTTTTAATCCTTTTTACTGGCACCTTGCCACTTGCTCCACTCTGAGGTATTAGGGCCATGCCTTTTCTTAGCAATAAAGTCTGACTGGCCCTGGTAGCCCTCAGTATTGCTGCAGGCTTGCTTGCCTCACACAAAAGAAATGTTGCCACACTTCCTTTGCTCATAAAATTCCAGTAACTCTCAGGGATTTGTTTAACCTCATCTGTACTCTCAGGAGTGCCTTTACATGGATTCACAGCTGCAGTCGGAGTCATAACTTGGTTTGCTATACTTTCTGACTGACTCTCATTGTCTGAATGGGTGATTGTGCTCCAATAAATCCCCGTTGGTTTCTCTGGTAATACCAAAAATTAGCCCAGACATGCCCCATCTCTCAGCGGTTAAAATACACAAGTTTCTTGGCCTCCCCTTTCATCTCAACACCATTCCTGCAGTCCTGAGGAAGGCTTCCAACATTTCCTTCTCTCCCACGGATGCCTGATTTACCCATCACTCTTCCCATCCTTTCCAATTGGTTGAGGTGACCAGAAAACA
The DNA here is from genome assembly GCA_024137785.1 of Ginglymostoma cirratum. Lineage (NCBI taxonomy): Eukaryota > Metazoa > Chordata > Chondrichthyes > Orectolobiformes > Ginglymostomatidae > Ginglymostoma > Ginglymostoma cirratum. Next base: position 12,403,143 of record JAHRHZ010000271.1, read on the forward strand.
GGAGTTTGCGGATCAGCTCATAATCATTAGCGAATGTGGTTGTCTCCCTGGACCCAGTCACTCTCTGGTCCTCATAGTGTATTCTTATTGGGAGGGAAATGAAGTTTATAAATTCTTCAATGAGAATATCTCATTGAGCCTTCTGTTTAAGTGTCCACACCCACTTTTCAAAATCAAGCCACCAAAGGTTTCAAATCAGGTATGCCTGGTCAGATGGAGATAGCAAGAACTGCAGATGCTGGAGTCACAGTCAATACAGTGTGGAGCTAGAGGAACACAGCAGGTCAGTCCTAATGAAGGATCTTGGCCTGAAATGTTGACTCTCCTACTCCTGTAGTGCTGCCTGACCTGCTGTATTCCTCCAGCTGCACACTGTATCGACGATGCCTGGTCAGGTGGTTTTCTGAGGGCACAGAAATTTTTATTCATTCATGCATTGCTGGCTAGGCAGTATTTATTGTCCATCTCTGGGCAGTTAAGAACCAACCACATTGCTGTGGGTCTGGAATCATATGTAGGCCAGACCAGGTAAGGATGGCAGATTTCCTTCCCTGAAGGGCATTAGTGAACCAGATGGATTTTTCCTGACAATGGATTCACAGTTATCATTAGATTCATAATTCCAGATATTTATTGAATTCAAATTCCACCATCTGCCATGGTGGGATTCGAACCCAGATAACATCGGGGTTCGAACCCAGATCCCTAGGATGTTATCTGGGTCTCTGGATCAACAGCCCAGTGATAGTACCACTAGGCCATTGCCTCCCATTTCTGACGGGATACCTCTGATACCAGCTAATACACACTTAAGAAAGCCTTTTACAAGGCTTCATAATCAGCAGCACTTTCCTTAGGCAAAATGGTATAAACCTTCCCTGAAAGTTTACCCTCCAGTAATAAGAAGCAATGTCGGACTGGCCTCTTTAACTGTCGTTCCATCCTCTAAAAAGAAGTTAAAGAATCCTTCTACTATTGCCTCCTCAAACTAGGATTCAATTTGCAAGCTAAGTTGCCCCCACTCTCAATTCTGATCAAGACGTACTTTCAAAGGTTGTAGCATTCCTATTCCTCAGCTCAAGCTGTTTTAGTTTAAAATCCTTTCCTTCAGTTATTCCTGAAGCATTCTCTCTTTTCTCCTTGCTGTTTCCCCTCCTTCCCTCTCTATTTCGCATGCCTTCTCTTGTTCTTGACATTCTGAGTTCCTGCTCCAATTTTAACTGCTGACCACCCCTTTCAAAATAGTGGGTTTTCTGGCTTTCTGCTGAAATTCTAATCCTAAATGCCTGGATAAACTATTTAAATCTTTAAGATCCTCAAATGTAACTTCCCTTAGTTCTGTTAGAGCACGCTGGCATCGAATCCATACATTTCTGTACTGAAGAAAACATCTTGAATTTTGTTTTAACTTTAAAAATGCTGATATCAATGTGACACTTTGCCCACTGTATTTCTTTTGTTTTGTCTGCGGATTCACATCTTGGCATGAGCCTCTAAATTGTTATGACCAGACTCTGAATTTTTTACTCAACCGTGGGATGTGGTGTCACTGACAAGACCAGTTTTTATTACCCATCCCTAATTGCCCAGAGGGCAGTTCAGAGTCAGCCACATTGTTGTGGATCTGGAGTCACATGTTGGCCAGACCAGGTAAAGACAGCAGATTTTCCTTCTGTAAAAGACAATAGTGAACCACATGGGTTTTTACCACAATCAAGTGATTGTATGGTTGCCATTAGACCAGCTTGTCATTAAATTCAAAGTTCACCATCTGCCATGGTGGTATTCAAATCTACATCCCCAGAACATTAGCCTTAGGTTCTGGATTACAAGTCCAGTAACATCACAACTACACCACTGCCTAAGCTCTCAGGTGAGGAAGCATGAACTGACTGCCCTTCTTTCTTCATCCATCCCTCAGTTCATTGCAGCAGGTACAATTTAAAAGGGTCCCTTCCCTCTGGATACCTATCTTCCACAGCCAAATAAACTTATGTTATAAAATTAGCCAATTCAACCAGACTTCTTTAGTGAACAAAATGTATGGGTTTATTGTTTACTGCACAGAAGAAGCAACACACGTACATACAGTTTACAAATAACAGGTGAGTCCAAAAGGATAGTAGTTTAAAAAAATACAGATCAGTTTCTGAATTGTTCAGAAAAAGCAGATAGTTGAACATTGCAGAAATTGCAGTACAGGCTACCAGTAACGTTGTTCAACACATCATGCCATTCAGTTCCATGATCCCTAATTTTGCAGATTGGTTTAGATTTGTAGTTCTGACCCTTTTCAACAAAAGTTGAATTGCAGCATGCAGAGTGAGAGACAGTCTTTTTATCATCTTGTTTCATATTGTCTGGCTGCTGGCTTGGAGTGAGAGAGGCTGAATAGGGGATAAATTTTTGGCTGTGACCTTCACAGCACACTAAAGTGTGAACCCAGGCTGGTACACACTAGAACATCCAGATTCACTAGCACATTACAGTAGATTTGAAACCTGCTTTTTAACCCGTGTCCTTGTGTATTACTCAAAGAGAAAAATACAAAGGGTGGTATCTTATAGACGTTTGAGCAACGTGGTGAGATACTTGACAGAATTGGGAGACAAGTGCAGAAAGGCCCATCTTGATGTCAAGAACAACCTGTGTCACCTGTTATGCTTTTCACAAGCAGCGTGGTGAGATGCTGCCCTTTAAAATATGGTGTAGATGATGCAAGGCTTGTTGGTCTTTTGGTTAATATCTACTGAGTGGAGAGTTGTTGTGGGAATGGCACTTTGTAAAATGTGGTGGAAATCAGACACAAGTGACACCATAGGGGTGCAGTTTGTAATTATTGAATTTGAATGAAAATAACCTTCCAAAAAACATGACCCAACGTGGACTTAGCCAAGAAAATGTAAAATTCAGCCTGAAATGTGTCTGCAGTTTGGTACGTAATCCATGGGGGGAATGACTTGCTGTTGAGCAGGGTTTGTCAGCCTCTCGTAATCTTTGTAGTCATAAGAGAACATAGTCCAGTCTAGTTGAAGTTGCTTTGAAATATCAGTCCCACAGGGAAATGTTGCCAGACAGTCACTTAATTTACAGCCACGCTTATTCTGTATCTGCACCAGTCCTTTTTCTAAAAAGCACATTTTGGAATTAAGGGCTAAAAAATGCCTGTAATATTTTTGGTTCGAGGCCATCATCCTGGAACAGTCCATGATGATGAAAACCTCGGTGTCTCAGTCTTGGAGCTGCATTGCACAACACAACTTATACTTTTCTAGAACAGCTTTTGTTACTTAACAAACTAGATCAGTGCTCTTGCGTAACCTTGTCCACTCAGTTTTTAAATTGAGAATACAACAAAGTTAAGTCGTGTCGTGAAAGTTACCATACAATCAAAATGTGTGGAAAGAGGTGATTTTCTAGTGCATTCATATTTCACTTCCGTGGGTGCTTGTGAGTTAGAGGTGTTTTCTAGGTGAACCAAATTCCACATTTCAGCTTCTGTGTTGAATAACTTTCTAATATATAAGCAAGTAAAAGGGAGTGTATTGTTTGCCTTAGCAAGATACAAAGAACAAGTTTTTTTTGTTGAACCAAATTGTGTTGCAGTAAGGAAAGTTGATGAGAGCCATGGATTAAAAAATAATAATCACAACTCCATTGTGAAAGATTTAGTTGAACGATGTGTTGCAATCTACAAATTACAGACAATGCAAGTTGTTGTGTTACAATCCCCACGTCACATCTACATGTATAATTTGGAATGCAGTGTGGAGCCATGCACTGGCAACGTACAGAGGGAAATGTGAACTGAATCCACACAATTGGAAATAGGGAATCTTTGGCTACATCAATCATTTTACATAACAAAATATAATTCTTCGTTAAAGTCAATGAGGAGTGAAAGCACGCAGCATATAATACAGATCGCCAATTCATGCCAGCTTTTTGCCCCAAAGGTTGCTTAGATTATCACAGAGTGGAAGGTTGGAGTTTCAGAATGTGCAAATTTTCTTTCTGCAAATGCTGTACTTCTGCCAAATCAAACCACATGTTTATGTCCTCCATATTGACATCTCCCTAACTTTTCTAGCCATTTCAGTATGTCACTGTTTGTCATTGTTGGAAATAAGAACAAGGGGAGAATTTCTTGTGTACATTAAACAAAAAAACAGACAGTCAAGATTTAATTTGGAACTAGTAACCTATTTGTGGTATTGCTACGATCATGAAGCCCTGAAAAATATCTCGATATTTGAAACATTTTGGTATTGATCTCAGATTCCACATTAACCAGGCCTGAAAAATGGCACATTGCCACCTGTTTCAGGTACTTGTTAGTGAAGGCCAGCTAGTGAGATTAAACCTGACAGGTGCAGCTGCACCCCAATAGCCAGAATAAGTAGCACAAATCTACTGCGGGAAGTAAGGAAGAAAAAGATATATTTTGCTATCATGAAAATGCAGAAAAAGAGGAAGGAGATTGACACAGGCTGGAGATGAATAAACAATTAAAACATTTGGATCTTAAGGAACTGAATGACCTGCGCCTGCTTTGTTCATATTGGGTGGTTTTGATAAAAATCAGTTGGAAGTGGTTTCAGTCGACAGTTTCACAAGAATTAAGCTGTGGCTTTGAAATCTGGCTATATTAAGGACTGAACATGGTAAGTGTAGTTAATATATAAACAGGATGAAAGGCATTCTGAGAGTAAATTGAATTGGAACATCGCTGAACAATAACAATGGACTCAATTTTACCAGAAATCATCTCATTTTGACAAGTTTCATAGAGGGTTTCTCTCTGTGAGCCCTAGTGGGTTTTCTCACCATTCCCTGCAACTGGTCTCATTACCTACGTACCACACCTCTATAGCACCCACTGTTCTAGCTTGTCTCCCACCAGAGGCGAAAGTACTTAGGACTGCTGAGACCTTTTGGGTTCTCAGCACAGTGCCATTTTTAAGACCCAGCAGTGCACCCAGTCAAGTACTGCCAGCCAGGAGTTCCCATTTGCTATGCACAATAGTGGGAGGGGAACCAAAAAGTAATGCTTCTCAGGGCATGTTGATGGCATGGCTGACATGTCATTACAAACACAAGTGCAAAATTGTAAATGTGTTTCTATTTAGGAAACAGACTAGGTTGCAGGTACTTAGCGTCATCCCACCTTAGAACCCTGTCTAAAGGAGTGCTACTCATGAAGCCCAGTATCATATAACGTCAACTTATTTTTCAGTGTGAGGCCATTGCATATTGGAAAGCCTTCAAATGGTTGAAAACATTCACTTTTTGGAACAGCAACCAATTCATAGACTCATACAGCATGGAAACAGACTCTTCGGGGCCACCAATCCATGCTGAACATAATCCCAAACTAAACACTTGCCTGTTCCTGGCCCATATCTCTGCAAACCTTTCCTATTCATATACTTATCTAAGTGCCTTTTAAAACGTCATAACTGTGCTTGTATCCACCACTTCCTCGGGAAATTCATTCACATGCAAACCACCCTCTATGTAAAAAGATTTGCCCCTCATATCTTTTTTAAATCTCTCTCCTTTCACCTCAAAAATATGCCCCCCTCGTCTTCAAATCCCCTATCCTAGGGAAAAGACACCTACTGTTATCCCTATCTATTGAAGCCGGATGTCAATTTGGTCCTATCTGGATTGATATGCATGATGCCGCTATGCTCTATCATGCAGGGTGTCATGTTCCACCTGACCAATATCCCCATCTTCATCCTCAGAAGTCTGCTGTTGCTCTCACAGCTCTTCAGCATCCATCATATCCCTTCTTCGCTCGCTGCTGTTGGTAGAACACAACATATAAGGATTATGCAGCACACTCGGTCTGGACAGTACTGCAAGGTCCCCCTCCCTACCTCACCCCTCCCCCATATAGGCCAATCCAAGCAAAGGAACCTCCTCTTCTGGACATTAATCGCAATATCCCTTGTTGATGAATGGGCAGCCTCAGTCAGAAGGCTGAATAACCGAGTCATCAACCACGGTTACAGAGTGTAGTCTTTGACTCCAAGTAACCATCCTTGAAAGGTATCTGGCTGTTAATGGTTAAACACGGTGTCCATATTTCTGAAGCAGGCAGCCCACGTTGAGGACGTACTAAATCCAGTTGTGGTCCATTATTAAAATACCTGTACCTTCATTGAGGTGGGAGATGGTGGACTTCGAAAAAGAGGGCCATGAAATGCCTCTATATGGATCTTTGACATAGGGACCTTTTTCCGATGCTTGCCGTATAACCAGTGTTGGCCAGATACAGTGGGAAATTGTAAGTTCTGCATGATTAATGATACCTTGTACCCCCCTCCCACACCACCCAAGAAAGGAGTCGTTGCATTTAAGAGCATGTTGGTGAATACTTACTGGTCAAGGAGGGAGGAAATCAGCTTCATGTCCTTTGTAGCCTAAAATAGCTTGGATTGTCTTTGTGAATTGTGGCCTGCAGATGCCAATTTCAGGGTCACTTGTGATTATTGCTCCTTCACAGAAATGACTAACCTCAATCTGCAATAATAAAAGATATGGTCAGGATTTCTTATGACCAGAAATTGTATCACCAAGTTAAGAGACTGCATGCATTTGACATGACTTCAACCTATACTGTGGAAATGTCTGGTTAATGAAATTGCCCCTTGAAGGACTTCACATCACTCACAAGATCAGTCTGCCCACTCCAGGTGAGATTGTACCCATTTTCCAATTCCAGTGCGCATGGACAATTCACAGGCAATGTGGATCACGCTTGGCACAATGAGTCACAGCCTCAGCCTGGTAATCAAGAACCCCGTCCCCTCCAACTCTGAAACTCCTAGTTCCTTTCTTCCTTGCGCTCAGTGTTGAGACCAACAATATACTGAGCTTCCATATGTTCCCACATGCTTCTTTGAATTATAACTTCGTGACTTCATCTCCCAACATTTTCCTCCCCAGCCTGGCATCACAGTTTAGTCATGCAGCCCTACAACTGCTCGGAGGTTTCATGCACGTGATCAGCATGCTGACAAATTGACTTCCCAAAGTTACTACCATCTCTGAGGTCTGCACGTGGGAAATAAAAAACGAGGGAAATGTGGCCAACCACCATCCTTCCCATAATGACGCGTATCCTCAGATGGGAGAATAAGAAACTGCACATCATAGAATCCCTACAGTGCAGAAAGAAGCCATTTGGCCCATCAAGTCTGCACCAATCCTCCGAAGAGCATCCACCCAGACCCACTCCATTCTCATAACCCCTGATTTAGCGTGGTTAAATCCACCTAGCCACACATCCCTGGACACTACGGGACAATTTAGCATGGCCAATCCACTTAACCTACACATCTTTGGACTGTGGGAGGAAACCCATGCAGACAAGGGGAGAACGTGCAAACTCCACAAAGATAGTCACCCAATACTGGAATCAAACTCGGGTATCAAAAAAACCAAGTAATAATGGCATGCTAATACATTGAACTGGATGTAAATAGGCCTCTCACTACATCCTGGTGAGATCTTTGACTCACCACTCACAACTTTGTTGAAGAATTGGATTTTTTTTTCTTAACTTTGAGAGCCAATCTTAGCTATTTTCACACTGACTTGCCAATACCCATGTCATTTAGGGGCTGGGGCTGTTCCAAGGAGTTTTAATGTATTCAATATCACTCCTTAAATATTTTAACTATTAGCTCAATTTACCTGGTATGAGATTTTTGTTTAGAGTCATATAGCATGGAAACAGACCCTTGGGTCCAACTCATCTGCTCCGGCCAGACATCCGAATCTGACCTAGTCCCATTTGGATGAATGAATGATTCTATTGTCAAGTGTATTTTACAGTAAGAGTACAATGAAATACAGTGAAAAGCTTACATTTGTCGTCATCACTATTCAGTGCAATTTTGAATAATTTGAAGAGTAAGAAAAAATGAAGAAAGGTATAGCTTAAAGAGAGTCCATGAGTCTTGAGCCAGCTCTGCACCATCAACAACGCCTGTGCCACTATCCCTCTACTGCTGCTTTGCCGCCATCTACACTGGACCTAACCAACGGTGAAGTCAACATTTCTCAGGCATCATCTTTTGCTACTGGGCTGATACTCCTCCACCAACTCCTCTCTGCTGCCAGCACCAGACCAAGAATCGGGTCTCTCACCTCTGGGCCCACCTTGTCGATGTTGCTGTGATGCCGTTCCACCACCACCAGTGCTGGACCCAACCAACAATGGAGCTGCTCATTCTCAGGCAGCTTCTCTTGCTGCTAAGGCTACCTCACTGACATCACCTCCACCGATGTAGCAGCTGCTGATTCCACTGTCAGGTCCTGTGATCACTCCAGAAAATTAACTTGAAGTCTGTGCTGGGCCCACTCTCATTCACGCTGGGCTCGATCAAGGTCTTGTGCTCAGCTCACTCGAGATCTGCGCACTGGGCCGCCAGCTCTGTGTCCATGCTGGGCTCTCACCACCGCTGCTACCGTCCAAGCTCAGGACAAGAGGTAAATGAAGGTATAGAGAGAAAAAGAAACAAGAAAAAAGAAAAAACAAAAGCCTTCAGACTGGATGAGCTCTGGCTCAGGAGTCCTACTCTGCTTCCATCTCAAGCTCATTTGGTCCATATCCTTTAAACCTTTCCTACTCATGTACCCGTCCAGATGCCTTTTAAATGTTGGAATTGTACCCACCTCCACCATTTCCTCCGGCAGCTCATTCTGTACATGCACCACCCTCTGCATGTAAAAGTTACCTCTCAGGTCCTTTTTAAATCTCTCCCTTCTCATCTTAAACCTATGTTCTCTAGTTTTAGACACCCCTCACTTAGGGAGAAGACCTTGGCTATTCACCCTATCCATGCCCCTTAAGATTTTATAAGCTTCTATAAGGTCACCCCTCAGCCTCAGGTGCTCCAAGGAAAGAAGTCCCAGCCTATTCATCCTCTGCCTTTAACTCAAACCCTCCAGTTCCATTAACAGCCTTGTGAGTCTATTCTGCACCCTCTCAAGTTTAACAACATCCTTTCTATAAAAAGGTGACCAGAATTTGTAGATTAATCAGTTGGAGTTGTGAAGTTGGACAGTAAACTTTTGTGAGAAAGTGTAATCTTCCACAGGTCCTGAAAAGGAAGCTAATGAGCATATATTAATTTTTTGGAGCAAATAATACTAAAATTTTGCTTGAATAAACAAATCACAAGCTAACATTGTAAATATCTTTTGCAAAAACATTAAGAATATCATTTATGGAGTTTGAGTATGTAATGAAAATTTGCCAACTAACTTAACATATTTTTTATCAGTTGCTTCTGTTTGCATCTCACCATGAAACCCTTCCTCAGAAAATGCAGCATCCTTCATTTCTCACTAACTCAAGCAAATTTGTGAGCTGATTTTCATTTCTTTGCTTCTGTGCCGGTTTTCAAATCTTTGCATTGTTAAACTGCTGCTAGGCATGACGTGTCATTAAGGGCTCACATCTTGAGAAATGCCCAGAGCTGTATAGTTCTGCATGAATTTCCTTTGATTGCCTTTAACAAGTAGGTTTCCACCCCATTGCTAATGTTTGTTAATCCATTTTTGGAATGTGAGCAGTCATTCCAGAAGCACTAAATACTGACAAATAAATCTTTCTTGAAGCTGCTAACTTTTCATTTCAACAAACATTTCTCCTTTCAGTGGATTCAACAAAGTAAGGAATTTTGTACTCCTTTCCCCAAATAAAAGTTACAAAAAAATGTACACTTCAGAAGTATTTTATTGGCCATAAAGTGCATATAGTGTATCATTTCCATTTTTGGAGGCCTAAAGTAAAAGTAAAGATGCCATCAAAACTCTAAATTTGTATAGAAGTGCTCGTGCCTGAATGTAAGGAGAACATTTTGGTGAGTGTTCTTTCTTTTTTGTTCAAAATAGGATGAAACAAAATGAAATTGGTTTGAATGTTTAATCATTTGCACAAGTACTTCATGGTATTCATACAGTCAGTTAATAACGTGAACCTTAAACATGGGTTGTTACGATGAGTGATTGAGGACAATTGCGCTGTATGTAATGAGCCACAGGACCAAGTAAACTGTACAATTTATTTCAGCTTCTGACACACCCAATTTTCCCTTACTGCACCTTGTCCAATGCACCTGTGGGTAAACTTATTTTCCCTATACTTTTCAACAGCACCCTTGGGTGTATGTCTCTTTGGAGAACAGGATACTTTCTTAGTGAAAATGCTTCCAACTTTTTATTTTCATTGACAGTCTTCTTTAATAATCTACCAGTTAAGATGATACAAGTCACAGTGGTCAAATCAAATGAACAAAAGTTCTCCCTCTTTAAAGGAACACAACCATTAACTTCCAAATTCAAAATGAAACCTGCTGGCACCTGGAGTTGACTGTACATCCTAGTCTGTTGAGTGCTACTAACTGCAGAATGTCTCTAATTTACCAGTGAAAATTGAATATACCCTTTTCATTAAAACCTGGGCATGGATACAGCTGCTAAAGCAATTCAGGACCATAAAGCTGAGCATACTGTTTGACTGCACACTGCTTGAAATGGTGGATGTCAACCATAACCAGGCCTAGTACTAAATCAATGAAGAGATCTTCCACCTTTCCTTCCACAACAAATAGCCGAGAATCAGTAATGTGGTCACTCCATTGTAGGTCCTTACTTCTGCCAGATGACAGGTCAGAATGCCAGATGTGTCTAGTCTGAAGACAAGGAAGAAAGACTGGATAGTTTACAGAAGCAACTCTCAAAAACTGTTCATATTGAGTGGAAAGGTACAGAACGAGTTTTAGAGAGACTGTTTTAGCAGTGAGGATTTATGTCCTCACAGCAATGAGAAATTCTCCGTGAATAGATTCTTATAGGATTGTTTCATGCGCTTGAGGCTCCATTTGATAGAATTGGAACAAAATGTAACTTTTAACACCTTCACCTTTAACTGGGTCTCCAACCAGATAAGCTTTCTCAACCTTTAACCTCAGTTATCTGTACCTTTAGGTCGGGATAACTGAGCTCCATTTGTCCAATTAGCTAAATAAGCTTGTACGATTGGAAGCAAAATGTTATTCCCCTTCAGGGTATCAAATTCATCGGTGACTTTCATGATGATTTGGAAGAAATATTACTTCAACTACACATATGGCAGTGAGGGGTTGACTACATTTAGCAAAGAGTCATTTAAATCTTGAATCTTTGATTTCCAAATGCAAGGATTGCCTGTTTTTAAACAGCTGAAGTTGACAGGGAAAGGGAGCAATGTTTCTTTTCAATACTTTTGATGCATTGCCTTGGGAGAGAGTTCATATTTCCCATGTCATTAGATTGAGCTGTAAGTAGTTTAGCTTCATTGTTTGTTTTGGATAGTTAAAATTTTCATAGATTGTTGAAATGAATTCCCAAGAATAGGTTGCTCATTGACATTAGGACAGAAGTTATTCTAAATTATAAGGAAAACTTATTTGTGATTAAAATTTCTTGGAGGTCTTCTGCTATAAGACATTGGCAGAATCTTTCCTGGAAGATTACAGACGTCCAGTTGCACCTCCTTCCACCCCTTATTTGTATATCTCCGGAAGCGGGACCGGGATGTGGATAGAAACATTCGCTGTTGAAATTTCCAATTTCAGCCTGTAATAGACCCATTAAAACATTAGCAGAAAAGAACCATGCACAACCTACAAATCTGTCATGTGTTAGTCATGGTTCAGGGCTTTTTCCTGCCAGGTTAGTTGTTTGTTCAAGATTCATTTAAGAGGCTGTGAGGAGGATGGATTGCTGAGAGGTTAATGAAAGGAAGCTTAATGATAGTGGGATGAAATGTCCAAATAGTAGTACCAATTCACTATCATAGCTATGCTAAATCAGTCTGTCTCTTAGCTGTCTCGGAGGAAATGCCGTGAAGTAATGGTAACATCACTAGTCTAGCAATCCAGAACCTTAGACTAATGTTCTGAGGACATGGCTTTGAATACCATGACAGATGGTGGAATTTGAATTTAATAATAGTCTGGAATAAAATGTTTGCCAGTAATCCATTGTAATATTAGCCCATCTGGTTCACTGATATCCATTGTAGGTGGAATCTGCCATCATAACCTGGTCTGACCAACGTATGACTCTCGACCCACAGCAGTGTGGGTGACTCTTAACTGCCCTCAGGCAATTAGAGATGGACATTAAATATTTGACTAGTCAGCAATGCCCACATCAACTAAAGGAACTTTAAAAAAAGCCATCAACATGCTTCTTGTTTGCCTAGGTTACATCTTCAGCAAAGAAGTGTTAACATTGAGCTCCTCTGGCATCATCTGGAATGTCAGCAAAGTTGTGAGCAAAGAGGCATACCACTGTAGCTCATGGCGTGATTGGGCACAGAAGTTGCAGGAGGGATACAGCTTACAGAGAGCTTTTGATGGGTCAAGTAAGTGGGCAAAAGGTTGGCAAATGGAGTATAATGTGGGAAAGTGTGAGGCTGTTCATTTTGGAAGGGAGAACAAAAGAACAAAGCATTACAGGAGGTTCTCCTATAACACATGTTCTGTCAATGCAAATTGGCTATAATGTAATTGACGGACAGAGGAATAGTATTTGTAAAACGTGAACTTATGTTGGCCATAATGCAATTCCATCGAGTATGGATTGCATGTTATAAACCTCAAATATAATATCAAAAATCGCATGACACCAGGTTATAGTCCAACAGGTTTAATTGAACACATGAGCTTTCAGAACATTGCTTCTTCCTCAGGTGTAATGAGAGAGGAAGTATCAAGACACAGAATTTATAAGTAAAAGATCAAACGATTACATAACTGATGCAAATGTATTTAATAACCCTAAATTGGCTGGCTGAGTCCCTTCTGTTAAATCCTTAATGAGTTAGAAAGGAGTTACAGGTTTTGATTGATTAATCTGCAACTATCTGAATTTCTCTTAAATCAATGTCCTGAGATAACTCAACGTTTCACCAATTCATACAATAGGTGACGTCTCAGGTCAGACAATGCCTTTTATTCTGACGCCTTGTTTAGAAACTGTCTGTGTTTTAACTTGGATTCAGACTGGTTTCATTTCCAAAGCAGGAATTTAGAAAATTCCCCACTGACTGACTGTGTCCACAAATTGTGTGCTTTTTGAACAAAGTATGTAAATGTGTGTGTGTGTGTGTGAGAGAGAGAGAGAGAGAGAGAGAGATAGCGTATACTGTAATGCGGTCACCTGTAGTGCATCATGAACCCAAGATCACAGTTGCAGCCGTTCTCATGGGTACTGAACTTGGCTATCAGCCTCTGCTCAGCGACTCTGTGTTGTTGTGTATCCAAAAGTCTACCTTTGAGGACGTTTACTGAAGATCTGAGGCCAAGTGCCCTTGACCACTGAAACAAAGAACAAAGAACAAAGAAAATTACAGCACAGGAACAGGCCCTTCGGCCCACCAAGCCTACGCCGATCCAGATCCTCTATCTAATCCTGTCGCCTATTTTCCAATTATCTATATCCTTCTGCTCCCTGCCCATTCATGTATCTGTCTAGATACATCTTAAATGGTGCTATCGTGCCCACCTCTACCACCTCCGCTGGCAACGTGTTCCAGGTACCCACCACCCTCTGCATAAAGAACTTTCCAAGCATATCTCCCTTAAACTTTTCCCCTCTCACCTTGAAATCATGACCCCTAGCAATTGAGTCCCTGACTCTGAGAAAAAGCTTCTTGCTATCCACCCTGTCTATACCTCTCATGATTTTGTAGACCTCAATCAGGTCCCCCCTCAACCTCCGTCTTTCTAATGTAAATAATCCTAATCTACTCAACCTCTCTTCATAGCTAGCGCCCTCCATACCACGCAACATCCTGGTGAACCTCTTCTACACCGTCTCCAAAGCATCCTTATCCTTTTGGTAATGTGGTGACCAGAACTGTACGCAGTATTCCAAATGTGGTCGAACCAAAGTCCTAACAGGACCTGCCAACTCTTGTACTCAATACCCCATCCGATGAATGAAAGCAGCCGTATACCTTCTTGACCACTCTATCGACCTGCGTTGCCATCTTCAGGGTACAATGGACCTGAACACTCACATCTCTCTGTGCATCAATTTTCCCCAGGGCTTTTCCATTTACCGTATAGTTCACTCTTGAATTGGATCTTCCAAAATGCGTCACCTCGCATTTGCCTGGATTGAACTCCATCTACCATTTCTCTGCCCAACTCTCCAATCTATCTATATTCTGCTGCATTCTCCGACAGTCCCCTTCACTATCTGCTACTCCACCAATCCTAGTGTCATCTGCAAACTTGCTAATGAGACCATCTATACCTTCCTCCAGATCATTTATGTATATCACAAACAACAGTGGTCCCAACACGGATCCCTGTGGAACACCACTGGTCACAGTTCTTCATTTTGAGAAACTCCCTTCCACTACAAGTCGCTGTCTCCTGTTGCCCAGCCAGTTCTCTATCCATCCAGCTAGTACATCCTGGACCGCATACAACTTCACTTTCTCCATCAGCCTACCATGGGGAACCTTATCAAATGCCTTACTGAAGTCCATGTATATGACATTTACAGCCCTTCCCTCATCTATCAACTTTGTCACTTCCTCAAAGAATTCTATCAAGTTGGTAAGACATGACCTTCCCTGCCCAAAACCATTCCACCTATCACTAATAAACCCATTTTCTTCCAAATGTAAATAGATCCTATCCCTCAGTATCTTCTCCAGCAGCTTCCCCACCACTGACGTCGGGCTGACCGGTCTATATTTACCGGGATTATCCTTGCTACCCTTCTTAAACAAGGGGATAGCATTAGCAATTCTCCAGTCCTCTGGGACTTCACCCATGCTTAAGGATGCTGCAAAGATATCTGTTAAAGCCCCAGCTATTTCCTCTCTCGCTTCCCTCAGTAACCTGGGATAGATCCCATCCAGACTTGGGGACTTGTCCACCCTAATGCCTTTTAGAATACCCAACACTTCCTCCCTCCTTATGTCGACTTGACCTACAGTAATCAAACATCTATCCCTAACCTCAACATCCGTCATGTCCCTCTCCTTAGTGAATACCAACGCAAAGTACTCATTAAGAATCTCACTCATTTTCTCTGACTCCTCGCATAACTTCCCTCCTTTGTCCTTGAGTGGGCCAACCCTTTCTCTAGTTACCCTCTTGCTCCTTATGTATGAATAAAAAGCTTTGAGATTTTCCTTAACCCTGTTTGCTAAAGATATTTCATGACCCTTTTTAGTCCTCTTAATTCCTCGTTTCAGATTGGTCCTACTTTCCTGATATTCTTCCAAAGCTTCGTCTGTTTTCAGTCGCCTAGACCTTATGTATGTTTCCTTTTTCCTCTTTGCTCATCTCACAATTTCACCAGTCATCCATGGTTCCCTAATCTTGCCCTTTCTATCCCTCATTTTCACAGAGACATATCTGTCCTGCACTCTAATCAACCTCTCTTTAAAATCCTCCCACATATCTAAAGTGGATTTACCCTCAAACAGCTGCTCCCAATCCACATTCCCCAGCTCTTTCTGAATTTTGCTATAGTTGGCCTTCCCCCAATTCAGCACTCTTCCTTTAGGACCACTCTCATCTTTGTCCATCAGTATTGTAAAACTTATGGAATTGTGATCACTATTCCCAAAGAAATACCCCACTGAAACTTCAACCACCTGGCTGGGCTCATTCGCCAACACCAGGTCCAATATGGGCCCTTCCCGAGTTGGACTATTTACATACTGCTCTAGAAAACCCTCCTGGATGGTCTTTACAAATTCTGCTCCATCTAAACCCCTAACACTAAGTTAATCCCAGTCAATGTTGGGAAAATTAAAATCTCCCATCACCACCACCCCGTTGCTCCTACATCTTTCCATAATCTGTCTACATATTTGTAGTTCTATCTCACGCTCGCTGTTCGGAAGCCTGTAGTACAGCCCCAACATTTTTACCACACCCTTCCTATTTCTGAGCTCTGCCCATATTGCCTCACTGCTCGAGTCATCCATCATGCCCTCCTTCAGCACAGCTGTGATATCCTCTTTGACCAGTAATGCAACTCCTCCAACTCTTTTACCTCCCTCTCTATCCCACCTGAAGCATCAATATCCTGGGATATTTAGTTGCCAATCTTGCCCTTCCCTCAACCAAGTCTCAGTAATAGCAGGACATCATACTCCCAGGTACTAATCCAAGCCCTAAGTTCATCTGCTTTACCTACTGCACTTCCTGCATTAAAACAAATGCACCTCGGACCACCTGTCCCTTTGCATTCATCATCTGATGAAGTTTTCCCCCACTGGGAGGAAACATCCCTGTCTGGCAATTGTTGCTTGGTGTCCATTCATCCATTGTCGTAGCATCTACATGGTTCCACCAATGTACCATACATCAGGGCATCCTTGCCTGCAGCGTACAAGATAAACAACAATGGCAGAGTCACAGGAGTATCTGCTGTGTGCATGGTGGGTGGTTTTCCCATGTGTAATGGTAGTGTCCATGTCGATGATCTGACATGTCTTGCAGATGTTGCCATGGCAGGGTCATGTGGTGTGGTTGATGTTGTCCTAAAGGCTGGGTATTTGCTTTGAACGATAGTCTATTTAAGGTTTGGTGGTTGTTTGAAGGCAAGAAGTAGAGGTGTCGGGAGCATCTTAGCGATGTGCTCATCATCATCAATAAGGTGTTGAAGGCTGCGAAGAACGTGATGTTGTTTCTCCACTCTGGGAGAGTACTGGATGATGAAGAGGCATTCTGTCAGTCATATCTCGTGTCTCCCTTCTGAGGAGGTCATTCTGGGTTTTTGCTGTGGTCCACCGGAACTGGCGATCAATGAGTTGAGCATCGAATCCTGTTCTTATAAGGGCATCCTCCAACACCTTCAGGTGTCCATTGTGTTCTTCCTAATTTGAGAAGATCCTGTGTGTGCATAGGGTTTGTCAGTAGGGGATGAATTTTTTAATGTGTTTAGGGTGGAAGCTAGAGAAGTGCAGCATTGTGATATTATCCGTAGGTTTGCGATAGAGTAAGGTACAGAGGTGTCCACCCTGATGGAGATGCGTGCGTCCAAGAATGAGACTGATTCTGAAGAGTAATCCACAGTAAGTCTGATGATGGGGTGAAACTTGATGATATCACTATGTAGTTGTTTCGTGATTCCTCACCACGAGTCCAAAGGAAGAAAATGTCGTCAAACTATCTGGTGCATAGCATTGGTTGGAGGTCCTGCACAGCAAAAAAGTCTTGTTCGAACCTGTGCATTTTGGGTTCATGTCGCACTACAGGTGACCGCACTACTCTATACACTTTCACATACACACATTCTCAAACGCACACTCTTTCTTTCTTTCTTTCTCTCTCTCTCTCTCTCTCACACACACACGGTGGCACAGCATTTACCACTGCTGTCTCACAGCGCCAGGGACCCGGGTGCAATTCCAGCCTTGGGCGACTGTCTGTGTAGAGTTTGCACATTCTCCCTGTGTCTGCGTGGCTTTCCTCCAGGTGCTCCGGTTTCCTCCCACAGTCCAAAGATGTGCAGGTTAGGTGGATTGGTCATGCTAAATTGCCCATAGTGTTCAGGTATTTGTACATTAGGTGGGTTATAGGAGGATGGGTTTGGGTGGGTGCTCTGAGGGTTGGTGTGGACTTGTTGGGCCAAAAGGCCTGTTTCCACACTGTAGGATTTCAATGATTCACACACACATACACACACTCTCTCTCTCACCCCCTCACACAAACACACACACTGACACAAGTACACACACACACATATATATATAAATCCATTGGGTGAATTTGCATTTGCAGATACATTCTGTTTTGTTCAAAAAACACACAATTTGTGGACACGTCAGTCAGTGGGAAATTTTCTAAATTCCTGCTTTTGAAATAAAACCAGTCTGACTCCACACTAAAACACAGACAGTTTCTAAACAAGGCGTCAGAGCAAAAGGTATTGTCTGACCTGAGATGTCACCTCTTGTATTCATTGATGAAACCTTTAGTTATCTCAGGATATTGACTTGAATGAAATTCGGAGAGTTGCATATTAATCAGTCGAAACCTGCAACTCCTTTCTGACTGATTAAGGATATAACAGGAGGGAGTCAACCAGCCAATTTAAGGTTTATTAAAAACGTTTGCATCAGTGTACAATCGTTCGATCTTTTACTTATAAATTCTGTGTCTTGATACTTCCTCTCTCATGACACCTGAGGAAGGGGCATCGCTCCTAAAGCTTGTGTGTTCAATTAAACCTGTTGGACTATAAGCTGGTGTCAAGTGATTTTTGACCTTGTCTAACCCAGCGCAACACCGGCACCTCCACATCAAATATAATATCATGCAGAGAACCACCATCTTATTAGGAAAATATGTGAAGTCTAAGTTTGAAGAGTTTATGTTGAACACATTAAATGCATCAGAATTATATGAAAAGGTCAGATTCCTCTGCTTCACTTACCTGAACATCTATCCAGATGTCTGTGCTGATGGAATGTCAGGCTAGATCAGCATTTAAATGGAGGAGGGAATTTTACTAAAAATTGTCAACATGTCAATTCCAGGAGAGTTTCATGGAGGATTGCTGGCTGTGAACTCTATCTCACAAAATTTTGCACTGCTCACCTCTTTTGGATCATGGCCACTCCAACGACTTTCCACTTATTTCAGGCAGGTGTTAAAGATCACGTCTGAAATTGCTCGCACTCTCCTGTAGTACTGACTATTGCTGGGATTTCCAGTGGCAGAACTCTAAAGCCCAGCTGTCACTTCATTGTAAATACAAGGTCAGATTCATAGATGTATTGCCTCTTTGCAGCACCACCTGTCTGATAAACTGTCATGATAGCTGCAGCTATAAGATTGAAGCTACAGAGGTGAGGAAGAATTTTGGAAAATATAATTGTTATGCGTCCTTTGTGCCTCTAACCTCACTTTTCCCAGAGGCCCCATTATTTATATAGCAGGATTTTCCATAACGCGATGGTGCGCTGGAATGCAACTATCGAGTTACAGCAGAACCTCCTGTACTTAAATGAAGAAAAACTGCAGAAGATTGCAACACAAAGGGACTTGGGACTACTTGTACATGACAGAAGTTGGCATACAGGTGCAGCAGGTGGTCAGGAAGGCTAATAGGATGTTGGCTATTATTTCAAGAGGGTTGGCATATAAGAACGAGGACGTTTCACTGCAACAGTACAAGGTGATGGTGAGACCACATCTGGAGTACTGTGAGTGGTTTTGGTCCTCTCATATGAGGTTGGATGTCATTTAATTGGAGGCAGTTCAGTGAAGACTCACTAGGATGATCCAAGTTATGAAGGCATTATCTTATGAGCAAAGGTAAAACAAGTTGGCACTCTACTCATTGGAGCTTAGAAGAATGAGAGGTGATCTCATTAAAATATGCAGGATTCGTAAGGGGCTTGAGAGGGTAAATGCTAAGAGGATGTTTCCTACCATGAGAGAGTCAAAGACCAGAGGGCATAGTCTCTGAATAAAGGGGTGCCAACTTAAAACTGAGATGAGGAGGAATGCCTTCTCCCAGAGGGTTGTGAATCTTTGGAACTCCATATCACAGAGAGCTATGGGGGCAGAGTCCTGGTGTATATTAAAGGCTGGGATAGATAGATTCTTAATCAATAGGGGAATCAAGGATTAAGGGGAAAACACAAGAAAGTGGATGTGAGGAACATGATCCCATTGAATGGCGGAGTTGGCTTGAGGAGCCAAATGGCCTACTCCTGTTCTTATTTCTTACGGGCTTAAGGTCTTAATCTAAGGCATCTTTTGATACACATTTGGACGTGTAATGTTGCATGAGTGTCGAAAGTTTTCTTGACAACTCTAGAGAGCTCTGAACACTGATGGAAGACAGAAAGACAGTGCTGGCAAGTTTTATAAGTTGAGCAGGCCTGGCAAAAGAAATATTGGGGACTCCTGTGTTAGGTAAATGCACATTAAAAGGAGTTAATGACTGAAAGTAGCGTATGGTGTAAAGGTCGAGAGTTATGGCGACTTTTTGTGAATTTTGGTGACCCTGGTTACTTCTGGAGCTACTGCAATGAACTGGAGCTTATTCCCCCAAAGCTTCATTGCAGAAACATAAACTTCTGCAAAAGAATGTGCACCAGGGTGAGTAATGCTGGGATGTGCTGAGTCTCCTCTGATGCCTTTTACTTAATCTGACTTTCATTCAAACCCTCTGTTACTGCTATTCAGCACAAAGATCAAGTAAAGTGGAAATCCACATGGAGGTCCGTTGTGTCACCATCTGGTCCTAACACAGTAATTGTATGGAAATAGAATGCAGAATGTAGGAAAACCTTTTTGAATTGTTCTTTCTCAGTAACTATAGTGATACAGTCAAAGGTCTCCACTAATAAACTCAGTTAAACATTGTCACTTTAACAAAATAGTTCCACCATGATGACTAGGTAGTTGTAAACCATATCCTTAACAATGAATGTTGCAGATTTCTCATACAAGGTAATGTGTCAAGCAATTAGTCAAACAAATGCAAACATTACATTCACAGACAGATATGTCGAGGTTAGTATTTGGCTATTTAGTTACACATAGCATCATGCTTCCACCAATCTGTCATGCTTAAAATGGCCCAAGAGGGAGTCCTAGACCTTCATACTTGCTGTGTTACAAAGATGATACCATGTACATGTTAAAAGATATGAATACATACTGATAGTGAGACATAACACAAGTATTGCTATCAAAGTGTATTCTTAAGTAAAAGAGGACTCTGAGATAGTAGATTTTGATGCAGATAGGGAGGTGCAATGTAGAGTAGAATAGGCAACCAACTGGTTCCTGCCCATCTTATGACCTTGCTAAAATCCTTTTTTTTTAAAATAAACTGTTATTTTAAGTGTGAATGTTGCAGTCCTTGTACCTGTTGCATTGTGGACTGCAAATAATAGGCAATTTGGTAGCTTGCTGCTGTAATCAATGCTGATTGCCAATTGAACAGGCATCGGGGATGGTTGTGCATTCCCATGCAGCTCACATTGGATCTTCTGGCACATCTATGATAGTATGATTGTTCTGCAGCTGAGACTATTGTCACTTCCATCACATGTTCCAATTGTGCACACGCAGAAACATATCTTTGCAGTCCTACGTCATGGCAAAAACAATGGAACAGCAGCTGTTAAGAACAAAAATGGTGCTGCCCACAGAGTCATACTGCAGGATAGAGTCAGCCTCTTGAGCTTCAGCTCACTGCAATCAATTTTCCAAAACATCATTACAGGGTGCTTCTGCCAGAGTAAGTTAGTGAGGAGTATAAAAAGAGAATGCTAAAAAAAAAGGAAATATCCTCTAGGTGTCGAACAAGAAAGTATTTATTATACAAACAGTGAAAATATGATCATTTTAGAATTCTGTGATAATGTACTTTTTCTGTGAATATTTTCAGTCATGTTGATAGTAAAAGACCAAACTACCAAGCTGGAATATAGAAAAACCTTCAATTGGAAGAGCTCCTTGTTTCTTTTGTTTGTTATTCTGTGTAGTTCTAATACCTTACTTTAATTTTTAGTCTTTCCTTAACAAATTGAACTTCCATAATATACTAGTCTATAATGATGGACATAAGCACACTTTATAGTTTTGGGCACCTATCTTTCCTGCACTTGTATGGCTGCAGCTAGTTCAGTCAACTTCATCTGAAAGTGATATCTCAATGTTTATATATGAGCCACCTCAACTTAATTTGTAAATTGTGAAATCTTCAAATCTGTTGCAACCCAACTGCTCACTTTTGAGTGTTACTGGAGTAGACAATAAATCTGAATTAGAGAATCATTTCGATGTCTTTTGTACATGCGCAAATATATTCTGGCAAAGAAGGCTCAGTTGCAATAGTGTGACGTCACCAGTGCATCTGCTCACAGGCAGTAGTTGTCATCTTTGCCCCCATCTTGAAGTTGGCAACACATACTCCGTTATTGTGTGCCCTCACCCTCTGTCAATTCTGGTTTGCACCTGCACAAGTTGTAACATTGCCTGCTCAGCTGTTCTCTCCACTGCAGCCCCTCCAAGACTAGCTTGCTCCCTGAAACAAGGACAACCATTCAGCAGGTTCTACAACACATCAACATAAAATTGCTATTGATATTTCACCAAATGTTTAAACAAACAGTCATCTTCAAAGTTGCACCCGAGCATGTCTCCACAGCTTCACATTATATACCAAAAAAAGAGCTGGAATAACCTCCCTCCACAAATAACCAAACAATTTTACAGGCACTTAAATTCTACTTAGAAAAGGAGTAACAAGAACAATTACGATCAGGCATTTGTGCAGCATAATGTTAAGATCCTAGCACATGTTACTACTGGGCATGCCAGACTTCTGAATGGCTTGACAGATCTTACTATTTTTTCATTTTACTATGGTGGCCAGTTACTGAAGCATAAGACACAAGGCTGCAGATTTTCTTTAATAATAAAACAGAAGTTTATGATGTAATAGGAAAGAAGAAAAAAAATGACAAACTAAGCTGTCTATATATAGAATATAGCTGGAAATGTCTTACAACACACAATGTAAAGTTTTCATCCATTCCCCAACACTGTCACTTTACAGTATCAAATCCAGAGACTGAATACAATATCAAATCCCTTTAACTTAAACCTTTAAGTTTGACTCAACTGAATCTTCCCATATCTTTCATGTGAACAGTGAAGTCTTCTTGCAGATCTACTCACAAACTGAAAACTTAGCCTTTCTCAGTCTTTTAACAATTTGCTGATATCTAACAAAACACTCAAGGCTTGGAAGTTACTCAAACTAGCTTTCTACTAAGCTAATTTATTCAATTACCTGTTTTACACTCTTTCCCGTAAAGAAATTATATCGTACTTCTAACTCCAGTCAGGTCTCCTTCACACTGTTCAAAAACTTCAGTTCCCTGGATTTCCAATGCCAAAATCAACACTCGCTTATCCCAAACCAAGAATAAGCCAATGACCCTTAATGTTTACACTCCTACTTATGAACCCAGTAAAATGTAACAATCTTCCTGAAACACTCCAGGGTTCCCTACCCTCTGACATATACTGGATTTACTTGTGGTTCTAGAAATACTGACTGACTTGGTTAATTTTTAAGCCCTTCACAGATGTAACCAACACCCATATGGAGCCAGTTTAAAATCCATGTTTGGAAATGATATTTATATAAAAAGATACATATTGGACACCTTTCATTACCACAGCCCCCACCTCTGGAAGATGAAGCTGATGCCCTGATACTATTGAGAATCAAACATTACTGCACCACTTCCCTCAACTCCTGTCCACTGTTAGCTTTCTAACTCTCACTGCCCCCTTGCTGGTCTTCTCCTGAGCATTTGCCATCCTCTGTGCAAAAATTCCTGTGTAGTTTTGTTTTGTGACACAGCTCCACAGATGTCCAACTTCAAATGGACTATTTTTGCATCTCACAGAAAGGTGCTTCGCCCTGAAGCACTGTGCTGAATATGGAAATACACTGAAGAGCTTGGTTCACTGCCCAATGCAAATACAGTCAGTAGTGTTGTTTTCCACGCTTGATCCGGTTAGACTGGCTATTGTAAGCTCAGTGAAACCTGAAATCGTTCATCTTTGAAATAAGCAGGAATGAATAAAAACATGTACCAGCAAAATAAAAGTTCATTGTGATTGTCACCAAGTATATGGGAGACCCCCTCTCTCCATTGCTATAGATCACCCTGCTGAACTCCCTAGCTTCCTCCTCCAGAGCTCTCTCAGTTCCCTGCCTCTCATTTCAGTTATGTACTGCCATCTCCTGCAGGAGAGAAGGCATTTTATAGCTCTGTGAAGAGGAAGGATGATGACATTTGTGGAGGGTCAGTGCGAGATTGCAACAAAATGAGAGCAAAGTCACCATTGGTTGTACATACACGGATGTGAGAGAATGCCTTGAGAGGGTGGAATGAGTGGAGGTGTTGCACTGAAGTGTGATGTGTGAAAGAATGATGAGCAATTCAGAGTTCGGAGGCTGGCATCTGATTGTGGTTTGCCACTTCACTTTACTGGCCCCATGAGGTCAGTGACCCTCAATATAGCTGTGAGGGACCACAATTCTCCCGCTCATTTCATTGACAGCTTCCACGCATGCATGTTTGGCTTCTTGAAATTCACTCATGGGATGCTGGTGTCAGTGACTTGGCCAGCATTTATTACCTATCCCTAATTGCCAGGAAGCATGTTAGGAATCAATCAATTGCTGTGGGTCTGGAGTCACATGTAGGCCAGACCAGATAAAATTCTCACTTCCCTGTTCTTTTTCTAATTAAAGAGCCTTTTTATTGAAAGGTGCTAATCATCATCTCGCTCACCCAAACTCTATGATTGCAGAGATAAAAGGTACTGCAGATGCTGGAGAATCCGAGATAACAAGGTGTGGGGCTGGATGAACACAGCAGGCCAAGCATCATCATAGGAGCAGGAAATCTTGACGTTTCGGGCCTAGACCCTTCATCAGAATCTAGGCCCGAAACGTCAAGCTTTCCTGCTCCTATGATGCTGCTTGGCCTGCTGTATTCATCCAGCCCCACACCTTGTTATCTATGATTGCAGACCCTTCCTCAGGGTCACCGGACTCGAAACGTTAACTCTGTTTTCTCCTCCACAGATGCTGCCAGACCTGCTGAGCTTTTCCAGCAGCTTTGTTTTTGTTCCTGATTTACAGCATCCGCAGTTCCTATGGTTTCTATGTGCTCTGAGAGTTTGGTTTCACTAAATTCTCCCTCAAGAGTTTGATTGGAGCAATATTGGCACATGTGTTCTAGGAATATCATGAATTAAATCACATAGTACTAATTAGAGAATTTTTGGTATTGTATAAAGTATTTGTTTCTCAATAAGAAAAGTCATAATTTCTTATAGATCCAATGTGTCACCTATGGATAAATTTCTTAAGACTGCCTGAAATGGATCAGAAAATTAATGAAGGTTCAACAGGGTACTTTCAGAGTGTTAACGGTGATAAAAGGAGAGATTCCAAACCAAATTAATGAAAAGATATCCTTTTGATATTATATTATAGCATGATGCAAAACAGAACTTTCTGAGTATGTTTGCCGTTAAGTAAGGGCAGTCACAATTTTTATTCAAATACGCTTGATGGGTAAATACATAGCCAGTCAAAGGTAACATCTATTTGTATTAAGGTAACATTCACAGGCTGATAAAAGACTTTGAACTAAATTATTAAATAACCTATCGTATTTCTGGGTTAATGTCCAGATTCCTGAATATTGCAGTTGCTGCTTTTATGAGCATATCAGTAAATCTTGCAGATGAGAATAATGAGTAAAATCTTTTATTTTACCAGCTGCTAGTGCATTTTTCCCTTATGTGCAATGGATACATTATTTGAAATGATAACAGATATTCGAAAGAGTGGCCTGGTGTAGATAATTGACTATCTTTGAGAAAGTAAACACGTACTGCTGGGTTTTAAAAGGCAATATGTGTCGTAACATTAGCATCTGGCTGAGTTCACATAGCAATGTAAAGATTAGAAACATTCTTTTTGTGTAGAATTTTTATTGGTACTTGTTCAGCTCCACAATTTCTGAGATTATGTGCGTTTCTCTTTCAGACATAATAGAGTTGAATTTAATGTCTGATCTCCTTAGATTAAAATGATTAGCTGAAGAGCTGGCAGATTTGATAAAATGGATTTTTCTCTTTCCTCCTAATTATGCTAATTCATTTCAAAGACTGTGCCCAATGTGAGGTAGATGGGCTGTAGTGCAGCTGCAGAATCGATTTATAGTGATTTCTGGCAACACGGTTGCTCAGTGGTTAGCACTGCTGCTTCACAGCACCAGGGACTCAGGTTCAATTCCAGCCTCGGGCATCTGTCTATGTGGAGTTTGTACATTATCCCCGTGTCTGTGTGGGTTTCCTCCCACAGTCCAATGATGTGCAGGTTAGCTGGATTGGCCATGCTAAATTGCCCGTAGTGTCCAGGGATGTGCATGTTAGGTAGATTAGCCATGGGAAATGCCAGGTTACAGGGATAGCATAGGCAGGTGAATCTGAGTAGGATGTTCTTCAGAGAATGGGTGTGAACTTGTTGGGCTGAATGACCTGTTTCCACACTGTAGGGATTCTGTGATAGCCAGTAACATCTGATTTTTACTGCCTGGCTGGAAGGATGTACCTTCTGAAACCACTGAAAAATACTGTTTTGAAGTTTGTGAAGCATTCAAGATGGCTCAATGGACAAATAATAAGATATCAAACCCAGTCTGAACAATTCTACTTTAGTATGTTTTACACCAGCATCTGTTGCATTCCGATATGGACTTGGCACTGTTGTCTAAAATTGGACCAGTTCAACAAATTTGCACCACTCCTACAACTTTCTTGTTGGTAATTTTAATGGAAAGAAAGTTGTGGGAGTGATGTCCCTTAATTCCTGATATGCTTCCTAGCAGGAGATGTTTTGCATCAGGAGCAAAAAATGTGTAAAATATCCATTTGTGATCATTTTTCTGTCAGGGTAAAATTGAATTGATTGAGCAGTGATTGAGCAAAAGTAGTAGCATATTGACTCTTTCAACCTCTTGTATATCATATGAGCCATTTTCTATGCCAATTTATAGATTTAGAAATTAATGTCATTCTTACCACCTTTTGTAATGACTATAAGAACATTCTATCATTTGATTTTGAAATTTGTACAAAATGTAATTTTATGATTAGTATTTTATATTGGTCAAAGGGCTGAATGGTCTACTCATCCCTATTTCTTATCAACTTATAAAATTATTTATTCAGTTGTAAAATGCAGTAAAAATGATTTTCAGAGGAATTTATCACATTTAACTTCTAAGCAAATGTCACTATGAAAAAGCTTGGGCAGCCTATTCACAAAGGTGTATTTCACCTGAAATCAGCCAAACCAATAGGATTGACCAAGGAATTTCAAACACAAGCTTGTTCCACCAAAGATAACAAAGTGTAGAGATGGATGAACACAGCAGGCCAAGCAGCATCAGAGGAGCAGGAAAGCAGACATTTCTGCTATCTTTGTTCCACCAAAGATCATCTTCCGTCTGTTTTAAAAGAAATGCCCTGGAACATGGTCCTTCTCACGAAAGTGGCCATGCCCCCTGATTGAATTAGTTACCACATTGAGTTTCCCTTATTGTGCCTGTTTAGTTCCTGCATAGTTGCGAAACTAGATGCCTTAACTGCATTCCTATATGTAGCAGGCCATATCATTCCAACTATAAAATTGAATATTCTGAGCAGTTCTCCTCAAATTATTCATATAAATTCTTTAGTATAAAGCTAGATATTGATGTACAAATTCTTAAAACTTTTTTTGGAATTATGTCCTTTGAACTTACTTAAAGGTGAGATTTAAGATGGGCTGGCACTATCTGCTTAGTTACATCTGGGTGTGCAGATTTGAGAAGTTGCTCTCCATGTTTCCAGGACAATCCTATCCATACGCTTTGAAGAAAGCTGAATCCACTATCTGAGATAGCAAGGTGTAGAGCCGGATGAACAGAGCAGGCCAAGCAGCATCAGAGGAGCAGGAAGGCTGACGTTTTGGACCTAGAAGAAGGGTCTAGGCCCGAAACGTCAGCCTTCCTGCTCCTCTGATGCTGCTTGGCCTGCTCTGTTCATCCGGCTCTACACCTTGCTATCTCAGATTCTCCAGCATCTGCAGTTCCTACTATCTCTGAACCCACTATCTGGCAGCTTTAGTTATGGTCTAAAAGTAACTGTGTTGCAGACACATTTACCTATGTTCAGGTACTGCTTAATGAGTAGGATGCTGACTCAGGAATTATTTGGGTAGATTTACATCTATCAACCAGACTGCTTGATACTGTTGTAAAGCTTCTTGGTTCTTGTTAAAGATGCACTCATTCAGGCAAGTGGAGTATGTTATGCACTTTATTATTGTCTTTAAGATGGTGGAAAGGTTTTGGGAGGTGAAATAAATCCTCAGAATTCCCAGCCTCTGACCTGCTCTTGTAGCCATAATATTTATGACCATCCAATACAGTTTCCGACTAATGAATTTGAGAATTCACCCAGAATTTTTATAGTTATCTTTATAGATTCCACAATGGTAATGCATTGAATGTCAAGAGGTGATTGTTTGAATCTCCCTGATTGAGCATGGCGTAAAAGTTATTCGCCACTTATTTGCTCAAGCCTTAATGTCTTGCTGCATATGGACAGTGACTACTTCACAATCTGAGGAATGGCAAGTGATGCCACACTTGTTGAAATATTGCCTTGATGTCAGGGGAATTGTTCTTAGGTGACCTCTTGAATTTACCTCTTTTCTACCTGTTTTGACCAAGGTTGAAATGATTTGAGTCACCCTGGCAAAATCCAAACTGAGGTGAACAGGTTATTTCTCTATAAATGTTGCTTGATAGCACTGATGATGACACCTTCCATCACGATGCAGATGACTGATGGGATAGGAATATTTGTCCAGCTTTTTTGCAGATAGGACCCACCTGGGCAATTTTCCACATTATAGCTGCATTGCTATAGTCTGATTGGGGGGTGCGGTAGTTGGAGGGATGGTTGCATTGTTGGGGAGGGTGTTCTGGAGAACATGTCTTCAGTCCTGTGGAAGTTCCTTGGAACAAGAATTACACTTAGTTATGGCAAGTGGACCTAGTGTTGAAACTTTTTACATGGGGAGGTTGGTGCACTGCATCTACTGATCATGAAACTCTCCTGTTCTTATCACCTGTCGTGAGCATGTCAGAAGGATTTACAAATTGATTATACGATTTGGCAACACAATGATACACCATCTGCAGTAATCACAGAAGGACTTGAAACCTGAGCTGTATCTTTGAATTAGAATCCTGCGAAATGTGCCACAAGACCTCCTCAGTACTGTTGTTGGAAGGTTTTTGGCATATGCAGCATTCAATATCTTCAGTAGTTTCTTGATGTTGTGTAGACTGAATCAAATTTGTTGAAGATTGGCATCCATGATGCTGGGGACTTCAGGAGGAGGCCATGCTGGATCACACCCTTGGCAATGCTGGCTGAAGATCACAGCAAATGCTTTGACCTTTTTCACTGAAGTGGTTGGTACCCCCATTATGGAAGAGCTGCCAGGATAGATATTGTTTGAAGATAGATTTGTTACAGTGTGGCAGCTGTTATATCATATGAATGGAAATTGGATAAGGGTGAAGGTGAGTTCAAAAATAAATGTCTGAAACATGAGATTTTAATGCACAGCAGCATGACCTTTGTCCATATTTGACTATGCCTAAAAACTAGCAGATTTACTCCAGATGAACACTTAGCAAATAAATTCAGACACAACTAAATGGCTGTCCAACTTGCAAAACAATGCCACATAATTACAATATAATATTGATGTATGGTACTGCTGAACTTTGGAACAATATTTAGAATATTGTGAACAGCTTTGGCCCCCCTATCTAAGAAGGGATGGGCTAGGATTGGATGGGGTCCAGAGGAGGTTTAGAAGAATGATCCCATGAATGAAGGGCTTGTCATATGAGGAGCAAATGAGGACTCTGGTCTGTACTCGATGGAGTTTAGAAAGATGAGGGTGGATCTCATTGAAACTTACAGAACACTGAGAGGCTTGGATGGAGTGGATGTGGAGTAGATGTTTCCACCAATAGGGGAATCTAGGACCCAAGGACACATCCTCAGCGTGAAGGGATGACCCTTTAGAGCTGAGATGAGATGGAATTCCTTTGGCTAGAAGGTGGTGAATCTGTGGAATTCATTGCTACGGAGGACTGTGAAGACCACGTGATTGAGTGTATTTAATACAGAGAAAGGCTCTTGATTGTTGAACGAATCAAGGGGTTGGTGGAGAAGTTCGGCAGGCAATGGCCTAGTGGTATTATCGCTAGACTGTTAATCCAGAGACCCAGATAATGTTCTGAGGACCCGGGTTTGAATCTTGCCATTACAGATGGTGGAATTTGAATTCAATAAATATCTGGAAGTAAGAATCTTCTGGTGACCGTGAATCCATTGTCAATTGTTGGAAAAACTCATCTGGTTCACTAATGTCCTTTAGGGAAGGAAACTGCCTTCCTTACCTGGTCTGGTTTATATGTGACTTCAGACCCACAGTAACGTGGTTGACTCTGAACTGCCCTCTGGGCAATTAGGGACAAGCAATAAATGCTGCTTAGCCAGCGACGCCCTCATCCCGTGAATGAACAAAAAAAAGGTAGAAGTATGGGATTAAGAAACATACCATCCATGATCAAATGGCAGAGCAGACTGATGGGCCAAATAGCCTAATTCTGCTCCTACATCTTCTAAATGGGAATTACATGTGCGAATGAGTAGATTTATTACACCAAGGCAGTAATTGTTATATTTAGATATGTACTTACTTATTGTTATAAATAAAGAATACTTTTTATACAAGTTCTAGAGTGCATCACAATTAATGAATTAATTTTGAAGCAAACTTAATCCAGGCAAATGCAGAATTTGATTTCCTCATTGTCAGTCCAAAAAGATATGTAAATGAAATAAAGACTTGCAATTATATCACAGTCTTCATGACCATGGACACCCCAAACCACTTTACAGCATTTTGAAGTGTACAAACTATTGTGATGTAACTATCGACAGAAGTGATGAATCAAAAAGCAAGGGTTCTAGGGCTTCTTGTCCCCCATGCTTAGCTATTTCTACAGTGGTCCACGTACATTCCCCAATGTTGTAAAGGAAATGAATAATAAAAATTAAATGTGTGCAAAACTAAAAGAAACAAAGACAGAGCCAATTTGCAGACAACGTTGCCCACAAACAGAAATCTGATTAACCAGGTAAACTGCTTTTTGTTGTTGATTCAGGGATAAATATTGGCCAGAGCACCGGGAATAATGTTCTTTTCCTTCTTCAAAGCAATTCTGTGGGATAATTTACATTCACCAAAAGTAGGGTCCAAGTATAATGTCTCATTTGGAAGACAGTACCTTTGATAATGCAGAACCTTGCCATTGGGAGGTTGGCCTTGATCTTTATGCTCTGGCTGTGGAAAGCATTTAAACCTATTACCGTGTGCCTCGAACGCATGGTTGGCAGCTAATATGAACAATAGATGAAATCCCAAATGGCAAAAGTGATCGATGACCAACTAATCCATGTCTTGTGACAGTTGAGAAATCACTACAGATCTTCAAATACTGCAACCAAACTCTATAAACACAGGAACAGAGTCATGAAAGGACAGTCGGCCGATTCGTACTTTCTTGTTGTCAAAGTTGAGTTGGAGGGATTCTTGCCATGAGGCCTAGTGAAATTTCTCACAGTATCTCGCTAAACTTGCCTCTCTAACAATCCTGCCTATGTCTTCCAACATATCTGATTCTATCATCATCTTACCATGCATAGTCCCCAGAACCATTCACCACTCAGCAGATATCCACTGAAAGACTGGAACCCATTGTGCACTGATACAAGAACTATCAGTCCAGAGCTTCCCTGCAGGATTTCTGACATTGGACTAGACAGGGCAGAGAAGGGAAAATTGGCACCCCACTTTACAGGCAGGGACCTGTAGGTCCTACTGGATGGGATGGTGCAGAGGTAGCACTTCCTTTTCGTCCAGGACCATCCTGGACTCATCACACCAGACCATGCCAGTTGAGTCTGGGCAGTCTCAGCCATCTGGAGGAATGCACAGCACAGTATGAAGAAAGTCAATGACCTACTCTGCTGCACCAGCCCAAGTGCCACTACCTCCTGTCCAATATCTTACACTCACTCCATTACTACTACTGCAGCAACCACCCAACAACACTCACACTCAACCACTCTCTCTATTGGTTACAATGTCTTTGCCACTCATTTTCATCAACCCCAACCCCTGACATGACTAACGCTGTATACTCTCTGCCTGCCTATTCACTCAATCAGGAGACTTCCCCTTCCAAACAGAACAGCTATGCCACCATTTACATCTCTCATAATACCTGCTTGTCTCATTCCAGCTGGAAAACAACCCACAATAGGGAAGAAGGCGGGTGATGGGTTGTCCAACTTTTGACTTCCCACCTCTTGTGCAGAAAACATCCTGATTCTGACCACCCTGAGTAGCTGACTGACCATGTCCCACCCCCTGGACTGATATCAGAGGCTGCCTTGACCTACTGTGCCTGGACCCCCGAGTGAAGGCTCCTCCCCTTGACTTCGCTGTGGCCTACTGACAAGCGTGACAGTCGTCCTGGGTTTGTATCTGTGCAAGGCAAGGCAGAAGTAATTTGAGCTTGATGTCTCTGACCGAGGGGGTAAAGTTCAAAAGAGGCAATACAAGGAGTGGTAGTGTGAGAATCCAGGTGGAATCAAAATGAATGAATACTATGTCAGAAAGTGGAGAGCTCAGGGATGCAATCTGGTCCAGTCCATAAGCTGCATGCATGACCCTGAATGCAAGGTATGCTTGCAACTGCATTACAGTAATAGTTGCTGGAGGAGCCTGTGATGCAACACTGAAGGACAGAAGGGCAGTATAAGTGAATCAGTGATGTGCCATGAGGGTTTGTAGAGACTCTTACAGAGCAGATGCTAACATTTGTAGATGTGAGTTGTGCGCAATCAGTCCCCATAGAATGTGTCCTGAGGTGTTGGTCCCCAGTGTCCAACATGGAAGTCATTTGGAACGAATGGTGAGCTGAATTCGCCAAGTGCCTACATTTAATTTCCACATTGAGATTTCTGATGTCTATCATGCTTGATGCATTTGTTAATGAAGATGAAGGTTACTGAAGTGAAATGCATCATTAACAAGGCATTTAACCAGCAACCCTTTAATTGGCAGCTCATCTCTGCTGAGTGAGGAATTCGTTGTGTTGCTCAGCAGATGTATAAAAGGTGCAGTGAGATGAGCTTCCCCGGATCCCTTGCGGATTCTGCCATAAACCCTGCCATAGCCCATGTCACTCAGGCCCCGATAAATGTTTCTCATGGAGTAGCACTCACTCAGTATTGCATAGAAGATCTATCCTAGATTTTCTGCGCAAGTCTTGTACAGGATTTTCTGCGCAAGTCTTGTACAGGATTTTCTGCGCAAGTCTTGTACAGGATTTTGAAACCAGCACATTGCCAATGGCTAGGTCTCATAAAATAGAAACTGGAAAAGTGCAGTGAAACCTTAAATATCTAACCCAGCTTTTTCTCCCTTGTAATGGTTGTAAATCAGCTACTGATTTCCACAACTGGTCAACAACAAATTCTGACAAGCAGTACTTGTTGACAGGGATAACAAGGTGTAGATCTGGATGAACACAGTAGGCCAAGCAGCATCAGAGGAGCAGGAAAGCTGACGTTTCGGGACTAGACCCTTCTTCAGAAATGGGGAAGGGGAAGGGGATTCTGAAAGGGCCCGCCCCCTTGACCTGTCCGTCCTCCCTGGACTGACCTATCCCCTCCCTAAATCCCCACCTACACTCACCTTTACTGGCTCCATCCCCGCCTCTTTGACCCATCTGCCTCCTCTCCACCTATCTTCTCCTCGATCCATCTTCTATCCACCTCCCCCTCTCTCCCTATTTATTTCAGAATCCCCTTCCCCTCCCCCATTTCTGAAGAAGGGTCTAGGCCTGAAACGTCAGCTTTCCTGCTCCTCTGATGCTGCTTGGCCTGCTGTGTTCATCCAGCTTGACACCTTGTTATCTCAGATTCTCCAGCATCTGCAGTTCCTACTATCTCAGTACTTGTTGACAATTTGTATTACCTATTTTTCAAAACTTATTGGTAAATTGGGCAATCTTTCTCAGTTTAATAGTTAAATGTGCTTAAAACTTCCAACTTCAGGACATAGCCTAACATTAAGAAGAGAATTAATACATTGTGAAACTGGTGGTGAAGCACACCAGTGTGCATTCTGTTCACAAAATGGAGAATTGTTCATTTTTTTGCTACTTCAGAATTACTTCAGCTCCTGTTCTTAATAAGTTTCATATAATTTTGCATGCAATTTGTTTATTTTATTTCTAGCATTTAGACATTTTTGATTTGAATGCCACCTACAAAGTCATTGTTTAACTGTTTACTGCATATTAATCTGTATGTGTCTTCAGCACTTTTACCTGTGTAGATTTTTTAATGTGCTGTGTTTTAATGTGGAATGTTTGTCATGTCTTTCAGTCAGATTACTACTATGAATACACAGAGTGTGACAGTGTAGGCTCCAGGTGGAGAGTCGCTGTGCCTCACACCCCAGGGACCTGCACAGGACTGCCAGACCCAGTCAAAGGCACAGAATGCTGTAAGCCACTTGCTAAAATTCAAATTGTAACTTGATCATTTGCGTATTTAAGAAAACTACCCAGAGGCATAGATAAAAGGTACTGCAGATGCTGGAGAATCCGAGATAACAAGCATGGGGCTGGATGAACACAGCAGGTCAAGCAGCATCATAGGAGCAGGAAAACTTGACGTTTCGGGCCTAGACCCTTCACGCCCTCCACCTCCTCCAGAACTTCCAATTCCCAGGTCCCCAACACCTCATTTTTACCATGGACGTCTCAGAATGGTGACCATGATCAGTATTATCGATTGCTATAAAAAGCCATCTGGGTCATTACTGTCCTTTAGTAAAGAAATTCTGGTCTGGCCTATGTTTGACTCCAGATCCTCAGCAATGTGGTTGACTCTTAACTGCCCTCTGAATAAGTCTAGTAAGCCACTCAGTTTGAGAGCAATTAGGGATAGGAAACAAATGCTGGCCAACCATTTCTAACTTTGTCATAGGGTTGCTCCTCCATCCTGGGAGTCTGGTTGGTACTGTATTGACAATCGACAATGAATTCATGGTCATCATTTAGACTCTTAATTCCAGATTTTTATTGAATGAAAATTCCACTATCTACCCAACTGGGATTCGACCCCTGGTCCCCAGAACATTACCTGGGTCTCTGGATTAA
The DNA here is from genome assembly GCA_024137785.1 of Ginglymostoma cirratum. Taxonomy (NCBI): domain Eukaryota; kingdom Metazoa; phylum Chordata; class Chondrichthyes; order Orectolobiformes; family Ginglymostomatidae; genus Ginglymostoma; species Ginglymostoma cirratum. Next base: position 12,438,130 of record JAHRHZ010000271.1, read on the forward strand.
CAATCCAGCAATAATACCACACTGGGCCATTGATTCTCCCTAGGTAACAAATATGATCTAAATATGATCAGGAAAAGTATAGTAGAACATACTACAAGCTACACAGAAAATGATAGATGCAACAAAGACAAACTCGACAAGTTTTTCTGTAACACACATTGACATGAATGATCACTCCTGAAAATTCAGTCTCCCTTGCAATGGATATCTTTTCTGTTTTGACAATCCAGCTCTGATTTCCCTCAAATGCTGCTCAAACTTAGACTGATTCAACAACTGATCACTTCCAAGTTCCTCAGTCCCCTTTCCTGAGACTGTGTCCTACTGGATCAGGCTGCACTCCAGCATGTAATCCCCAGCACAATTCCAGCTCTCTATTCACACTGAAGAGAGCCCCATTGTTCATAGGCAATCTTTTTGGTAACTACTGGCTTTATGAATAGATAAATGTTGCTTGCAGGTTTTTCTTCTTTTGCAGATGGTTCCCCTTCAGCTTCCTTGAGTTAGTAAGTGCCTCAAGGCTTCCCTAAGCTCCAAATGCATCAAACTACTCCTAGGTTCCTTTTCTGAGTCCCAAACCCAGAGAGCTAACAGCAACGTTTTGGCTGTATGGAATTAACCAATTTCTTTTTCCTCTGCTTCTGACTAAATCTCTGACTAATTGCTGTTCCCTGATTCTTGAACTGATCTGAATGATCTTTTGAAACCTCATAACAGGGCCCCACCCCACAGTTGAAAGTGCCAACCTCGAAATGTTTGGGATTTTAAACATTACAACCTCCTGATGACAAAATTGTTAGTTTCTGCAGCTGCTAACAGTAGTATAATGGAGAATGCATATATTCATGATATGGTGATGTAACTCTGGTACCAGCAGTTGCATGTTATCGAGATGCAGAGATGCAGAGGAGAAGAATGGAACAATTGCACCGGGGAGCTGTGCAGATCCGTATTTTGCGCATTCGTATGTAAATAAAAGTTTTTTGGAATTCTTGAAAGTCAGACAGGATGAGGCAGAGATGGAGATGCAGCAGACTTAACAGTAGAGACACTCAAGGGTTAAAGCTTTGCAGAGCGAATCTAAGAGGCTAGGTAAAAGGTTAAAAAGTAGAACCTCAAAGGCAGTAATCTCTGGGTTACTCCTGGTGTCACGTTCTGATGAGAGTCGGAATAAAAAGATCAGGCAGATAAATCAATGGCTGAAGAAATGGTGCAATTTGCAAGGATTTAGATTTTTGGATCATTAGCATGTCTTCTGGGGCAGGAAAGACCTTTCAAAAGGGATGGGTTTCACCTGAACTGGAAAGTGACCAATATCCTGGCTGGGGGATTTGCTAATTCCATTTTGGGAGCCTTTAAGCTAATAGAGAATGGGTTGGTGGTGGTGATGGGGTCAGGGTTGAAGGGGGTGGGGATGGTGTTCCTAAGTAGCAATAAAACTAGAGAGAGATGAGGATGTTTCTGAATGAGAAACAAGAAAATTAATTTGAAAAGGCATACAAGAGCAAGTCAGAGAATGAGCTAACTCTGAAGAATTAAACTGCGTTTATTTCAATGCAAGGGGTCTTTCAGGTAAAGCTGATGAACTCAGGGCACGCATAGGAACACAGAACTGAGATGTCATAGCTATTACAGAAACTTGGCTGAGGTAAGGTCAGGACAGGCAGCTCAATGTTCCAGATTTTAGATGCTGTAGGAAAGATAGAAAGGGAGGCAAGAGAGGAGGGGGAGTGGTGTTTTTGAACACCATTCCTACTGTAATTAGAGAGGATATTTCTGAGGGATTGTCCAGTGAAACTATATGGATAGAAATCAGAAATAAGAAAGGGACGATCACCTTGATGGGATTGCACTATAGGCCACCCCCCCGCAATAGTCAGAGGAAAATTGAGAAGCAAATATGTAGAGTGATCTCAGATATATGTTACAAAAATAGGGTTATAATAGTAGGAGAGTTTAATTTTTCCAAACATTGACCGGGACCTCCCGCTCTCACAGCCTCGGGGCTGCCTGTTTCCACTCTCACCACCTCGGGGCTGCCTGTTCCCACTGTCACCGCCTCGGGGCTGCCTGTTCCAGCTCTCACAGCCTCGGGGCTGCCTGCTCCCACTCTCGCAGCCTCGGGGCGGCCCGCTCCCACTCGCACCGCCTCGGGGGGGCCCGCTCCCACTCGCACCGCCTCGGGGCTGCCTGCTCCCGCTCTCACTGCCTCAGGGCTGCCTGCTCCTCCCACTCTCAACGCCTCGGGGCTGCCTGCTCCCACTCTCACCACCTCAGGGCTGCCTGTTCCCGCTCTCTCACCGCCTCAGGGCTGTCCGCTCCCACTCTCACTGCCCCAAGCTGCCTGCTCCTGTTCTCACCACCTCGGGGCTGCCTGCTGACACTTTCACCATCTCCACCCAGGACACACTGCCTGCGCAATGCTCCCAAATGTTGGCAACGCTACGTCCCCAAATGTTGCTGCTCTGGGGCTCGCAACCCACGCACTGCTACAGGGCTCACTGCGTTCCGGGTCACGCTATATTCCAGGCCTAGGTACGTTTATACCTAAAATGGAGCCGTTAAGTGGCAGCTTGTAATCTTTTCACTATTCTCATGTGAGTGAGTATATGTGATAATAAAAGCTAATTCTATTCTATTCTTAAAGGCTTGGATGGTAAGAAATTTGTTAAATATGTTCAAGAAAGTACTCTTTATCAACATGTAAATATACTTACTACAGAAGGAGCAAAAGTTGACTTTGACTTGACTTGGGAAATAAGGCAGGGAAAGTGAATGAAATGTTACTAGGGGAACCCTTTGGGGCTAGTGATCACATGTATATTAGTTTTAAAAGAGTTATGGAAAAGGATAAGCCTTCTATAAAAGTTAATGCTCTTAATTGGAGTAAGGCAAATTTTAATGGTATGAGACAAGAACTTTCAGATGTTGATTGGAGTAGACTGTTTACAGGTAAAGAGACGACTGACAAGTGGGAGGCTTTCACATGTACAATAATGAGAGTTCAGAAGCATTATGTTCTTGTTAGAATGAAGAGTAAGACTTGTAAGAATGGGGTATAAAGATATTGAGGTTCTAGTCAAGAATAAGAAAGATTCATATATTGGGTATAGACAACTGGGGTCAAATGAATCTCAAATGAAGTGTTAAGAGGAAAATCAGGAGGGCAAAGAGGGATATGAGATAACCTTGGCAGCTTGGCAGATAAGGTTAAGGGTAATCCAAAGAGATTCTACAAGTACATTAAGAGCAAAAGAGCAACCAGAGAGAGGATAGGTCCTCTTGAAGATTAATGAGGTCATCTATGTTCAAGGAAGTATTCCGTATCAACATGTAAATATACCTACTAGAGAAGGTGCAAAGCTTGACCTTGACTTGACTTAGGAAATAAGGCAGGGCGGTGAGAGATATACTAAATGAATATTTTGCATCAGTTTTTACTGTGAAGGAAGAAATGGAGGCTAGAGAACTCAGGGAAATAAATATGATATTTTGAAAACAGTTCACATTACAGAAGAGAAGTGCTAGAGTTTTCTAAGTACTTAGAAAACATAAAGGTGGATAAATCTCCTGATCGAGTGTATCCCAGGATGTTGTGGGAAGTTAAGGAAGAAATTGCGGGGTCCCTCGCAGAAATATTTGTACCATCTACAGTCATAAATGAGGTGCTGGAGGACTGGCGGATGGCCAATGTTGTGCCCTCACTTAAGAGAGGCTGTAAGGGGAAGCCTGGGAACTATAGGCCTGGAAGCCTGACATCAGTGATGGATAAGTTGCTGGAGGTGATTCTAAAAGATAGGATTTACATGAATTTGGAGAAGCATGAACTACTTAGGGATAGTCAGCATGGGAAATCGTGTTTCAGAAACTTGATGGAGTTTTTTGAAGAAGAAACCAAAAAGATTGATGAGGGAAAAGCGGCCAGTATTGTTTACACGGACTTTAGTGAAGCTTTTGACAAGGTTCCGCATGGTAAACTAATTAGTAAAGTTAGATCACATGGGATTCAGAGTGGGCTTGCCAATTGGATACAAATATTGGGGGAGTTGTGGATAGTGTAGTAGGTTGTCAAAGGATACAGCGGGATGTAGATCAGATGTGGGCGGAGAAATGGCACATGGAGTTCAATCCAGTTAAGTGTGAGATGTTGAACTTTGGGAGATCAAATGTTAAGGGAAAGTATACAGCTAATGGCAGGACCCAGAACAGCATTAATGTACAGAAGGATCTGGGGGTCGTAGTCCATTGCTCCCTGAAAGTGGCCATGCAAGCAGATAGGGTAATAAAGAAAGCATATGGCATGCTTGCCTTTATTGGTCAGGGCATTGTGTACAAGAGTCAGGAAGTGATGTCGCTGCTTTATAAGACTGGTTAGGCCACACTTAAAGTATTGCGTTCAGTTCTGGTCACCACATTACAGGAAGGATGTGGAGGCTTTGGAGAGGGTGCAGAAGAGATTTATCAGGATGATGCCTGGGTTAGAGGGTTTGAGCTACAAGGAGAGGCTGGACAAACTCAGGTTGATTTCTCAGGAGAGGCGGAGGCTGAGGGGAGACCTGATAGAAGTCTATAAAATTGTGAGAGGCATAGAAGGAGCTGAGGGTCAGAATCATTTTCCCAGAGTCGAAAGGTCTAATACCAGAGGGAAAACACTTAAGGTAAGAGGGGAAAAGTTCAAAGGAGATGTGAAGGCAAGTTTTTTATACAGAGAGTGGTAGGTGCCTGAAATGCGCTGTCAGCTGTAGTAGTGGAGGCAGATACGATGGGGGCATTTCTGGGGCTTTCAGGTAAATACATGAATAAGCAAGGAATGGAGGGATATGGACCATGGGCGGGCAGAAGGGATTAGTTTAATTGGTGTCATATACAGCACAACATCATGGGATAAAGGGCCTGTTCCTGTGCTGAACTGTTCTATGTTCTAAAATTTGGCTGGATGGTAGGAGACAGAGGGTGGAGGTGATGGTTCTTTTTCAGACTGGAAGCTTGTGACCAGTGGTGTTCCACAGGGATCAGTATGTGTCCACTTTTGTTTGTCACTTATATAAACAATTTGGATGAGAATGGAGGAGGCATGGTTCGCAAGTTTGCAGATGACGCCAAAATTGGTGATGTGGTAGACAGTGAGAAAAGTTTTCTAAGATGACAAAGGAATCTTGATCAATTGAATCGATGGGCTGAGGAGTGGCAGACGGAGTTTAATTTGGATAATTGCGAGTTATTACGTTTTATTAAAACAAACAAGAGCAGTACTTATATAATTAATGGTAAGGCTCGGGTAGTGTTGTTGAACAGAGGGACCTAGGGGTTCAGGTACATAATTCTTTGAAATTTGTGTCTCAGGTAGACAGAGTGGCTAAGAAGGCGATTAGCATACTTACTTTCATTGCTCAGACCTTTGAGTATAGGAGTAGGGTGTCATATTAAGCTTGTACAGGACGTTGGTGAAGCCTCTTCTGGAATACTATATGCAGTTCAGGTCACACTGCTAAAGGAAGGATATTGTTAAATTGGAGAGAGTTCAGAAAAGATTTACCAAGATGTTGCTGGGAATAGAGTGTTTGAGTAAGGGGTGGCATGGTGGCTCAGTGGTTAGCACTGCTGCCTCACAGCACCAGCGTCCCGGGTTTGATTCCACCCTCAGACGACTGTCTGTATGGAGTTTGCACATTCTCCCCATGTCTGTGTGAGTTTCTTCCTGCAGTCCAAAGATGTGCAGGTCAGCTGAATTGGCCATGCTAAATTGCCCATAGTGTTCAGGGATGAGTGGGTTATAGGGGAATGGGTCTGGGTGGGTTTCCCTGAGGGTCAGTATGGACTTATTGGGCCAAAGGGCCTGTTTCCACACAATAGGGATTCTATGAGTTAAAAGGATAGGCTGGGACTTTTTTCACTGGAGCGTAGGAGATTGAAGATTTTCAAGGTTTATTAAATCATGAGGGACATAGACAAGGTGAATAGCAAGCGTCTTTCCCCAAGGACAAGGGAGTTCAAAATTAGGGGACATTTTCTTAAGATGAGAGGAGAATGTTTTAAAAAGGACATGAGAGGCAACTTCTTTACACAGGGAGCGATTGGTGTGTGGAATGAACTGCTAGAGGAAGTGGTGGATACAGGTACAGTTAAAACATTTAAAAGATATTTGGATAAGTACATGAATAGGAAAGGTTTGGAGGGATATGGGCCAAATTCAGGCAAGTGGGACTAGTTCAGTTTGGGAACATGGTTGGTGTGGACTAGTTGGACCAAAAGGTCTGTTTTCAGGTTGTATGATTCTATAAAATGAGCAATTTCACATTTTCCCACTTTTTACTCAGTTTCCAAATCTTTGCACAGTTACTGAATCTATCTATGTTGCTGTGTAGCCCCCTAGGTCCTCTTCACAACTTAAGTTTCTATGTAGGATAACAAGCATGGGGCTGGATGAACACAGCAGGTCAAGCAGCATCATAGGAGCAGGAAAACTCGACGTTTCGGGCCTAAACCCTTCATCAGAAATGGGGGAGGGGAAGAGGGTTCTGAAATAAATAGGGAGAGAGGGGTGTGGCTTGGGGTGAGAGGAAAAACCGGTTAGGGAGGTGGAGATGAGCTGGGCTGGTTTTGGGATGCGGTTGGGGGAGGGGAGATTTTGAAGCTTGTGAAATCCACATTGATGCCATTGGGCTGCAGGGTTCCCAGGCTGAATATGATTTGCTGTTCCTGCAGCCTTCGGGTGGCATCACTGTGGCATTGTAGGAGGCCAAGGATGGACATGTCATCTGAGGAATGGGAGGGGGAGTTGAAATGGTTCGCGACTGGGAGGTGCAGTTGTTTGTTGCGAACTGAGCGCAGGTGTTCTGCAAAGCGGTCCCCAAGCCTCCGCTTGGTTTCCCCGATGTAGAGGAAGCCACAACGGGTACAGCGGATGCAGTATACCACATTGGCAGATGTGCAGGTGAACCTCTGCCTGATGTGGAAAGTCTTCTTGGGGCCTGGGATTGGGGTGAGGGAGGAGGTGTGGGGGCAGGTGTAGCACTTCCTGCGGTTACAAGGAAAAGTGCCGGGTGTGGTGGGGCTGGAGGGGAGTGTGGAGCGGACAAGGGAGTCTCGGAGGGAGTGGTCCCTCCGGAAGGCAGATAAGGGTGGGGAGGGAAAGATGTCTTTGGTGGTGGGGTCTGACTGCAGATGGCGGAAGTGTCGGAGGATGATGCGTTGGATCCGGAGGTTGGTGGGGTGGTATGTGAGGACGAGGGGGATTCTTTTTTGATTATTGTTGCGGGGACGGGGCGTGAGGGATGTGTTCCGGGAAATACAGGAGACACGGTCGAGGGCGTTCTCGACCACTGTGGGGGGGAAGTTGCGGTCCTTGAAGAATGAGGACATTTGAGATGTGCGGGATTGGAATGTCTCATCCTGGGAGCAGATGCGGCGGAGGCGAAGGAATTGGGAATAGGGGATGGCATTTTTGCAGGAGGGTGGGTGGGAGGAGGTGTATTCCAGGTAGCTGTGGGAGTCAGTGGGCTTGAAATGGACATCTGTCTCTAGGTGGTTGCCCGAGATGGAGACAGAGAGGTCCAGGAAGGAGAGAGAAGTGTTGGAGATGGTCCAGGTGAACTTCAGGTTGGGGTGGAAGGTGTTGGTGAATTGGATGAACTGTTCGAGCTCCTCGTGGGAGCACGAGGCGGCACCGATGCAGTCATCAATGTAACGGAGGAAGAGGTGTGGTTTAGGGCCAGTGTAGGTCTGGAAGAGGGATTGTTCCACATAACCTACAAAGAGGCAGGCATAGCTTGGGCCCATGCGGGTACCCATGGCCACCCCCTTTGTCTGTAGGAAGTGGGAAACCCTCTTCCCCTCCCCCATTTCTGATGAAGGGTTTAGGCCCGAAACGTCGAGTTTTCCTGCTCCTATGATGCTGCTTGACCTGCTGTGTTCATCCAGCCCCATGCTTGTTATCTCGGATTCTCCAGCATCTGCAGTACCTTTTATCTCTTAAGTTTCTATGTGTTGCCCCAAATTTAGCAACCATACCTTCAATGCTTTCTTCCAAGCCACTTATATAAACTGCGAAAATTTGAGACCCCAGCACTAATCCCTGTAACACATGAGTTATTCTATCTTGCCAATTAAAAAATGATCCATTTATATCTACTCTTTATTTTGTATTAGCTAACCAATCTCTGTCAATGCTAATATGTTACCCCCTACACCATGGGCTTTCATTTTACGTAGCAATCTTTGAGATTGCACCTTATCAAGTGCCTCCTGGAAATTTAAGGACAGTATATATCCACGAGTTTCCCATTGTATACAGCACAAGTTACTTCATCAAAGAACTTCAATAAATTGGTTAAACATGAATGTCCTTTCACTAAAACCATATTGTCTCTGCCTGATTACCTCAAATTATTCATAGTGCCCCACTTTAATGACTTCAATAACTGCTTCTCATGTCTTCCCTACAACAGATATTAACATGACCCGCCTGCTTTTTGGGAACCTTTCCTGAATGTAGATAATTTTTCAAAATTAGAATCAATGCATCAGCAATTTCACTAACCATCTCTTTTACGACTCAAGGATGAAGCCCATCAGGACCTGGAAATCCATCAGAGCCTGCAGCTCTGACAACCTACTCAATACTACTTCCCCGGTGATTGTAATTTTCTTGATTCACGGTTACATCTGGAATGACACAACTATCCTCCAATAGCAAAGACTAAATGAGAAATGCCTGCTCAAACTCTTACAGATAAGCTCAAGTTATTGAGAATACACAATAGATTTGCACAAGTTTTGATGACATTCACAAATCTTGTCCAGGTTTCTGATATTGACTTTCTACATTTATATAGCTTTTTCCTGTGGAGCTGGTCAATTCTTAGACATGAAGAATCAATCATGCAAAGAATGTGCTGCTGGTACTTACTCTCTTGGCACTGGCATTGAATTCAACGAGTGGGATGAGCTACCATCAGGGTTCGTCAACACAGGAACAGCTCTAGACTCATCAGACAATGAGTCAACTGAAAATTGCACCATGTAGGTACATTAACGTATCGACAAACAACATTCTTTAGCAAGTTACTGGGAGAACTGGTAACTCCCATCTGTGCTGTTACAATTTATTATCATCGCTGCATTCTTACAATTTATTGTGCTGCACACAAGGTGCACTATGCATATTACTATGTGATAACAACAGGACTTTGCAGTGCATTAAATTTTTTAAAAAATTCTAAGTCCCCATGGGTTAGACATTCCATCATTTTTTACGCTTAACAGTAGCAGTTTTGTGAATGCGGACTCCCAGAATGGAGTTTCAGCAACTCAGGACATGCGTTGGAAAATCAAAGACACGAGCCTCATGATTTTTCATTGGTTAAATGTTTCCACTAGTTTTTGCTGTATTTTTACCATTGTGAAAATCTCAGGAAACATGGAAAATCTACAGAGAAAATTGTGGAAAAGTTAGTAATCTCTTGACCTCATTACAATCTTGGTTAAAACACAGATAAGAGGGCTGAATTCCAGAGAATGACTGTCCTTAACTTCAAGACTGTTCGTCAGGGCAGTGTTCTAAGCCCAACCACTTTCAATTGTTTCATCAATGGTCTTCCATCCACCATAAGTTTAGAAGTGGCGACCTTGCTGCTCAAAGTTTAGCACTGTTCATGACCTGTCAGGAATTGAGACAGTCCAAATGCAGCAAAACATGGATAATCTCCAGGTTTGAGCTGACAAGTAGCAGTAACATTTACATCACATATGTCCCAGGTAATGATGATCTCCAATAAGAGGGAATCCAACCAACTCTCTTGGACATTCAGTGGCATTAGTCATTGCCGCTTCCTCCACTATCAACTTATTGGAGGTTAACATTGACCAGAAATGGAGCTACAAGAGCAGGAATCCCACAGCAAGTAACTCACCTTCTGACTTTTCAAAGCCTGTTGACCAGCAACATTGAATAAGTCAGGAATCTGATGGAATACTCTCCACTTGCCTGGATGATTACAGCTCCAAGAAGCTTGACACCATCCAGGACAATGTAGTCTGCTTGATTGGTATCACATCTGATGGTCAGTAGCAGCAGTGTGTACCATCTATAAGATGGATTGCAGAAATTCAGCAAAGGCTCCTTAGACAACACCTTTCAAACCCATGACGACTACCACCTAGAAAAACCAGGGCAGCAGGTACATGGGAATACCATCACCAGCAATTTCCACTCCAAGCGACACGCCATCCTGACACAGAAGTGTATTGCCAGTCTTTCAGTATCTCTGGGTCAAAATCCAGGAACAGTGATGCCAGTGCAGCATTTCAAGAAGACAGCTCACCATCACCTTTCACACCCATGTCCCACAAGTGAATAAAGAAAAAGAACAACAAAATTTGTTTGATAAATTCTGACCTAGCCAATGAAACCCTTACCAAACCCCCACCCCTTCATGTACTGAGTGATAAATTTACACAAACAGATACAAAATTGTCATATAAAAAGGTACTCCACAGCCATAGCTGTGAACAGGAACGAACTTTATTGGTTCCATACACTACAAACAACTGATGTTAAGAGAAGGCATTTCTGGAAATCCTACATATGGAGTTCTGAGTTCCGTATGACCTGAAAACATCATAACATAGTTCCCTATGCATATACCCAGTAGCGTTAATTGAAGGTGCATTAACACTTTACTCACAAAAATGGTAAAAAGAATCAAAAAGGCAATAGCTAAGACTGTATTTTTAACTTTAACTGCCCAATTGAATAAGTTCCTGATCAACTACAGATGCAAGGCTTTTTGTGACCCGTTGCATGTAATTAGCGATTATTTAAGCAAAAGTGGAGCCTGTTCTTGAAGTACAGCCTATTTCCCACGAAATGCTCAGGTTAAGGTTGTTGACTAAAACTGGTTAGTAACCATTTTGATTGCTTAGTTCATAACTGCATCTAAATTAGAAAGGAAAGGCATCTTAAAAATACAATGAATGCAAAACTGTTTTAAGTTAGCTGATTAAATTGTTTCTGTAAGTAGATTTGTGTTGATTTAGATTGGAATAACATGACCTTTACCTTATTTTGTGCAAGAGCATCCAAAACAAGACACCTAGAATTATTAATCCTTTCGGAAGCAGAAACAAATTCTGCATTTTAGTATCCTGACAAATATATTCCAAGGAAGCAGCATAATATTATACAGCTGAGTTCCCAATCTCTGCAAATATGGCATTTTGAGGAAGCTAAGGAGAAGTAAACTGTCTCCCTGGGTAATTCTTACAGCTTTCTCAATTGTTGGATGTGAGTGACTGATAAACACATTGTCATAAAAACCAACAAGATTTGGGGACCAATTTTACACCTGGGTGAGTGGATTTAGACTGATTTAAAAACTCAACTTGATGTTTAAAGCCTTAGCTAGTCTGATGAAAATAGAGGACAAGTTGAAACTGGTAGGTCTGGGCTTAAAGTGTGAAAATCAGCTGAGGATGTCACAGTCCTGACCTTTGCTGAAATCCATGATTTGAGTGTGATGTCATGTGCATCTAGGTAGCCAGCCGCACTCTTGAAGCTCATTATGAATAATACCCATTCAGACAGATACTAATGTGTAACTAGCACTGGGGAAATAATACCACAGCAGCCATCAATACCTATAGTGGCAGAGAGGAGGGAAAAGATCTGGTGAAAGGAACAAAAAATCAATCTGGTGCAGGTCCGCTATATTTCTAAACAGACATGGGTAGAGGATAAAGTTACACCTACCTTAATAATAAATCCACCTGTTACTTTTCTTATGTACTTCTGTATCTTTAGATTTAGTTGCCATTTATGACAATCATATTAGTACTAACAGCCCCAAACATCAAAACACTTGTTAGTACGCTTGTTTGATTGTGTAGATATTGCAACTCAAAGATTTGTCAGTTATTATTTTCAGCACACTACCACAGGACTATGTTAAAATATTGTGTACTTTGTACTACTCGCTGCATTTTTTTCTAGGTCAAAATGGACTCTTAAAGGTGATTTTGTGGCATCTAACAGTGATGAATGCACATCTACTCTGATGTATGCAGTGAACCTGAAACGGTCAGGCAGCATCTCATTTGAATATCAGTATCCAGATACCAACATTTACTTTGAATTTTTTGTAAGTGGTAACAAGCTTTTTATTTGCAATGTGCTGATTTCTTTGAGAATATGATGTTAAGTTTGGAACAGAAAATGAGAGTCAGTGGTGTCAGAACCTCTATCGCTATTTTCATTACCCATCAGAAGAAAATAAATGGAAACATACAAGAAAATAGTAAAGGAAAAAGTTTTGCATTGCGAGTGTGAGTTCCATAAAATTTTACTTAATCATGGAAAGGAAAATTGCAGCATTTAAAAGGATGTTGTTATCCTAATAAAGTAATGGTGCCGTTAATTATATAAGAACATTCAAGGTCAAGCAAAGCTTATTTGTCCCATCAAAGCTTGTCCCAATATTATTTCAATTCTCCTGGACAAGCAGTTAGTTCTGACTTTAAACAAATTGCTGCAGAAAAGTCAGCTATACTCTATTTAAGACACATCTTTCTGAACACCATATTTGTGTGGCATGAAGAAATCTTGATAAAACTATGGTCAGTGAAGATCCAAGGTAAAATTCTGCAGGGGCTGAAAACATACTTAACGCAAAGGTCGTGGTTGTTGGAGGCCAATCATCTCAGCCACTGGATAACGTGGCCAGAGTGCATGTAGTATGCCTCTGGGACCTTCACAATCGGGGAATAGTAAAAAAATTTACAACATCACAGTCCATTTTGAACGAAAAAATACCACAAAAAGTGAATCGACATAATCATTAATTCCCAATTCTGTCATACTCTTATTCCTTTTTGAGTTCTGCCTATTTTGGATAAGTATTTTTATATTTGTATGGTGTTTTTTGATCTGTAGGTTAATACTTATTCCACTTTAGCTCCCATCAGTTATTACAAAATGAGCTTGTTCCCAATGCTCATTACGCTCTGGAAAATTACAATCCATAGATAAACCTGGTCTTCCAGTCAGGCTGAAATCTGATTTTATGTGCTCAATATCTGCAGCAGTGTTGCTGCAGGGTAAACACTGAAATGTTTCTGGTGCTGTGCGGGCATGTAACGATTGGCTTCGACTGTGCATCATGGATCACACACCATATAGAAGAAAGGCACTGCATTACCAGATGATATTATTTAAGTAACAAACTACAAAATTGTATTCAATATCAATTAAAAAATTATAGAATAAAGAATGAAGAAACTTCTAAACATAGCAAATGCTGCACTAAAACAAAATCATTGGTTCCCAAACAACCTAACTGGTAACGTTTAATACATTTCTTTAGAACTTCTGAACATAAGGCCACAGTGTGCGGCCAATTTACACAACAGCACAAGGAAGTAGGAAACTGAAGAACTTGACCTATGAGGCTGGTTGAAGTTCTTCATGATCAACTAGAACAACAATTCAAAAAAATATATAATGCATCATTAATCAAAGCTGTCAGTTGTAATAGACCGCAGTGGCACAAGTTGTCCCAAAGCACTGCAAATTACCCACCCCAAAAACTATTTAAATCGTTATAATTTACTCAACAAGTAATGTGCAATTCTTTTCCTATTAAATTGTCCCTAGGCATGCTAAGTCATTCAAAAGTGATCACCACTGATTGGTAGGGTAGGATAATGGCAATTGCAATGGATTAGTAAATTAGAGGTCTGAAATGATAAACTGGACTAATGAGTTCAAAAGCCACTATTGTGACGGAGGAGCTTAAATTCAGGTTAATTGTGGCCATAAACATATTAGGTTTTTCTTCTAAATAAATCTGGTTCACAAATGTCCTTTAGGGAAGGAAATCTGTTGAACTTACCTGCTTTGCAATAGGTGTGACTCCAAAGTCTAACAAGCAATGAGTTGCCTTCAAGAAGGTGGCTCACTGCCACCTCCTCAAGCATCAGTGAGGGGTAAGCGATAAGTTTTGCTCTTGTTACTGATTCCACAACCTGTCTATGTCTTTTAGAAAAAAAACTTTAATAATTTTACTAAGTTATAACATTTTGACTTTAATAAATGCTTCTCAGTCTTTGAGACCAAAACAGTTAAATAGGGAACATTGTGCTGTGATCGGATTTATCGCTGAACGAATGGTAATGTTTTCATCAGTGTCACTGTCAGTTGTATTTATAGAAATTCCTTACTTCTGTAGTTTTTTTGTTCAGCACTGGCTTACTGTATATGCCCAGTGATATTTACTTTGCTGCACAGTTTCTGGTTCTTATAAGAACAAAGTTTCTTAAAGTTTTGGCAAAACTCTGTAGGTCGGGTTGTGGATGAGGTTGTTGACTTGCTTGCCGAGCTGCCTTGTTTTTGTTCAGACGTTTTGTCACCATGCTAGGTGGCATCATCATGACAAACTCTCCTTAATATCGGTACATTCAGACAATGAAGGCCATCAATTTAACTGGGACAAGGTAACCGTAGTAGCCCAAGCCGAACATTAGACATGCACATGAATTCCTAGAGGCATGGTTCTCCACCCATACTTCAATCAAAAAACATATAGAATTGGACCCCATGTACAAACCCATACAGATCAAAACCGGAAATGACAGTACTCACCATCACGGATCGGAGAGTATAAATTCCGAGAAGGGTAGAATAACATCGATTCATCGGAGGCTCCACTGAGGATATCACCTAGCATGCTGATGAAACGTCTGAACAAAAACAGGCCAGCTCGGCGAGCAAGTCAACAACCTCATCGAACAAAGTTTCTGATACGAAGGAATGAAAAAGTGCAGTATTATTTAAATGTTTGCATAACTGGAGTTCTCTAATTGAGGATCAACTCTGGGATATACTCATCAGTAGCAAATATCATAAAACTTTGTTAACTGGCTGCATTAGTTGAGCAACTCATTTAATCACCACTAAGAATGATATCAAAAAATAAAGAGGCTCTGCAGAAAAGGATGGTATTGTTGTAAACAAGCCCTCTAATTTACCATCTTGTTCCATTCTTCTTCATTCTTGGAGGAGCTTATTAATTTCCTGTATATTTACACTTGGATAAGTGTGAAATACAGAAACAAAAATGTTGGTAACATTCATGTGATCAGTCAACATCTGTGGAGGTAACTGGTAGTTTGAAGTTTTAGGTGTGAGTCCACAGATGCTACTGACATGCTGAACGTTTCCAGCATTTTTCTGCTTTTGTTTCAAGGTCTCCAGCAGCTCTTTGCTTTTCACAGTGTTTGATGTATTTTCTGTTGATACCACCCAGAGGGAAGGATGCCATGCTCCAGACATTAGGTGAGTCGACCAAACAGATGAATTTCAGTGCTCTGCTGCCTGATGTAGCTCCACAAGACAAGTATTCAGCCAAATATGCTGCTTAAAAATTATTAAGTTCCTGTTTTTTTAAGTGGAATATTGTTAGAAATAATGTGCCATCAATAAAGAAATGAAAAAATCTGATTACAGATTAATAGATATTTGGTCCACTCATGAGCACCAGTTTGAAAAAGTAAGGAATACATTTCAAATGCAAATTAAGAACTAAGGCTGCCTGTATACTCACCTGCACAACAATGCATAATGCTGAAACAAAAATGATTAAAATTAGCACAATGCCAAAACAATCAATAGAAAAATCTCCAAGCCAGTGTGATTCCTCGGGGTAGTATCCTAGGCCCAACCATCTTCAGCTGCCTCATCAATGACCTTCCCTCTATCATAAGGTTAAAATTGGGGATGTTTGCTGATGACTGCACAAAGCTCAGTATCATTCACAACTCCTCAGATACTGAAGCAGTCCATGTTCACATGCGACAAGATCGGAACAATATCTAGGCTTGGGCTGACAAGTGGCAAATAACTTCTGTGCCACACAAATGCCAGGCTATGACCATCACCAATAAGAAATAATCTAACCACCACCTCTTGACACTCAACGGTTTTACTGTCACTGAATCCCCCACTATCAATATCCCTGGGGTTACCATTGACCAGAAACTCAATTGGACCCACCACATAAACACAGTGACTACAACAGCAGGTCAGAGGTCAGTTAGGAATACTGTGGCAAATAACTCACCTCCTGACTCCTGAAATCCTGCCCATCATCTACAAGGCACATTTCTGTTGAAACACTCCCCACTTGTTTGAATGGGTGCAGCTCCAACAACACTCAAGAAGCTTGACACCATCCAGGACAAAGCAGCCCTGTGATTGGCATTTCATCCGCAAACATCCACTGCCTCCACCACCAATGCTCAGTAGCAGCAGTATGTACTATCTGTAAGACGCGCTGCAGAAACTCACCAAAGATCCTGAAACAAACAGCCACTTCTTTCTGGAAGGACAAGGGCAGAAAATACATGGAAACATCACCATCTTTAATTTCCCCTCCAAGCCACTCACAACCGAACTTGGAAATATTTTGCCGTTTCTTTACTGTCGCTGATTCAAAAGCCTGGATTTCCCTCCCAAATAATATTATGGGTCAACCCACAGAAGGTGGACTGCAGCGGTTCAAGAAGGCAGCTCACCCCACTTTCTCAAGGGCAACTTGGGATGGGCAATAAATGCTGGCCATCCGACAATGCCCACATCCCACAAATGATTTAAAAATGTTACCAAAACATATCAGAAATTATATTTATCAGTACAAATGGAGATTAATGCCTACAGAATGCCACTCTTGTTAGCATATGCATCTTATCCCTTTTAGCAACTCCAGTATTTTGAAAATAAAATAATTTGCTTTCTAATAGAGAAGCAGTAATTGAGTTCATTCTGTGCTGTATGGCCTTAGCTCAATACAATTATTCTGTTCCTCCCCAGGTTCAGAATGACCAATGTCAAGCAATGGATGGTGAATCAAAATGGATAAGAAAAACGGAAAGAAATGAATGGGATCATCATTCAGTAGGTGTTAAAATGTGAAAATTGTGCTGAAGTATTTTCAGTCCCTTTTCTTTGTCCTCCCTGTAGATTTTGCGTGTTGTAGATATTTTTTGAGTATTGGATCTTGACACAATGCTCTAATGCAAACAAGCTGACTATCAGCAATGAGAGCAGTACAGCAGTTCCCAAATTTACGAACGCCCAGCTTTCGAATGCTTGTACTTCCAAATATAAAGACCCGATATGTGAACATATCCCGTACCTACATTGTCCTGCATTGTGTTCTGACTTGCATACAAATGGACTTGCGAACGGACTCCAGAACATGTGTAACCTGGGATTGGCAGTATTGTTATTGAATTATAATTGTATAGGGTGGTGATATTTCTATACCTGTGACAGATTGCACTTATACATCTGTTTGTTAGTTATTATGTTGCTCCTCTACGTCTCTGGCTGTTAACTGACGCTGGAAGATTTTCTGCTGCATTGAAACGGGCGTATCTGTTAATATAATGGAATATCATCCCTTGTACTAAAAATATGAGAACTCTGTGTTCTTTCAATTCTGGCCTCTTGCACATTCCCCATCTCCTTCATCTCCCCATTGGCAAACATGCCTTCAGCTGTCTAAACGTTGAATTGCTTGTTACAGCCTTTTAGCCTATCCACCATGCTCTCCTTTAAGATGCTACAAAAAAGCTATTTCTTTGGTCAATAATTGGCCAAATGTCTTTGGATTGTTTCCTGTTCCTGCCAGATTACACTAAAGGAAAACATCTTGGGACTATTGAAAAGTGACAGTGGTGCTATAGAATGCAAGATTTAATTGTAGTATGCACAAAAAAGACGCAAAGATGCAGAATTGAGCGCAAGATATTCACTCTTAGTACAGGGCAACTGTTGGTGTAACTGGTGACCTCAGTGAGTTAGTGGAATTTTTGGTATTTTCTGATAATGCAGCAAACCATGCTAGACATCTTGGTGAAGTGTCATAATTTTGGAACATAAGGATATCTGGAGAAAACACAATTGCTTATTCAGAAAATGTTTTGCTATCAGACACATTTGGATGTTTAATAAGAGTTTGATGGGCCAGCATTGTCTAAGCCCCCCAAAAATGCAAATAATAAAGATTAGAAAGAGATCAAACAGATCAAAAGAATCACATACAAAAGCAACAAATCAAATTTTACTGGATGGATTGAAGAGGTGTTTAGACATGTGGAGCCGTGTATAGTGATCGGTTGACTCTATTTCCTTTGATCAGGGTTTGCATAGGCTCTAAAGTATTTCAAATTGGTAGGCAGTAACGAGTGGGGTGCCACAGGGATCGGTGCTGGGATCCCAGCTATTCACAATATATATTAATGATTTGAATGAGGAGACAAATGGTAACATCTCAAAGTTTGCAGATGATACCAAATTGGGTGGGAGGGTGAACTATGATGAGGATGCAGAGATCTTTCAGTATAATCTGGTCACCTTGGGTGAGTGGGCAAATCAATGGCAGATGCAGTATAATTTGTATAAATGTGAGGTTGTTCACTTTGGAAACAAAAACAAAAAAGCAGATTACTACCTGAATGGCTGTAAATTGGGAGAGGGGAGTGTGCAGCACGACCTTGGTGTCCTTGTGCACCAGTCGCTGAAGGTAAGTATGCAGGTGCAGCAGGTGGTAAATAAGGCAAATGGTATGTTGGCCTTCATTGCGAGAGGTTTCAAGTACAGGAATAGGAATATATTGTTGCTGTTATACAGGGCCTTGGTGAGGCCACACTTAGAAAATTGTGTGCAGTTTTGGTCTCCTTTTCTGTGGAAGGATGCTCTTGCTCTCGAGGGAGTGCAGCGAAGATTTACCAGGCTGATTCTGGGGATGGTGCGACTGACATATGAAGTCAGACTGATTAGGTTAGGATGTTTTTGCTGGAGTTCAGACAAATGAGGGGGAATCTCATAGAGACTTATAAAATTTTAATAGGACTAGACAGGGTAAGATGCAGGGAGGATGGGCCCAATGGTGGGTGTGTCCAGAACCAGGGGTCACAGTCTGAGGATTTCGGGTAGACCATTTAGGACGGAGATGAGGAAACATTTCTTCACCCAAAGAGTGGTGAGCCTGTGAAATTCATTACCACAGGAAGTAGTTGATGCCAAAACATTGAATGTATTCAAGAGGCGGCTAGATATAGCACTTGGGGTGAATGGGATCAAAGGTTATGGGGAGAAAGTAAGATTAGGTTGTTGAGTTGGACGATCAGCCATGATGGTGATGAATGGTGGAGCAGGCTCAAAGGACCAAATGGTCTCCTCTCACTCCTATCTTCTCTGTTTCTATCAGCAGTTCAATTAAGTCAGGTTTAACAATGCTCAAGAAGCTTAACATCATCCAGGACAAAGCAACTTGCTTGGTGGATGCCATGTCCACAAGCATTCGGTGATGCACAATAGCAGCACTGTGTACTGGCTCTGGGGTAGACTGCAGAAATTTAACAAGGCTTCTTAGGCAGGATCTTCCAAACCCATGACCACTATTACCTAGAAAGACAAGGACATAGGAACACCACCACCTGCAAGTTCCCCTCCAAGCCACTCACTATCCTGACTTGGAAACATGTTGCCGTCCCTTTAGTGTCACTGGGTCAAAATCCAGGAACTCCCTCCGTAATTGCCTTATGAATGTTCTTTCACTAAATGAACTGCAGCCAGAGGATCTTCTCAAGCTCAGTACAGATGGGCAGTAAATTCTGGTCTGGATAATGAAGCCAATATTCCCTGAATGAAGATAAAAATCTCTCATGTAGCTTAATTTATGAGAATGGAATGTAGAGTTTATTCCATGAGGAGGATTGTGAATGCAGCAACTTTGTAGTCGTTGAGGTTGTTTAATGGGACTGTTGCAAAATGTGCGGCTAAAATGAATAATGGTTCTGTGATAACCCCTATAAAAACCGTAGGGAATAAAAAATTAATCTCCCTATGGAGCTCATTGAGTATAATTTCCCTTGGTTACAGGCAGTGGCCTACCAGCTGGAACTTAATGCCTGAGTCCTTTATAAAGCAGACCCAGGCCACGTCGTCTTGGCCGAGTGGTTAAGGCAATGGATTTGATATTGATTGGAGTTCCCCATGCAAATTCGAACCTGCCAACTACATTTCCCATCTTTCTCGATTCTCCACCATTGAAGGGGTTCCCCTTGTGTTGCAGTCGTAGTGTCCCTACCCCTAGACTGAGAGATCTGAGTTCAAGTCCGACCTGCTCCAGAGTTGTGTTGTTATATAATTGATTAGAAAAACAGATTAGATTTAAAATATGTAAAGCAGACCCAGGGAGGCCCTCTTGTGGCACATTCATAGTGTCTGCACTCCTCGATCAAGTGACTCAGGTCCAAGTCCCTCCTGCTCCCGAGGTGTGTAATAACATCTCTGAACAGGCTGATTAGAAAAACAGGTTAAATAAAAAGACTTTAAAAGAAAGCAGACCCATGGGCGCCAGTGTGGCTCACTGGTTAGCACTGCAGCCTGACAACACCAAGGACCAAGGTTTGATTCCAGCTTAAAGAGCTCAGACTCTATTCCTCAGCGGTTTGAATACTGCCCTTGTAAACCAGGGGCTGTGAGTTCACGTCTCATATGAAGTGTTTCAGATTTCTACTTCATTCAACAACAAAAAAAGTGACTACTATTTCTGAGCCTTCTTGTAGCTCAGTGTCCCTACCCCTGGACCAGGAGGCCCAGGTTCAAGTCCTACTGCTCCAGACGTTTGTAATCACATCTCTGAATAGGTTGATTAGAAAAATAGGTTAAATAAAAATGTAACAGACCCAAGGATGGGTCTGAAGAACTGCCTGCCCTGGGCTGGGACTAACCTAGTAGTGGCTGTATTTTGATGTTCCTTTCCATTCAGGCTTCCTGAGTTATTACACGTTTCATGACTGTTTTACTGAAGGAAAAATGAAAAGAGAGGGAATGACGACAAATTGGAATCATATAATACAATTGTGCAGCAACTGCTGCTGGCTGTGGTGGGCATGTGCATAGAATGGATCAGTGTAGATATAAAGGATGTATTTGTTCCTCTGCAGTTCACACCACAGCATGTACACGACTCCAGGGACATCCGCGCTGGGGCCCTATGAGCAGAGGCCTGAGGCTCCACATGAGCCTGCTTTAGAATTGGTGCTTTCCTGATGTTTAGATTTCGAGGCAATCCATAGAATGGTCAGAATTGCTTCAAAGCTCTAAGTGCTATTGTTAGATCTGCTGTCACACACATCATGAATATAGACATCCTTGACTCCACAACAGAGGCATCGCTTAATGTGCTGTGTAAGTGTGTTGGTGCTCTGGGCAGACACAATTATATTCAATATTACTTTCTGGGCAGATGGTAATAGTGCTAAATCGAGCAATCCCTCAGGAATGGGCTTGATTTTTATGATGATTGAATTATAGTCACATTCACGCCAGATTTCTCACTTATATATCCACTGAAGGGGCACTGGATCCGAAATGTTAACTCTGCTTTCACTCCACAAATGCTGTCAGACCTGCTGAGTTTTTCCGGCAGTTTCGGTTTTTGTCTCTAATTTCTAACATCAGCAGTTCTTTCAGTTTTATGTGTATTATATGTTTTGCTGACAGAATAGACTGTTGAGTTTTCTGCCCTGCATGTGAAGGCTGTGCAATTTCGATAAGGAAACTCAGAGTGGTCCTATCATAGCAGGTTTTCACGCGTTGTGAAAACATTTTGTTATTTGCTCCTGTATCTTTTAAATATGGAGACATTGTTCACCAACTCTGCCACCTTAACCCAGACATTTACTCATGTTTTCCTGCTGGGTACCTGTCCTTTAGCTCGCTTCCTTCTCAACATTCAACAGCATTATTCCAAATGCATCTTCTTTTAAAGCTAGCTTTGCTGAAATAGTTGGTGCTGTTTACTGCCCAGCAAGAAATTTTGCGTTGTGCAAGGATTTATTGCAGATCTCCATTAAGTGCTGCTGGTTGTCAAATATCCCTTTCCCGGTATCAGTGAGTTTCCTGCACCTAAGTCAATTTGCACAGATGGAGTGATATTAATATAACCCTGAGAAATTGCAGCAATCAAATCTGTATGCAAAATATGCAGCAGCAGCGCGGGAGAAAATGGTGTGTTGTGCTGCTTACACTGCATCAAGACCAGAGCGTGTACCCTCCTGTTACCATGGTTCCCGTTCAGCATTCTGTTTGCGCAACTGGTTCAAAGAGTTGTGGTCTTTTCATTTTTTGAAGGGATTCTGTTGTGAGGGTAATTTTGCAAAGAAGCAAAGAGCATAAATGATAATTGTCATGCTGCAAAGGTACAGTGATTTTTAAATTGATAGGGGAATTTGCAGAAATCTCTCCCATGTTGTTGCTATTTTCCTTCCATTTGCTTTAAATATAAAGATGTTAACATTGCACATTATGTTTCTTATCTCACTGGAGATGGAAGTTAAACTAAGATTAAGTCCTGGGTAAATAGATTTTCAAAATAAAGGAAGTTTCAGAGCTTTTATACCTACACATATTGATTCTGCTCTTCGTTTTGAGCTTAATACAAAATAAGCAGAGTGCTGCTTTGAAAGCTCATTACCAAAGAATGCATAATATTCACTGGCAAAAGTTATTAACCTCAATGAGTGTAAAATGGACAAGTTACATAGCAGTCAATATTTACGGTGCTATATTGTAATAAAAATTAATGTTTCACTGTCATTTGGAAAACGACGGTGAAAGATTAGAGAATGTCTATCCGGTGCACATGATCTCATTTTATTTCCTGTTCAGTTATGAGAATTTGTTTTCCCTTTTTTAAAGTAATGAACCGTTTTCTAATTTATAAGGCCAACGGGGAGACTGTATATTGCTTGTTAGTTCCTCACAGGAAGGGGTATGAGTGTAGTTGAGGGTGGGCAGCATTTTTGGTTTTAAGTCATTACTTACTGATTTCAATGATAGAGCTCAAGTCAGAATCTGCAGTGGGAATGGGGGTAAAGTTTGGATGAGAACAGTGAAATATTTATCTTCACAGCTTCTGAATGGGATTTTTAATGCACTTTGAGTTCAGAGAAACAGAAAATAATCTGAAGGATTACTCTGAACATCAAAATGGCTGATAAAATGGCAACCAGCTCTTGTGCAGGCAGGGCCTATTATGTCATTTCACCGTGACGCAGCCTTCTTTCCTTGGAAACATTTGCACACACGTGTAAGCTGTGCACAGGCTGTTAATCTGTCTGTTGCAGTGATGAGTCTTCCTTCTATTAAAAAGAGAGTCTGCCACATCCAATGACTCAGACAACACACTCTCAAAGTACCTCAAGATTCTTTTTTAGGGGCCTGTCTAGGTTTACGGTGATTTTCCAAGCATTACGAAGATTTTTATTTTCCTTTTGGAGATCCCTTTTGCATATTGAGTTTGATCAGGGGGATTTTGGTCAGGAAATATTTTGTTAAACACGTAGAGCTTGGAAAACCATTAATCTGATTGGAGATCACTCACATGAGCAGCCAATGGTGTGAAAAAGGCTTCCGCTCTGTGTAGAAACGGGGACACACAAAAGAGTCTCAGTAAAATCAGGAGGGTTTTATTTGGTCCAAACCAATATCAAAAAAACTTTTTCAAAGGTCTAAAGTTTATGTTCAAATGTTTTTAATGGTAATAGAAGCAGGAGATGAAATCTCCCATTGATTGCAGTGGGCTGATGCTCAGGAGTTTGATTCCATAATGCACTGCACTTATATAGGAGCCTCCATCTTTGATCCAGGCAGCTGCCATTCCACTGCCAAGCTGTGTTTGTGCTAATAATTGCATTATTGTAGCACCACTGAGTAATAACTGCAAAGTAATGTAGCCAAGAAGAATGACTGAATGATTGCGCTCTTCATGACTTTTGTTTGTACACCTGGAAACACAACACGTTTCACTATCTTAAGGCCTGATATCTCCTCCCCCCTTACCATGTCAAGCATGAACAAAAGCAAGGTATTGTAAGACTGCTGTCCAACAACCAGTCCCCTGTTTACAGTTGGTTTTAATCCTGAAAACGATGTGTCATTTTCAGAACACATTTGCACAATGGCATACATTCCTTTTTTAAACTCACTCATGGGGCTGTCAATGTTACTTCAAGACCCACATTTGATATTTATCTCGAATTGCCCTTGAACAGAATGGCTTGCTTGTCCATTTCAGAGGTAGGCCAGACCAGGTCTGGATAGTAGATTTCCTTCCCAAATAGAGTATTAATGAACCAGATAGGTTTTTGAACAGCAATTGATGATAGCTATCATGGTCATGATTAGCTAGCTTTCAACTCCAGATTCATTAGTTTAATTTATGTTTCAATGGATTTAAAACCAGAGTATTACCCTGAGCTCTGCATTATTAGCCCAGTACCATTTCTGCTACTCCTCCCTTTGAATGATTAACTTCAGAATCTTTTTTTAACACTTTGCTCATTTTGTTACTTTAAATTTTTTTGTTGACTGAACAACAAATGGGAAATGGGTATAGAGTAAGCAGCTCAAGCTGAAGCACCTTCCCAAGTGTGATTGACCGAACAGCTGCTACCTCTGCTGTCATTTCCATTAAGACTGGAGCTTTATTTGTCCTGTTTCTGAGTGAGCTTTGTGTTTGGCAGGATATATGCATGTGTAGAAAATGACTTGCAATCATGTACCGCTTTTCACCACCATTGGAAATCTTAAAGCATTTTATAGCCGATACTCTCTGTTGGACAGTGGGCGACACAGCAGCTAATTTACACACAGCATGATCCAGCAATCAAGAATGTAGTAAATCTGGTTGAGGAATAATTATGTGCCAGGACACTGAGGATAATTCCCCAATAATTCCTCAAAGTAGTGCCACAAGATAATTTACGTACATCTGAGAGCGCATATCAGTTCATCCCACAAAACAGCAACTTCAACAGTGCAACGCTTGTTCTGTGCAGCACTGGATCGTCAGTCTTGATTTTTTGTGCTCAATTTATGATATGGGATATGAGTTCAGAACCTTGTGACCCAGAAGCAAGAGTGCCACTATCTAATATATATATGATACATATCAAAGAATAGGAAGGGAAGGATCTCTTTGCAAACTTCTGATACATATAGGTCAGAAAGAGCCCAGGCGTCAAAGGAACTTGAGCATATTGCAAATTAATTTTGGCAGCTCAGTGGATGTGCACTCCATGTAATGCCATACTGAGTTGTTATGCAATTACCGCCTTCAGGAAGTAACACTTGACTCTGCTCCTACATCAGGTTAGCCTTGACGTCACAAACTTCCACTAGAATTTAGCATTGCTACAAAGCCACAATCGTGCAGCATGTCTGTAGTCTAAATCCGTGGGATTAATTTACTTTTAAGAGTAGAACAGGCATTGTGGATTGGCTGAAATCATTAGAACAAAATTTGTGTTTTTCATAACTGAAGGCTAATCCAAAACTCAAGTTTATATATTGCCATTATATTGATAAATCTGCTCCTGTACAGAGTTCTTCAGTCTCAATATCCATTCTATTAACATTTGACCTGCACAATTATTTTTATAGAATCCCTACAGTGTGGAAACAGGCCATTCGGCCCAACAGGTCCACGCTGACTCTCCAAAGAGCATCCCACCCAGACTCACCACCGTACCCTATCTGTTGTACTTTTATTTCCACGGTGTTGTGCTACTTTTCTTTCCAAACTTTGTAATGGGCTTTTTTTTCCTACAAAGGTGCAATTGAATCGTGGCAATAATGTCTTGTACTGGCGAACAACAGGGTTTTCAATGGGTATGAACATACTAAAGCCGGTTCTCATTAGGAACATTTTTATCACAGGTATGTTGGAAGCTAGACTGAGCCAATGAAACAGTCTATTTAAAAGTAAGTATTTATTTCATGATGAAGTCAATTCCTTGCTACTGTTTGCTATGTGGTTATGTAAGATAATTCCTGAATCATGATCTCATGAGAAGAAAATAGTTGGAAGTAATAGAGCAAAATGCCATCTGACTTGCTTCAAGTCATTTGTTCTGGTTACCCAGATTGTACTTAATTGACTTTCTCTTGGGAATCTATAAAGATTTATTTTCATATAAATTGGATACGACAAGGTAGTGCTTATGAAAGACAATCCCCCAGGCTCATAAATTAAATAGAATCAATTTAAGGGCTGGCAGCAGCAAAATAAGAAGACTATGAAAGCTGTCAAATTGTTTTGATTAAAAACTTCACTGTTTCACCAATGCCTTTCAGGAAAGTGAACCTGCTTCTTCCATTTGGGCCTGGCCTACATCCCAAGCAATGGGATTGAGTTCAACTTTGACTTGTGGTGCAGAATGGTGGTACATCTCACTCCATGTGCTTTGCTTGGAATCAATGGAAAGGAAAGTTAATTGGGTTGTTAGAGGGAGCTGATCTCCTATATGTGCTTCCTAACTAAGGCAATTTATTTACCTCTTGTCTGGTTAATTCTAATGAATAGATATTCTTAGTTATGCTGATCACACGGTTGCAGCAAATATTGAACATCTCAACATTCTGGACTATGTATCTGGAAGAAAATCCTGACTACCTAGTATTTGCTGCAGTCTAGTGACCCACTGCATTGCAATCCTCCTTTCACCTTCTAACTTGATGATGTTGATGTTAACTGTGTTCTCTCTGTTGTTAACATCATTTGAATCTCAATTGTCACTGCCACCATTTCAGACCAACTGGAGATCAGCATAAAGATGGCCTTTCCAGTGTTTCCCACCTCCAAAGAGTAAGTTATTTTAATAGGAGACAAAGTAGGCTTTCAATAAGGTTGCACATAAGGGATTAGCGTGCAAAATTAAAGTGCATAGGACTGTGGGTAGTATACCAACATAGATAGAGATCTGGTTGGCCGATAGGAAACAAAGCGTAGGAACAAACGGGTCATTTTCTGAGTGACAGGCCATAACTAGCGGAGTAATGCAGGGACCAGTGCTTGCACCCCAGCTATTCACAATATGTATTCGTGATTTAGATGACGGAATTAAATGTAATATCTCCAAGTCTGTAAATTACACAAAGCTGGAGGACGGGTGTGCTGTGAAGAGGATGCAGAGAAGCTTTAGTGTAATTTGGACATGTTAGGTATACATGGTAAGTGCAATATAATGTAGATAAATGTGACATTGTCCATTTTGGTAGCAAAAATATGGAGGCAGATTGGGAAGGGGGGGAAGTGCAATCGGACTTAGGTGACCTTGTACACTATTCACTGAAATAGAGCATGCAGGTGCAGCAGGCGGTAAAGAAGGCAATGGTATGTTGGCCTTCATGGCAAGGAAAATTGAGGACTGGAGCAGGGATGTCTTGCTGTAATTGAACAGAGCCTTGGTAACATTGTACCTGGAGTATAGTGTGCGGTTTTGTTTTCTTATCTGAGGAAGGATATTCTGGCTACTGAGGCAGTGCAAAGAAGTTTTATTGGCCTGATTCCTTGGATATCAGAACTGACACACAAGGGAAGACTGAATTGGGTAGGAATATAATTTGGAGTTTAGAAGAATGAAAGGGTGCTCATAGAAACCCATAAAATTCTATCAAGATTGGACAAGGTAGATGCAGGAGGTTGGTCTGAATGACCGTGAAGTCTAGAACCAGGGGTCAACAGTCTAAGGACAAAGGATAGGCATTTTAGGACAGAGATGGGGAGAAATTTCTTCAACCCAAGAGTGATAAGTTTAGTGATTGTAACAAGGTCAACTCATAGAATACAAATTCCCTGACTGGACCAGATTAACAGCCCCAATCAGACAGCTCTGGCTGACAGATAAGAACAGGAATGTCAACTATTCTGTTCATTCTGAGAGCTGATTCTGAGGAACCTAGATCAGTGTCAGGGACTCTCCAGATGTCAATAAAGGGTGATTTGGTGATGGGATACTGGCCTCTGTGAAGTTATTTCAGCAAGCGTGTAGAATTCTCAGCCACAGGGAAAAAAAAAAGAAGACTTACAGAAAAGATGTAGATATCCTTCGTAGGACTAAAAGAAGATCTGGGGAGAAAGCAGGAACAACTACTGGGTTTGGATGGTCAGTCATGGTCATACTGAATGGCAGAGCAGGCTTGGAAGGCTGAATGGGTTCCCACTACCCTTATATTCTTCATTTCTATGACAAAAAACAGATGTGTGAAAGTAAGTCTGTGAATGGGGTTCGTTGACATTTGTGTGCATGTTCTGTTCATCTTCTATTCCAGTTGTGTAACTGTGTATTGTGATCTGTGGGTAATCTGCATGTTACATTGGTTGTGTTTGCGCAGGTTCCCTGACATAAGACCACACCTTTTAGCCAAGTAATGACGTGTTCAGTAAGATTTTTATAAGGACGCTTATTGTGCGCTAATCCCTCGCACCATATTTCAGTAGTTTAGGATTTTAATCTCCGGTCTGTGGAGCTTTATTCTGTTTGAATCCAAACCATGATGCCCATTTTTCACAACCAGTGAAGCCATGAGCAGCACAACACAGGTTCTTCCCAAAAGCTTTACACCACAGGTTTTTTGACAAATATAACCCTATGACTAGCAGAACGACATTACATATGGAAATCTTTGCAGTGTTACTGTGTCTCCCTGTTTATTACGTAGAATACAGGATTACTGAAGTGTACTGATTTTGTAATGTATCAGAAGATGATGATACAGGGGAGGATTAAATAACTATGATGGAAAATGTCTTTTGAGACAAACTCCTCCCTGTTTGAAAGGTTTTGAAAGCATTTTTATTAAGCCTCTTAACAGATGATTTCTATATTTCATGTTGTGATTGTTAAATGTGGCATTTGCTTGTAACAACTTTCTGAATGATCAAATAGAATTTTGCTTGAAAGACATTGTATTAATTTCTATCAGTACTTTATTGCTCATCACTATTTTTGTATGGTTACCCGGTGCTATCCATGCACAGCCTCCTGCTTTCATGTAGGAAAATTGCTGGTGTCACATTGAGTAGGTTCAGCCTGATAGAATTCTTTTAAAACAGAAATTCTGTTTATTTTAAGCACAATTATCCTTGATACAATTTTTTAATATTTGGAATAATATGAATCCTTCTGCTATCTACCAGTTTTAATCATGATGGACTGAAAGTAAGTATCTAGATATATTACCAAGGGATCCTCACAGTTTATATTTTCCCATAATGGAGCATTTGTGTATACAGTTGTCATCAACTTATAATTAAATGCAGCATAAAATGTTACAATATAGAGTGAGTAAATTTTAATTTAAAGTGCACGAAACTTGGGTTTCTCCTCCAGTTTGCAAGATCTTTTGGAACATAATGATCTACACCCTTCAAAATGATGGGTCTTACTGGCCATTTGGACAGCTGAGCTATGTTAAATGTTACACAATAGTTGATGTGCTGCACAACAATACTCTCTCAACTGATTACATGTTATTCATCACTTTGCTGTGTGTCTGCTATTGTAATAATGGAACTTTTGTCCTGTTTGACCACATTTGGATTTCCAAACTAATTGCGCAAAGCACTTTGAGACCTGTTGGTGAGAAAGACACAATATAAATTCAAGTATAACATCATGGCGCCTACTGTTGTGATTGGGAACATAAACTGGTTGCAGGTAGCATTGATTATATTTGATAAATGTTCACAGGAGAAAGTAAATTGGTGTAAAGATATCATCATTGTGTTTTGTGTCCAGTTTCATTTCTGGACTGAAATGAAAATTGGTCAATGAAATTGATGTAACTATGCTGATAGTTACAAAAGAGATGAACACCTGGCTTAATTAATTAGCCAAACTTTGTCTTTCTTTGTCAACAACTATCTGATTTTGTTTATTTTTAAGGAGTAGCCTATACATCGGAATGTTTTCCGTGTAAACCAGGCACATTTAATGCAAAACCTGGATCCTCCCACTGTAATTTATGTCCAAGAAACACCTATTCTCCAAGAGCAGCAACTTCATGTCAAGCATGTGAAAAAGATAAATATTCAGGTAACAGATGACTGAAGTGAATTCATTGTTAATTGTATCGTGCCCTAGTTACATTCATATATTATTTTGGCAGTTAAGCACTCATGCAACAAATATCAAATGAACACTTTTGTTTCTGTAAAGATACTAATGTACAGACAAATAAAGCCATCATCTAAAATTAGTCTCTCCACTAGAGGCATTGGTCCATTTATTTTAAATATGTTAAAATGGTGAAGAGAGAAATTTCACACACCCATATTAACAGCAAGCTAATATCACACAACTCAGCACCAGGGCTTTGGTCTTCCGACTTTTTGATACATAAAGAGGGAAAAGTAGGATGTTACTTCACATATATAAGGAAACTTGTCCATTCAATGACTTCCCTTCCTTCTTGCATATACCATTTTTGAGGTTTGCAAATGAGAAGCCTCCTTAATATTTCCATTTGCCTCCTTTTTCATGCATGTTTGCATTGTTCTCTTCTTATGGATGTGTGTGGTTTTGCTGGAACACAGTTTAGTGGGAGCCACATATTTTTATAGGACTTCATCCAAGCAGAATCTTTTTACTGATAGGTTAGAAAGGTGAAAGCTAGAGGTTACTTCATAAGAGGAACCCATCACAACCATTCTGGTCTTGTGCTTGTCTGACATTCACACAATCCTTAAGTAAGCTCTGTCAAAAGTGCTTACTTCCTTAACTGGATGGTTAATAATTCAATGGCTCAACACCCTCAGCCATAGATGCTTGAATTAACTAACAATTTGTTTGTGACCCGGAACCCTTTAATACTTTAAGATAATCATAGCAGCCAAGAGGGCAGAAAAGAAATGGTTGCCTTTGCTGTGGCTCCTTACGGTTGTTTTAGTCCCGTGTGATGTGTCAGCTAATGCTCCAGGTGTCATTGCTTTAATTTTACACCCAAAGATGTGAGGAATAAAATGTTTGAAGATTATTGATACCTTGGCTTGCTCAATTCTTGAGTATATTTGTGCCGAAAATATTTTGAGATCTGTTTGCTTGTTTTATTCATCACGATTGGATCAAGGTCACTGTCTGTGCTTCGATTCCATGACACTTATCCATTTGTGTTATTTTTGATTCAGAGCCCGGTTCAGGAACATGCAAACCACGACCTCCATGCTCAGGGAAGGACTATTTCTCTACACATACACCATGTGATGTTGAAGGAAAGGTAATTCTCTTAGAGAGAATTTGTGGGATTTTAACTGATTTGCTAATCGTTTTGCATAAAGATGGCCACCTGCTGTTTACAGATGGGTCTGAAAGGGTTAATACTCAGCAATATCATTAGCACCACCCACTATGATGAATGTTGTATGTTCTTGTGAACAGAATAGCTTAGGACCTCAGAGGAGTAAAATCTAATACTGAGGCTGTCCTCAGTCTCTGTGTGGAAGTTTCTCCTTCCTGATGTGGTGAGAGTGATAGCACATAAGGTAACGAAATAAGGTGAGAATGTAACAACCATTCCTAACATTGAGGAAATAAACCTTCCAATATTTCACTGAAACCTTAAATAGTGACTTTACAACCTCACCCACGAATGGTGACAACCTTATTTCCATGCATCTGCATTTCCTTAAAGCTCCAACCTGCCCAGTTTCCAACTTCCAATTCTCCAATTCTCCAAGAAACTGGATGGCACAAATTCCTGGCAGTTAAAACACAGGATGTACCTGGTGGTTACAGATCATCAAGTGCCTGTCCCAGCCATCTGAGAGTTGCCTCCTCTGCGCAATTTCTCTGCAGGGTTCATGGCTACTATCCTCCTCTCACTTTATGATATGCAACTCTGCATCAGCAAACCACCAGCTTCATCACATTATTATGTCTGCTCTCAGAATAACTCAGATATCACTTCAGTCCTTCAAGAACGTTATTTTGAAGCTGATGGACGCTCGTGACCCATATTTTCTGACTCGATCACTCTGTGCACTGAGCACGCCAGATATCTTGTGTATTTATGCGGGTTACTTCTGTGCCACCATGGACACATACACCTAATAGATCTAAGCTTGATTTTATTGCTGCCAACCTCTGCAATTTAACTTGCTTTTAAACATGGAGGAAAATCAGGTAGCTTATAACCGTGAAAAGCACTGAAATGTCAATCTATCAGTCAGTCGGGGCTGGACATGCCACTCCATGGCACTGTGCCAAATCAACATCAGAACTGCAGCATGTACCAGCAGCTCATGTAGCAAACACACTGTTTGTGCTTCAAGGCGAATGGGTATGTGTGAAAGTCAAAGGGGAAAACTCCTTAGTTGGGGTGAAGGAGAACTACAATCAATCAAGGGGCTTATCAGACTACACCACATGGGGCTGGTCATGGTTAGTTCTGGGGGTGCAAGCAGTACAGGTCTTACAAGTAGGACAGTCAAGGTGCTGATGAGAGATCAGTCTGGGGATTAGGTCAGTATCTCAGTAATGAGACAAAGGTGACTAATAAGTAGGATAGAAGTGGATACAAATGCATCCATGGTCATACATGAGCAAGAGAGGTGCAGTGTGTAAGAAGTACAGATGGCGCAAACAATTAATGGTTTTGCAAAATGCAGTGGTGCGAGTCCCTGAGTGGACATGATGTATGCAGTACTGAGAGTTGTAGGCCATGAGTCTTGGTGAAATATGTGTGCAGTGGCAGAGTTAGAGCGAGTGGTGTTCCTGTGAGTGGGAAAAGATGGTGATACTTCCCTTTGGGGAGGGCTGAAGATCCTTGAACAACTTGTGTTTTTGCTGGGCATCCCTCTGAAATCAGGACTGATGCTGCTATGTCTGCCAGGCTAGCTGTGTCTTGCATTGCCTCCTAGGCATCTTCCTCTCCACCAGCACTTCCAGATCTCCGTCCTGGAAGCAGGGAGTGAGCTTGCCTCTTCCCTGAGACATTTTCAGGGTCGCTGTCTGCAGATTGAAAGGTCATTCCTGCTGTTACAAAGTTGGGTAGAGTAATTGTGAAGTGGAAGGCAGGAAGTTCCTTTAGGAGATTTGTGCTTTGTCTGTGCTCAGAAATCTTAAAAAAAAATGTATGTCTGTGAGCATCAGCTGAAGTTGCCAGTTATAGACAGCCTCAAAAAGTGAAACAAGTGTATCAAAGCCTTTTGGGTGGCAGACAAAACAGCATTCTTGTTTTGATGTTTGAAGAAACGTCAGCTTTCCTGCTCCTCTGATGCTGCTTGGCCTGCTGTGTTCATCCAGCTCTACACCTTGTTATCTCAGATTCTCCAGGATTGGCAGTTCCTACTGTTCTTGTTTTGATGTTGTGACAATGAGTTTGAATTTGGCCAGTTGTTTTAAAATCAAGAACTCAGTGATTCAAGGCCAATTGAATTTGAAAGCTGATGGTGTTGACAGTCTGAGCCCAATCATTTTGTGAGGATTTGTTGCATCATCTTAAGAAAGTGCTTTTTGAAAATTCGCAGAGAACCACCTGCCATCTGAAAGAGAGAGCTGTCCGCCACCTGCCAGAGTTAGCACCATTCAGCTCTCAGAGAAAGCCCATCTAATTAATCAAAGGTGCAATGGTATCTTAGTTCAAAGTCCTCATTGAAGAAATTATAGAGATAAAACAGCCCTGACAGCAGAATTAAAGGAAGAAAAGTGTTTGTGAAGAGAACAGAGACAACAGAATATTCCAGAACTTGGAGAGATTAAGTTATAATTTATTGCTTCTTATTAATTGGGCTTATATTAGTGGGACTTGTCTTTATTTAAACAGCATTCCAGTAGGATTTATCCCAGTTAGGGAGTAGTTAGTAGTCTAAAGGAGAATTGTCGGTCTGTTAGTATTTCTGTTAATTTGTTCATTGTTTGGTTAAATAAATAAATTGTTTCTTGTTACTTGTAAAGTGGAGATCAGGGATTTTCTTTCCTTTAACCACTCTTTCAATAGATTACGCAGGGAAAGACAAGCCTCTCTGGGTGTTTCAGGGGTAATTAGGAGAGGGGAACCACCAATACCGTCATAACAGATTGGGGCCTGTGTTTTAGTTAAACAATCAGAGGGGTTCGGCCATTTCCCCATTGTAACACTCCCTATAATGTTCTGGTGCCACAGGCTTGTAAACCCAAAGGTCTTGATAGTGGTGAGCAATTCCACCTCACTCCACAAGAAATGCTCCCAGCAGCTCAGTTGCGTAGGTAGTGAGGAATGAAGGAAAAGATTGAATTAAAACTTTGCTCTGTCTTTGACAGCATACCGAAGACATTTTCCTTTGTGTACGGAGTTAGTCAAGTTCTGGTTTTGGAGTATTGTTTTAAAATTGTGATGTGTACAGAATTTAGTGAGAAGTTGTAACATTGAGAGTCAGAATTCAAGATTGAAAAGGGTTCGGGAGAAAGTGAAGTGAAAGGAAATCTAAATCTTGTGGTGCAGATAGAAACCGGCAGGTATGACGTGATAGGCGTCATGGGGGCGTGGCTGCAAGGGGAACCAGGATTGGGAACTGAATATCTAAGGATGTCCATCCCATTGAAAAGGTAAGCAGGTAGGCCGAGGGGGTGAGATTGCCTTATCAGTGAGAAATGAAATTAAATCAAAAGGAAGAAACGAAGTAGGGTCAGATGGTGTAGAATCTGTCTGGGTAGAATTGAGGAACTGTAAAGGTAAAAAAAAAACATAGTTAGGGTGGTGTACAGGCCTCCAAACAGTAGTCAGGAGCTGGGGTGCAAGGTACACCAGGAGGTAGAAAAGGTGTGTAAGAACGGCAAAGTCACAGTGATCATGGGGAATTTCAATATGGAGGTGGACTGGGAAAACCATATTGGTAGTGGATTGCAAGAAAAGGAGTTTGTGAAATGTCTGCAAGATGACTTTTTGGAGCAGCTCGTGGTGGAGCCCACTAGGGAACAGGCAATACTGGATTTAGTGTTGTGCAATGAGGCAGACTTGATGAGGGAGCTTAAGGTAAAGAAACCCCCAGGAAGCAGTGATCATAAGATGATAGAATTTACTGTGCAATTTGAGAGGGAGAAGATAGAATCCAAGGTAATGGTATTACGGCTGAATAAAGGCGACTACAAAGGTATAAGGGAGGAGCTCGGCAGAATTGACTGGAAGAGGAGCCTAGCAGGAAAGACAGTGGAACAGCAATGGTAGGAGCTTCTGGGAGTAATTCAGGAGACACAGCAAAAATTCATTCCAAGGAAAAAGAAGCATGGTACAGGGAGGATGAGGTAAACATGGCTGACTAAGGAAGTCAGGGATAGCATAAAAGCAAAAGAGAAAGCATATATTGTGGCGAAGGGCAGTGGGAAACCAGAGGATTGGGAAGCTTACAAAGACCAACAGAGGGCAACATAAAAAGAAATAAGGAGGGAGAAGATTAAATATGAGGGTAAACTAGCCAGTAATATAAATGAAGATTGTAAGAGTTTCTTTAGATATATAAAGGGGGAAAGAGAGGCAAAAATTGACATTGGCCCACTGGAAAATGACAGTGGAGAGATTGTAGTGGGGAACAAGGAAATGGCTGAGGAACTGAATAATTGCTTCGCATCAGTCTTCGCTGTGGAAAACACGAGTAATATCCCAGAAATTCAAGAGAGTCAGGGGGCAGAGCTGAGTATGATGGCCATCACCAAGGAAAAGGTGCTAATAAAACTGATTGGCCTGAAGGTGGACAAAACACATGGATCAGATGGACTATACCTCAGAGTTCTAAAGGAGATAGCTGAAGAGATAGTGGAAGCATTAGTGCTGATCTTTCAGGAATCGCTAGAGTCAGGGAGGGTCCCAAAGGACAGGAAAATTGCTAACATGACACCCATGTTTAAAAAGGGAATAAGGCAAAAGACGGAAAATTACAGGCCAATTAGCCTAACCTCAGTCGTGGGTAAAATTTTGGAGTCCATTGTAAGGGATGAGATTTCTCAATACTTGGAAGTATATAGTAAAATAGGGCAAAGTCAGCATGGTTTCATCAAGGGGAGGTCATGCCTGACAAATCTGCTAGAATTCTTTGAGGAGGTAACAAGCAGGGTAGACCAAGGAGAGCCAATGGATGTTATCTACCTGGACTTCAAAACGGCCTTTGATAAGGTGCCTCACAGGAGGCTGCTGAGTAGGATAAGGGCCCACAGTGTTAGCGGCAAGGTGCTAGCATGGAAAGAAGATTGGCTGTCTGGCAGAAAGCAGAGAGTGGGGATAAAGGGGTCTTTCTCAGGACGGTGATAAATGGTGTTCCACAAGGGTCAGTGCTGGGCCAACAACTTTTCACTTTGTGCATTAATGATCTAGATGAAGGAACTGTGGGCATTCTGGCTAAGTTTACAGACAATACAAATATCGGTAGAGGGGCAGGTAGTATTGAGGAGTGGGGAGGCTGCAGAAGGATTTGGACAGGTTAGGAGAGTGGGCAAAGAAGTGGCAGATGGAGTCCAATGTGGGAAAGTGTGAGGTCATGCACTTTGATAAGAAGAATAAAAGCATGGACTATTTTCTAAATGGGGAGAAAACTCAGAAGTCTGAAGTGTAAAGAGACTTGGGAGTACTTGTACAGGATTCTGTCAAAGTAAACTTGCAGGTTGAGTCATTAGTCAGGAAGTAAATGCAATGTTGGCATTTATTTTGAGAGGACTTGAATATAAAAGCAGGGACGTACTACTGAGGCTTTATAAGGCTCTGATCAGGCCACATTTGGAGTATTGTGTGCAGTTTGGGCCCCATATCTCAGGAAAGATGTACTGGCCCTAGAGCGGGTTCAGAGGAGGTTCATGAGAATGGTCCCAGGAATGGAAAGCTTAACATATGAGGAACGTTTGAGGACTCTGAGACTATACTCATTGGAGTTTAGAAGGATGATGGGGATCTAATTGAAACTTTCAGGATACTGAATGGCCTGCACAAAGTGGATGTTGGGAAGATGCTTCCATTAGTAGGAGAGTCTAGAACCAGAGGGCACAGCCTTAGAGTAAAGAGAAGACCTTTTAGAATGGAGATAAGGAGAAACTTCTTCAGCCAGAGAGTGGTGAATCTATGGAATTCACTGCCACAGAAGGCTGCAGAGGCCAGGTCATTGAGTACATTTAAGACTGAGATAGATAGGTTCTTGATTATCAAGAGGATCAAGGGTTACGGAGAGAAAACAGGGGAATGGAGTTGAGGAACTTATCAGCCATAATTGAATGGTGGAGCAGACTCGATGGGCCGAATGGCCTAATTTCTGCTCCTATGTCGTATGGCCTTGTGGGAGGAGATTAAAGCTCAGGATGAGCAGGAGAGGGGCCTGAATTTAAATTCTTAAAAATGGAAACTCAACCCCCAACACTTCACAAGCATATTTTCTTCTTATACTTATAGTTAGGAATTGATTGAATAACTTGCTCGTCTTCCAGCAGCTAAAGGAGAAAGAACGCTTGCCCTAGTCACAGCTGCCATGATCAGCTCACTCCCACAAAAGAGCCAGTCTCTCCACCTTCACAATATCCCAAATACACTGCTGTGGGTTTTAATCAGCCATAGGATGGGGGAATTACTGGCTGGGGCATTTATTACTTATCCCTAATTTCCATTGAGAACGTGATGATGAACTGCCTTCTTGAAGACTGCAATTAATGCGATGTAGGTACACCACAGTCCTGTTAGGAAGAGAGTTATAGAGCCATAGAGTCTTACAGCACAGAAACAGACCCTTCGGTCCAACCAGTCCATGCTAAATATCCCAAACTAAACTAGTGCCACCTGACTGCTCCTGGCACATATCCTTCCGAACCTTTCCTATTCATATATCCATCCAAATGTCTTTTAAATGTTGTAATTGTACTCACATCTACCACTTCTTCAGGAAGTTCAGTCCACGTGTGAACCACCCTCTGTGTAAAAAAAAATTTGGCCTCATGTCTTTTTTAAAACTGTCTCCTCTCACCTTAAAAATGTGCTCCCTAGTCTTGAAATCCCCCGTCCTTGATCCAGTAACAACAAATGAACTCGGTATAGTTCCAATTCAGAATGGTGTGTGCTTAGGCGAGGATCTTATGGGTAATAATGTTCCCATGTATCTACTGCACATGATCTTCCAGGTGACATAGGTTGCAGGATTTGAAAGTGCCGTTCTAAAAGCCCTGGTGAATTGTTGCACTGCACCTATCACATGATACATACCAACTGCTATTGTAGAGGAAATGAATGTTGAAGGTGGCGCTTGTGGAACCAATCAAGCCAGCTGCTTTGTCCTGAATAGTGCCAAGCCTCTTAGGTTTCGTTGGAGCTGTACCCATCCAAGCAAGTGGGGAGTATTCCATCACAACTAGTGCCCTGTAGATTGTGGGCAGGTTTTTAGAAGTCAGGAGGTGAGTTGCTTGCTGCAGGATTCCTAGCCTCAGACCAGCTTCTGGTCAATGATAACCCCAAGTATGCTGATAGTGGGGACTTCAGGTTTGGTAATGCAGCTGAATGTCAAGAGGTGATGGTTGGATACTCTCCTGTTAGAGATCATCTTTTGTGTGACGTGAATTTTACCTTCAACTTACCAAGGCATGCCTGAATGTTGTCAAGTTCTTGCTGCATTTAGGCATACGCTTCTTCAGTGTTTGAGGAGTATTGAATGGACCTGTGCAAATATCAGTAAACATCCCCATTTCTGACCCTATGATGGAGGGAAAGTCATTGATGAAGCAGCTAAAGATGGTTAGGCCTAGGACATGACCAGGAGGAACTCCTACACACATGTCCTGTGGCTGCGATGGTTTTTTTCTTCCTTTATTCATTAACAGGACAAGGGCGTCGCTGGCTAGGCAGTATTTATTGCTCATCCCTAATTGCCCAGAGGGCACTTGTGGGTCTGGAGTCACATGTAGGCCAGACCAGATAAGGATAGCACTTTCCTTCCCTAAAGAACATCAGTGAACCAGATGGGTTTTTCCTGACAATCGACAATGGATGCATGGCCATCATTAGATTCTTAATTCTAGACATTTTATTGACATTTTATCAAATTCCACCATCTGCTGTGGCGGGATTCAAACCCAGGTACCCAGAAAGTTACCTGGGTCTCTGGATTAACAGTCCAGCAATAGTACCTCTAGGCCATTGCCTACCCATCCAAGAATCACAACAATCTCCCTTTGTGCCAGGTGTGGTCAGTTTTACCTGATTTCCATTGATTTCAGTCTTGATGGGGCTCTTTGACCATGCACTCAGTCAAATACAGACTTGATGTCAAGGTCAGTGACTCTCACCTCCCCTCTACCAGTTCAGTATTTTGTCAGTGTTTGAAGCAAGCCTATAATGAGGCCAATATCTGAGTGGCCAATCTGAGTGACAGTCAACAGATTATTTCTGAGTAAGTACTGCTTAATAATACCATCAACAATACCATCCATTGCTTTGCCAATGATTGAGAGTGGACTGATCACGCATTAATTGGCAGGGTACAATTTGGCCTGCTTTTTGTGGACACAGTGTACCTGGGCAATTTTTTTACATTGTCAACTAGATGCCAATGTGGCAACTACTGGAACAGTTGGTTAGAGGTGTAGCTAGTTTTGGAGCTCATCTGCAGCACTGTCACCAGAATGTATTTGCAACCCACAGCTTTTATAGTGTCTAGAGCTTTCGGCTATTTCTTAAGATCACAGGCAGTGGATTGAATTGCTG
Organism: Ginglymostoma cirratum; assembly: GCA_024137785.1. Taxonomy (NCBI): domain Eukaryota; kingdom Metazoa; phylum Chordata; class Chondrichthyes; order Orectolobiformes; family Ginglymostomatidae; genus Ginglymostoma; species Ginglymostoma cirratum. The sequence continues at coordinate 12,477,680 of JAHRHZ010000271.1, forward strand.
AAGACTGGCATTTGTGATGCTGGAACACCAGGAAGAGGCCAGGATGAATCCTTTTCTGTAAGGAAATGCTGACAAATGTTTCAGCCTTGTCTTTTGCATTGCTGAGCTGGGCTTGCCCATAATTGAGAATGGGGATATTTATGGAGCCTCTTTATCCAGTAAGTTGTTTCATTGTCCACGACCATTCAGAACTGGATGTGACAGAGTTGCAAGCCTTAGATTTGATTTGTTGCTGCTGATACCGTACTGTGCCTCATGGATGGTCAAGCTTGAGATGCTAGATTTGATCGAAATCTGTCCCATTCCGCATGGTGGTAGTACCAAGAACCAAATTAGAGAGTATCCTCAAGGTGAGGACAGGGCTCCCCTCTGCAAGACATGCGCGGTAGTCACACCTACCAATACTGTCATGAACAGATGCATCTGTTATAGTTGGATTGGTAAGGTTGATATCAAGTAGGATTAACGTCAAGTTTTCCTGCTCCTATGATGCTGCTTGACCTGCTGTGTTCATCCAGCCCCATGCTTGTTATCTTGGATTCTCCAGCATCTGCAGTACCTTTTATCTCTGATAGGCTTTTCCCTCTTGTTGGTTCTCTCAGCACCTGAAGAAGGACTAATCTAGCAAATATGTCCCTTCGGATTCAATTAGCTCAGTCAGTGGTGGTGCTACTGAACCAACGTCCATTGGTAATGGATGTTGAAATCCAGTGAATAATCTGTGCCCTTGCCATGCTCAGTGTATCCTCCAACTGATTCATCAGCTGTGGGGATGTGGTAGATGGTAACCAGCAGGACATTTTTTTTGCCCATATTTGACCTAATGCCCTCAGACTTCATGGATCTAGAATCAATATTGAAGACTCTCAGGGAAGCTCCTTCCCAGGTGTATATCATTATGCAATCATCTCTCGTGAATCTATCCTGTTGGTGGGATAGTGATGGAAGTGTTTGGACATTGTCTGTTAGGTGTTATTCTTGTCAGGTTGTTGCTGGTTCTACTGTCCAAATTTTGGCTCGGTCCTCCTGATGTCAGAACTTTGCAAGGATTGGCCAGGTGCCATCCTCATTTCCAGTGAATTTGACACCAGGTGATCCATCCAATCATTCCTTTTATGAGATTTTGCAGCAGTTTGTTCCTACTGACTATCTCGCTAGACCATTTCAGAGGCTACTTTGCTGCAGTCTGGAATCACATGTGGCCAGAGCAAGTAAGAGAGGCATATTTACCTTTCCTTCAGGGACATTAGTGAACAGGATGGATTTTTATGACAATCAACAATGGTTTCATGGTCATCATTAGACTGGATTCAAGATTCATCAATTGAATTCAAATTTCACCATCGGCTGTGGTGTGATTCAAACCCATGTTTGCAGAACAGTAGTTTTGGTCTGACGATTACTCGTCCAGTGACAACAGCTACACCACCGCCTCCCATATCGGGTGACCCACCCTGCCTTTAAAGGCTTTGACATTTGTGATGACTTAATGGCCACACTATTTGATGTCTCACTCCTCATGGTCTCTTTGCACTCCCACACCAGTTCCTGGCTGTGGCCTCATAGAGCGGGTCATTCCCAACCCAATAGCCAGTCATTCACAAAAATAATCACAAGACATCCGGCTGAGGCCACCTCTCATATTGCAATTTATCCTTCTCAATCAGTAACCTAGCTTTCTTCCCACTTCTCTATAAAGAATAGGGCTCATATCCTTGGTACCTTGACTCAGAAATAGCCAGTAGGCTCCTCTATTATGGAAGCGATTGAAATCTGTACAATGGAGGCCAACCAGTTCCAAACTAAAATAACAAGCAGAGTTCCATTTACATCATAGGACTCGAGTTTGAAGAGACTTATTAACTGAAAGAGTGAGCAACTTTGGACATCTGGTAGTAGACATCCTTCAGCATCAGGATTAATGGGACAATATTGCGCTATTGACTTCGACTTTAATAATACTTGCTGAACAAGTTTAAAACTGATTCTAGTTTTTCAGGTTTTTCCAAAGTTTATTTTCCCCTTGTTCCTGCTTTTTCAGGTCCATCTCCATGGTAATCCCACGCAAAATTAAAATTCATCCTCAACTAAGAGGGTAGAAATCTATTTCCTCTGCCTCCTGTGAATATTTTGAATAGATTAACCTCCCTAGTGTGCCCATCTAACTTCTGAAGTGCTGGGAAAACCACAGCAGAAAAGCACATACTGTTTAGGGCTCAGAAAGTGCGTAATAATCAGATTATCACATCAAGCAGAGGACAGGGTGCTTTATGGTAATCTTGATCTTGTAATGTGGGCATAGGATACACCTTGAATTTGGAAAAAAGATCTCATTGTCAAAATCCAAGTTGCTGAACTTTAGCAAAACTTGATAAGCAAGTATTTGATTGAAAGAAATGAAACAATATTATCCCTTCAATTTCCTTGACTTTTTTTCTAGGTTGGTTGTTTCAAACCTGCAACATTGAGGTAACTTTTTTTCTTTTGTTGATCAATCTTCCAGACACAGATCATGTACAAATGGATTGAACCCAAACTCTGCAGTGAAAATGCAAAGGGAGCAGTGAAACTTCCTGCATCAGGAGCCAAAAAGTCATGTCAACCGTGTAACCCAGGCTTTGTCCAAATCAATGGTACTCATGACTGTGAGCCATGTCAGTATGGCTTTTACACAGATGGATCTAAAGGTACAATGATTATGTTCTTTTATGAGGCATTTTTTGGCAAGGATGCATGAAATGTACTTTGTGGAAAGGAATCTTGTAAGCTTTCTAAAGAGAGTGATGCAGTTGGTTTATTTTTATTGGTTAAAGTCAGTGGCCTTGAGTGAGTTAAAAATACTTGTATTTATGATTATGATATAGCAACTGCAGTTTAATAAAATTAATTGAATCCATGAATAATTGTGGTAATATTACCCAATAGTAGGTAGAAGACTCCTTGTACAGGGAACGAAACAAGCAAACGCCTGTGGAGTTGTTATGTAGGCTTCTAGGGATGGGCCCAATATTTCATTCAAAGATAAGTTGTGTTTGAATGAAGGACCTGACATTAGGGAGAGGGAGACATGGTGAAAGCCACCCTCCTATCCTTGCTTCCAATTCCCCTCTCTTCACTTCCCCCAACAGCCTCACTGTGCAACTGCCTCCACCTTCCTCCCACCAATGATCACTCACTGCCTGGAATCAAACCACAGTACTTGACCTGTGGTGAGTGTCATGCCTGTTGCATTCATGCTATGTTCCTTAACACAGAATTGCCACTCCCCCACTGTTGTAGTAAGTGAGACTAGTTCAATTGACTGGAAAATCGCATTCACCAGGGTGTAGGGAGACCCATATTGTTGATAGAATGGGAGTTCCAGGATTTTGACCCAGTGACAGTGAAGGAATGATGATGTGATTCTAAGTCAGCATGGTATGCAGTTTGGACGATGCCATATATTGCTGCCCTTGTCATTCTAGTCAGTAGGAGTAATGGGTCTGGAAGGTGCTGTTGGATGATCTGTGCTGACTGACAGATTATTGATGGTGCATCACTGATGAAGCAAGTGAATATTGAAAGTGGCTGATGGGGTGCCAAACAAGTGGGCTGCTTTGTCCTGAGCGATTTCAGCTTCTTGAATGTTGTTGGAGCTACCTTCATCCTGGCAAGTGGGGAGTATTACATCACATTCTGAACCTGTGCTTTGTCGATGGTGGACAGGCTTTGGAGGAATAGGTGGTAAGATACTTGCCATAAAATTTGCAACTTCTGATCTTCTGTTGTAACCATAGAATAATTATGGCCTATCTTTAGGGGTACTAAATAGTCTGAATGTTACACTCAACGCATCTGCCACAGATGACAATTGGAAATTTCAAAAAGTATCCAAAGACCAGGGGAAAAATTGTCATCATATATGTTGAATAAATCTGTTATGTTTTGGATCGAGGGACTGATGGAATCTCATGAGGGTGTTGTGGTTCTTTGTGTTGATGAATTTGGTTACACTCGCATGTCCCACCCTCTCACAACCTGTTTTCTTGATGTACAACCTGTGACCAGTGTGTAGCATCCCGTGCCAGGTATTGTTTTCACTCTGTGCCTATATCTCACAGATGCAATTGTAACAATATGTCTGGGAAAAAAGTTTAGAGCAGAGTCACTTGCATGAAATGTCATGATATTTGATCCATGCAGAAAATGATAGCTGTCCCTTCATCTGTTACTGTGAGTGTCACTTTGTAAAATGCATCTTGTCTTTTGTTCCATGTAATGTTGTGGTTTGCAGGCATGGTCTTGAATAACCGGTATTATTCAAAATGAATAATACCAATTCTGCAGTCACTTCCTGCAGAAGTTTCTGAAACACAACAACTGAGTTTGTGAATCATAACAGATAGGAGTGACCTGAGTCTATATGACTACCAATGGTGATAAATTAGCATTTTTAAATGCTAATTTGAGACCAGCTTTGTTCGATCTATACATTATCTGTTCCAAATCTGTTAGTGAATTCTATCAAAAATAAGATATGCAAAGGAAAAAAATGTTTAATGCAATTTTCACATGATCAAACTAAAAGCCTTTAAATTATTCTCATGCTCACCGGCTTTTAAATAATAGTTTTATGAGGCTGTGTTGCTGGTGAGTCACATCATTCAATAGCAGCGCATATGAGTGTTTCAAGTGTATTGTGCATGATGTTCCAATTGTTAATAGCGAAAACTTCATGATCAAGATGCACCATAGTTTATGATATGGATCTGCGGCTGGGCAAGGTACATTCAGTGAAGACTCATAAAAGGGTGTCAGTAACATTATGGGAAAAAGATACATCCTTGGAGATTCCACTCCTAGAATGGAGAAATCAGCAGAGCCATCAGTGTTCCTGATTTTTCCAACAAAGATAGTTGAAGGCCCTGGAAATTTGTATAAACTGATTCTTTCCCAAGTATGACCCTGAAGTGGAATGTAAGGTGACATTTGTAGGTAATCCTATGGAGCACAGTTGGGTGCATTACTGAAACAAAGTGTAACAGATACAACTGGTTGATTAAATGACTTCCTTATATTTGTTTTTCTGCAGGATGTGCTAAGTGTCCTGTTGGCACTGAACCAGTATTGGGTTTTGAATACAAGTGGTGGAATACTTTGCCTAAAAATATGTTCAGTTCGTGTTTCAGTGGAATGAATCAAGACTGTGGAGAAATGACAGGTAAACAATGAAAATAGTACATCAAATAATAGTTTCAGAGATAGTAGGAACTGCAGATGCTGGAGAATCTGAGATAACACAGTTTAGAGCTGGATGAAAACAGCAGGCCAAGCAGCACCAGAGGAGCAGGA
>JAHRHZ010000271.1:12483410-12593702 GCA_024137785.1 Ginglymostoma cirratum
CCCTTCTTCAGAAAAATTTTTTTCTGAAGAAGGGTCTAGGCCCGAAACGTCAGCCTTCCTGCTCCTCTGGTGCTGCTTGGCCTGCTGTGTTCATTCAGCTCTACACCTTGTTACATCAAATAGTATATCATTTAAATAATAAATCATTAAACAAATATTCCGCAGGAACCATCTATGTAATATTTGCCTCAATGATATGTTTTGCTTTTCCATTCAATGTATAGAATTATTACACCTAGAATTATTATGGATCGTATTTTGGTCTATCGAACTTTAAAATAAAACTTTTACTATTTCGTGTGTCACTCCAATAGTCACCAGTAAGGTTTATTTACAGCTAGTCAATCTTTCCTAATGCCTAGCTTACTGTGTGATCCTTTTACTTTCCTCCTTCATTACATTTATGACTTCTTAATTCTGACCCCAGGCTTTATCAGATAAAATTCTTTACCTGTGCTGAAATTTATGTTAGTGAAAGGTACTAAGTATTTTAAGCCCCCATGATCTTGCTTGTTACCATTTTGTATCTTCTGATCTGAGGGGACCAGCAAAAAGCCCAACCATCAACTTATTCTGGCAGCTCTGCTTGGGGTCTTGCTGAGGGACCTGCAACAACACTCATATTAATCATGGCTTCCTTGTCACCGCTTTAAGCAGAAAACGCTTCCACTTCCCTAGCCAACCCCTCCTTGTTCCTCAGCCAGGACCTTGCAAAGTGGTTAGGAGCTTGGCATTATAAATCTCCGTTGCTCTTCACTATACATTGAAACTATAAAGGGGGTATTGGTACCTGTAACATGAATGTATTTTTCTGAGAGTTCAACTAAACATCATGTTCAAGGGAGAAGCTTGTACTCGTAGTGCGCCAGTTACTTATTCTGTGGAGAAATAGCAGCAGTTCTGTTCAAGAAATTTCCTTGTTTCAGGATGGGAGGTAGCTGGAGACCACATACACAGTTCGATTGCAAGTGCTGGCAATAATTACTTGATGCTAATGATGCACGTTCCTGGATTTAGGTAAGAAAAAATCCTAATGGCATTATTACTTGTATGGCATAAACAAGGACTTCATGAAGATGCAGGATATCTTTCGTGATGATTTTTATTAATATTTTTTGGATTATTAAAGTATATGTATTCCTACAGTCTTCACTTTCTCCCTTATATTTTCCTTGACCAAGTGACATACATATTTAATGATAGCATGCTACTGCAAAATGGTTTGGTGTAGTTATTTCCAGATAGACTCTCTAATGCTGCTTCTTAGTCCACATACTAGAAGGGCAGCAGTGTGGAGAATTCACAGTTGATTGTATTTTTGCTCCCTCCTGTGCAGACATTTTATTCAGATCTGATAAAAGAAGATAATTTCTAGGTATAAGTCATAGAATCCCTACAGTGTGGAAACAGGCCCTTTGGCCCAATATGTCCACACCAAATCTCAGAGCATCCCACCCAGACCCATCCCCCTATAACCCACCTAATCTACACCTCCCGGAACACTATGGGCAATTTAGCATGGCCAATCCACCTAACCTGCACATCTTCAGACTGTGGGAGGAAACTGAAGCACCTGGAGGAAACCCATGCAGACATGGGGAGAACATGCAAACTCTACACAGATGGTCATGTGAAGCTGGAATTGAACCCAGGTCCCTGGCACTATGAGGTAGCAGTGCTAACCACTGTGCCACTGTGACGCCCCAAGTGTAAGGAGCTTGGCATTATAAATCTCCGTTGCTCTTCACTATACATTGGAACTATAAAGGGGGTATTGGTACCTGTAACATGAATGTATTTTTCTGAGAGTTCAACTAAACATCATGTTCAAGGGAGAAGCTTGTACTTGTAGTGCGCCAGTTACTTATTCTGTGGAGAAATAGCAACAGTTCTTATCAAGGAATTTCCTTGTAAGTGTAAGGTGAGAGTAGAGGTCAAACTTAGGTTTTCCTAGATGACCTCGGTAAGGAGTAGGTGCAAAGACAATGCTTTAACCATGTCAATCTAAATAAATCTCCTTAAATGGAAGTTCATTTATAATAGCAGACGTTTGATGACAGGACCCAAATGCTGGAAAATTTAACTTACTTTGAAATAATTATATTTTGATAGGAAAACATGTGAAAGGGATCTGAATTCATATGAATATTTTTTAAAAGTGTGACTGCAAAAAACAGAGAATATCATTTATTTTTAAAATATATTTATGCATCTCTTTATCATACAAAATCGGCGATATCATATTGAATGGTGGCAAACTTAACAAGCTCTATGGTGTTCTCCTGCTCCTCTTTCTTATTATCTTGTCACACCTGATTTATTTCACAGGCCCCCACAGTCAACTGTAGAGAATCTAGACAACCCAGAAATTGCTCGGATTACTTTTATCTTTGAGACAGTGTGTGCTGCAGACTGCGAGTTATATTTTTTGGTGGTAAGTCAAGCTGTGTTTATTTTTGCACGGAAATTCAATGGAGTTGTTATGTGCAGCTTTACACAAGGTATGGTGGGGGATAAGCTTGATTTATTGAGGATTCTTGGGTGAACTTGAATTTTTTATATTGTGCAAAATCTTGAGGATGCTAATTAGCGTAATTTGTTGAAAGTTAATATTTAAATGTGCAGGCAATTAACTCAGAAATGATCTTTATAGAATGCCATAATACAAGATACAAATCCTTTATTCATCCCATAAACATTTTAAACACATTTCAGATTATCTCAAATGAATGCAATACATAAGGAGACATAATTAAGTGGAAGGATGTGAAGACCTATGTTAAAACCAATTAGCCCTTAGTTAAAATGATAATATCAACCAATATAACAAAAGGCAAGAAGGACAACAGGAATAAATCTGTATGTGAAGTTTAGAAACTGAAAGGAAGAAAATTGAGAGAATTTCACGATGTGGTGAGTAGATGGAATTGGCTCCCCTCTTTTTAACACTCCCTTGGTCAGGTGCAGCAAATACTTTGATTTCTTTTTTAGCATGGGACTATAATACTTCAATTAAAATCTAATTAACTAGATCAAAACTAAGCAGCCACATTACAAGGTTTTCTTGAGTGAAAGAAAGAGGAATTTTATTACCTTAGAACATATAAAACAGAAATCCAACATCTCAGAACTGGTTGATTCGAGAAACAGGTTATTTTAATTTTAAAAAACACAAGCTGCAGCTGCATGGAACCATGGATTGTGAGTGAGTTTCTCTATTCATTTTTCTTTTGGAAGGTCAGAGCCTCATACTGTCACAGGTTGACATATTCAACACACAATGAAAAACAAAAAGACAATTATGAGGGCATGAAAACAAAGCTCGTTAAAGCGAATTGGCAAGTTAGGTTTACAGATCCATCATTAGAAATGAATGGCAAACAATTAATGTAACATTTCTGAGCACAGAATAGATTCATTCCAATACGTACAAGAAATTCCAAGGGATGGGCCCATCGTCTGTGTTTGACTATAAAGGTTAAGAGTAGTATCAAACATAAAGAAAACACATATAAATGTGGAAAGGGACATCAGAAGATAGGACAAAATATCAAAAATAGCAAAGCACAAACAAAAAATTAATAAGGAAGGAAAAATTACAGCACAAGACAAAACTAGCCAGAACTATCAAATTTCATTGTAAGAGCTTCTGTAAATATTTTTAAAAGAAAAGAGTTAACAAAGTGAGCATTAGTCCTGCAGACAGTGAGTATTAAAGAGAATTAAGTATAGAAAATAATAAGATCGCATTCAAGTAAACAATTGCAATTAAACAGGTATTTTGCATCAGTCTTCACTCTAGAGGTTACAAATAAGATCACAGAAGCATCAATAAATCAGGAAATGGCAGAGAGGGAGGAATTTAGGAAAATCTCAGTCACCAGAGAAGTGGCACTGAGTAAATTGTTGGATCTGTGGGCAGAGAAGTGCCCGGGCCCAGATAGGCTTCATCCTAAAGTCTTAAAAGAGTAAATAAGATAGTTGATGCATTGGTTTTAATTTTTCAAAACTCTCTTGATCTGGGAATTATCCCATTAGATTGGAAGTTAAAAAATGTATCTCCTTTACAAAAATGGAGGTAGACAGAGGGCAAGAATTTACAGGCTGCCAAAGGAAAAGTGCAAGAAACTATTATTAAAGAAATTAGAGTTGGGCACTTAGATAAGTTCAAGGTAATCAGACAGAGCCCACATTGTTTTATGAAAGTGAAATCATGTTTGCCCTAACTATTGGAGTTATTTGAGATGATAACACATGCCTGAGAAAGGGAAAATAGGTGGATATACTCTCCTTAGATTTTCCAAAAGGTATTTGAGAAAATGCCACATCAAAGTTTGTTGCAAGAAAAGCTCATAATATATGATAGAATGACATGGAAAAAAAAGCAGAAAGTTGCCATAAATGGGTTTTTAATGTTGGCAAGATGTGTAGTTGGCAAAATGAGTAGTCTGCCAAATAGATCAGTGCTGGGACCTCAACTGTTTAAAATTTAGAAAATGATTTGAATGAAGGGACTTAAGGATTTGTCGGCAAATGCTCTGTTGACACAAAGACACGTAGGAAAGTAAATTATAAAGAAGATGTAAGGAGGCTACAGAGAGATTTAGATAGGTTAAATGAATGTGCAAAGATCCAGCAAATGGATTACAATGTGGGAAAATGTGAAATTGTCCGTTTCAGCAGGAATTATAATAAAGGAGAAACATTATCAAATCGCAGGAGATTGCAGAAAGATCTCGGTGTCCTTATGCATGGATCACATTAGGTTAATATGCAGATATAGCAAGTAATTAGCAAAGCTAATAGAATATTATAATTTATCATTAGGAGAATTGAATGCAAAAGTAGAGAGATTGACTTAAGAGTGGTCTGGTGGCTCAGTGGTTAGCACTGCTACCTCACAGCACCCAGGACCCGGGTTTGATTCCACCCTTGGGTGACTGTGTGGAATTTGCATGCTGTCCCCATGTTTCCTTGGGTGCTCTGGTTTCCTCCTGCTGTTCAAAGATGTGCAGGTTAGTTGGATTGGCCATGCTTAAGTTGCCCTATTGTGTCCAGGGATGTGTAGGTATGGTAGATTAGCTATGGCAAATATAGGGTGTGGGTGGGATGCTGTTTGGAGGTTCAGTGTAGACCGAATGGCCTGCTTCCACACTTGTAGGGATTCTATGACTTCAGTTATATAGGTATAGTACTGCTGAGGCCACATCTGGAGTAATGTGTATGGTATCGATCACCTTATTTAAGGAAGGTTGTGCATGTGTTGGAAGTAGTTCAGAGAAGGTTTATTAATATTGGGAATGAATGGGTTGTCAAATAAGTGAAGATTGGTCAGGCTAGGCTTGTATCCACTAGAGTTTAGAAGAGTAACAGGTGACTTGTTTGAACTAAATAAAATCCTGTGGGGTCTTGAGATGGGAGATATTGAAAGGATGTTTCCTCTTACAGAAGAATGAACAACTAAGGGGTCACTGATCAAAAATCAGGGATTTCCCCATTTAAAACAGAGAAGAGATGACCTTTTTTCTCTTAGAATGTTGTGAATTTTCTGAACTGTCTTCCTGAAAAGGTTGTGGAATTTTTTATTGAATTTTATGAGGCAGGTAGATAGATTTTTGCTAAACAAGAGAATGAAAGGTAATCAAGTATATATGGGAATGTAGATTTGAGGTTAAAATCAGATCAACCATGACCTGATTGTGTGGTAGAGAACGCTCAAGGAGCTGATTGACCCACTCTTCATCTGTGTTTGTAAGTTTTTAAAATGTCAGTTCCATCTTACCTTTAACTGTGACATCTGTTGAGGTGTTAATGCCGCCAGTGCCTTTGTGTGGAGACATGGCAAGTACTTTTCTTTCAGACAGACTGATGTTACCGAGTACAAAGACATGAGCTTAGTCATGTCTTTACTCCCTATAACAAAGCGTTAACAAGCAGTGTGACATCATAAAGCGAGACAAAAAGAGACAGTGTACCATGGCAATAACTACTTATTGCATTTTGGATCGTGGGACAGTTCAGCCAAAGGGAACATCGTTTTTGGAGTATTTCTTCTTGTTGTAATCCTAAAATAATCTGCAAATATTTCAGGGACCCAGTAAAGAAAATACAAGATCAGTGGAAGTCTGGAATGGCTCCAGGGAAAAGCAGTCCTACACATATATTATTGAAAGAAATACATCACTTGCTTTCATGTGGGCATTCCAACGCACTGCTTCATTTGAACAGGTATGCCTTTATAGAGCAATGAGTACTACATTTTCCACATCGTTTTATATTTTATGATATACTAATAATTAATATTATGTTGGATCTGATATATTAACTGATATCTGATATATTATTATATCTTAAACATGCTGCATCTAATGCCTCGAAATTATGATGTGGGGTCTTTAGTACAACATTTTCCAGTACATCGCTAAGGACCTAAAGAAGGAAACTGGCCTATGTCCCACTTTCCTCAGGCTTTGGTTGATTATTATGCGTTCCAATTGTCTTCTGCCAGATCAGCTGAAATATGCTAATGAGATTCTTAGAAATCTCAACGTAAATTGGCATTGGTGGAAACTGGTGTAAATTTTGACCTGTGTCATCTCAAGAAAATTCCAGCTCATAGATTCTATCTGTTTTGGGAGTCTTATCATCCTCTTGGTAACTTGCTTTCAAGTGTGAGAAGTAAGCCATACTGCTGTTTTTTTTCAATGTTTATGTCCAGTGAGTGGGTGTCTTGGACAGATGCCAAACAGGTGGTGACACAGTAATTCAATAACAGTGGTGATATTACCACAAGACAAGATTTTCACCCTCATCTGGGGAGGAAGTCCTTCTGACAAAACCAGCCCCTAAGATTGGAGATAGTCGGACCTGCCGATGCTGGAGTCTGAGATAACAAGGTGTGGAGCTGGATGAACACATTTCCGAAGAAGGGTCCAGACCCGAAACGTCAGCTTTCCTGCTCCTCTGATATTGCCTGGCCTGCTGTGTTCGTCTAGCTCCATACCTTGTTATATCAGCCACTAAGATGGTTGGCTGCTATTCGGTCTCAGCAGCACCACTGGCCATAGTGGCCATTGTTAGAATTGCAGCCAGTCCACAAGAATGTTCATTGCTGGAGCTGGAGAAAGTGGGAGAAGTAATGCCTGGTCCAGGCTGACAGGTCAGGAAAGGATAGTTCAGTGGCGGGGGTAATGGGGAGGGGAAATGTGGGATTGTCTGAACCTCCAGGAAGCCTGTATCGGAAGCACATCACCATCCCCCTGAACCAGCTACCTGCCAACCCCCACCTCAATCCCTCCGCCCCTTTTTAAATTGCGGTGAGATGGGTGCTAGAAAGGGCTCCCATAGTATTTTGCACGCTGCTCACCCCTAAGTCATTCAGAGTGCAGTGTGAAATTCTGCTCCAAACTTTTATAAACTTTTGAGTTAGGAGTTCCAAAGACACTTTTTTCATAAAATAGAAATCCATACATAATTGCTTTCAGTAAGATTGAGAGTCATGTTCCACTCTTGAGGGTGGTTGATTAATTTTCAAAGCCTGAGGCAGGGTTTCTGTGAATCATTTCAACAGCTGTGCTCTTATATTGCAAAGTTTTATTCCAAACACTCACCATATAAAAAAAATCAGGATGTCTTATGAAAAAGATTTATAGAGAAACTTGGCGTTGAGTATGGAGTTCAACTCTGCATGAGTTGCTCTGGATATATGGAAATCTTTTGCAGCTGGGATAGAATGCTGCATCAGGGACATTGCTTCGCTCTGCCTCTGTATGTGGTATCATCATTTGTCATTCCAGCATCCAACATATATGTCCAATTTAGGACTGTCCCTAACTTCCAGAAGAGACAGGAAAATGATAATGGTCAGGCCTATTTGTTTTCAAGTGAATTCCTGTGTAGCAAGCCTATAATGTTGGCACGATCCCTTTTAAAACCTGACCTTGTTCAATAGTACATTTTTATTCTTAATAAACTGTTTTTGGACATTGGTCCTTACTAACTCCTCAGGTGGTTCTGACAGAACCTGCATAATACCAAACTACTTGATTTAATAAGTTTAGGATTTTGTCACTAATCTTAGCAGCTTAAACCTATGTGAGGTGGAAGAAGGGACATTTTGAGCATCATACAAGGTCAAAAAGCAAAGTTTTTTTTTGCTTTTTTTTTCTTTGTTCTCACATTTTCACTAAACTATTTCAAAATCAGTTGTCATCACAGATTCAGACATGTGCAGGGCAATTTTAATCTTGCCTGCCAGTTAAAATAGCCTGGGATATTTAAGCACTAATGGATAAGAGGATGGCTAACAAATGGAAGAGAGAGAGTTAGGATGAAGGGGGCATGTTCATGATTGCAACCTGCAACTAGTGGAGTGCCACGGGGATCAATATAGGTGTACTGTAACCAAGTTTGCAGATAACAGAAAAATAATTGGAAATGTTACACAACGCATATAATTAGGAAAAAAGATAGGTTAAGTGAGTGTGCAAAATTTAGCAGATGGAATGTAATGTAGGAAAATGTGAGGTAACATATTTTAGCAGGAAAAATAAAGGAGCGGGATAGTATTTAAATGGGGAAGACTGTTGAAAGATGCAGTGCAGAGGGATATGGTCTACCTGCTGCATTCTACAGGTAATAAGAAAAGCAAATGGAATGTCAGTCTTTATTTTGTTGAGAACTTGGGTAGAGTACTGGTGGATTGGGAGGCAGGATGTTAGAATTTGGTGATTGTAAAATATTAGTGTTTGTAAAATAATAGGGGGAAAGCATTGTGTGATCCCTTTCAAAGATTGTGCTTTTTCTATGCTTGGAGATGCCTGTGAGCAGCTTGAAAGTTTGCAAGTTGAGAGAGAACCTGAATTGAAACATTTGTATTGAAAGGCCATACCATTAGCAGGCCAAGCATCACTTTTACAAAGACAACAGGGTTTTGAACTTAACCAATCAATTTGAACCAGGCGCTTAGATACCAAAACCTATCAAATTTGAATCTGATGGTTTTGACAACCTAGGACCAATCTGATTGTAAGAAATTGCTATGTCATCAGGGGTATAAAAGAAGTGGGCAGTTGGAAAATCAGTAGAGCTAGCTGCCATCTGCTAGCGATAACAACTGTCAGGTTTGAGAGAAAGCACCATCTATTCACAACGGTACCACTGCACTCCTAGCTAAGATTCCTGATAGAAGAATTGACAGAGAAAGCATTACTGACAGAAGAATCGATGGAGAAGACACAGAATATTCCAGAAGGCGTAACCTGGCTGTAATTTTGAGAGACTAAATCTATTATTTTGTTGTATAAGTGGGATATGTCTTTATTGGAACAGCACACCATTAGAGTTTTGCATCTTTTGGGAATAGTTAGTGGCTAGAAGGGATTTGTTCGGTGTGTTAATAATTTAGTCAATTTGTTCACTGTTGGAGTTGGATAAATAAATTGTTACTTGTTGGTTGCAAAGAGAGTGTCAGGGATTCATTTGATTTAACCACTATAAGTTGCTGAAAGACTGGTTACACCCCTATTCACACTCCTGTTAACAGCAGCAGCATGGTGGCTCAGTGGTTAGCACTGCTGCCTCACAGCGCCAGAGGCCTGGGTTCGGTTTCCTCCTCAGGCAACTGTCTGTGTGGTGTTAGCACATTCTGCCCCTGTCTGTGTGGGTTTCCTCCGGGTGCTCCGGTTTCCTCCCACAGTCCAAAATGTCCAGACTAGGTGGATTGGCCATGCTAAATTGCCCATAATGTTCAGGGATGTGAAAATTAGGTGGGTTTGGGGAATGGGTCTGGGTGGGGATGTTCTGAGGGTCAGTGCAGATTTGTTGGGCCAAAGGGCCTGTTTCCACACTGTCGAGATTCTATGGAATTATAGGGCGGGGTGCTCCTTATTGGATGTTTTAGCTTTGATTCTAAGAGGGGGGTCAACCTCTGCTTCCTAACAATCTCAAGGAGAATGGAGTATAAAAATAGGAATATAAAAAAATGGAAGGAACTAGTCACAGCTAAAATAATGCAAACAGTTTCCAACCCCTTACATGAGGATTGGAGGCAGTCCAAAGAAAATTCACAAGATTGATCCTTGGTATGGAGAGATTGTCTTATCCGGAGAAGTTGAGTCATTTGAGTTTGTACTCATTGGAATTTAGAAAAATGGGAGGCTGTCTTATTGAAACTTTTTTCTTCAAGGGTAGTGAATTCTTTACTATTAAGTGATGATGAGGCTGGTATTTTCAAGGCTGAGATAGACAGGTTTCTAAATATGAAGGAATCAATGGTTATGGGGAAAAGGCAGAAAGTAAAACTGATGACTATCAGATCAACTGTGATCTCATCAAATGGCAGAGCAGACTTACTGGGCTGAATGGACTGTTTATGCTCCTACATCTTATGGTTTTATGGCATCCTCCTCCTATCTCACAATCTGTGATTATGACCTGCTGTTCTGAGTTAGCATGTACAGTGCCTGGTGGAGACTGGAGAGATCCTTCCATAACTATAGAGATCAGACTCCAATCATATCAGCAAAAGAATAATACGGTGTCAGACTGAGCAAATCTTGGTCATCAGCTGGAACCCAGTTAAAGATTGCGATAGAAACATCGGAACATGTAACCTGCCTGACACTTTACCTTGGAAATAGTAATTTAAGTTTTTGGGCAGACATGCTTTACTTATTTGGCATTAAGAGTTGTTACAAGTAAGGACTAGAAAGGTACTTATATGACGTACTAGAGTAGCGGTAAAAAAGTGTGTCATTTGTTGAAGAGCATTTAATGAAAATATCAAAGGTAATTTTAGAAATATTTGATTTTAATGCAATGACCCTGTTTTGAATTCTTCCATTTGTGCTTTAGCTGTGTTTTCTGAGTTCTTTATTGAAAGCAGGCATCATGTGAGGTCCACCAAAGCTGACTGACTACCTGTGGCCTCAGTTCCCCATTCTTCATCCAGGTATCACTCTGCACTGAGCCTCATTTTTAGGACATCAAAAGATTACAATTCCACTCTTTGGAGAGCGACTGATACAAAGCCACATTGTAACAATATGGAATCCATTTGGATATCCACCGAGTTATCAAATATCTGAAGCTAGAAGAAATAACTCTAGCTTCATTTACTGCCCGACTCACATCACAATCAATGGTATCTCAATAAATGAGAACTGTTGCATCTAATAAATTCAAATTTTGTAAGTGACCATATGCATGGCAGCATAAATATGAGAGTGTATTTGGCCAGCATTTTATTGCCCTCATGTGCTGAGCTGAGAGGTGGAAGCTGCTGCTTAATCAGGTGGAAGGTGGTATAGTTTGGAGACGATGTCACTTTCTCCACTCCCACTGATTAAGCCTGGGGGCTCCAGAACAGCCTTACTATCTGGATGTGGCCTTATCTCACTGCTGCTGGTTGAATACATGGTCAAGCCATGTGGGTAATACACCAAGTAAACATTAGTGAGTATACCTGCAGTTGGCTGAGGGATGCAGAATGCTTCTGTTTGTTCAGTCCATGCTCAGTGGAGATACCCACGAAAGGCATGGATAAAGAGTTGCATTTGCCCGACAAACATTGGCCCTGCTCCCCTCCCCACCTGGCTGCTGAGCCTGCTGCCCTTATCTTCAGTCCAAAATCCACCGTCAGTCCTTCAGCCTGAGACTATAGTCGTACCAGCTGTGGCCACCACTACCAGTGGCACTTTCCCCTGTCATAGACAGAAAATTCATTGTGATGGTGGTGAAGGGCAAAATGAGACTTTTACGTATCTTTTTGAACAGATGGACAGTGTAGTGAAGTTTCTACACAGCAAATAAATTGTCCATTTTTAAAAAAAAGTATCATTAGTACATATTCAAGATATAGCCTTTATATTTCAGAGTCGAGTGTATTCGTCTGACGTTGCCAAAATTTACTCTATCAACGTGACCAATGTAATAGGAGGTGTATCATCATACTGTGGACCATGTGCGCTGGAATCGACCTCCTCTGGATCTTCTTGTGTGTCATGTTCACCAGGCCAGTACATAGACAAGGAGTCCAGTAAATGCCAGGCATGTCCACCACTTACACACCTCAAAGCTCATCATCATTACGGAAAAGAATCTTGCATTCCATGTGGACCAGGCACCCAAAATAATTTGGTAATCATTAGTATTTACATTCCTGGATTAAATTAAGTGTGGGACATCACTGCTATGAATATGATTAAACTCATTTTCAGGATCAAGCACATTTTGGTGTAGCATCGTGAAAGGCAGCTCTAGACTGCCAGAACCCAACTGTCAGAAGAATATCTCCACTTTTAACACCAGAATGCAGTGCTGCAGAGTCATGTCCTTTTGGAAATGTGTTGCCAGTTCTGAAACTCAGAAATTACAGAAGGGGTTAAGTAATGCATTTCATCAAGTGAGATATTGGGACCTGATGCCTTTGCTTTGGCTGTGGGGACAAGCATGTTATCTGTTATGGAGATATGAGGTTTACCGTCCACTCATACACTCAGTGTTTAATTATGAGGTCAGATAACGTAAACATTAGTAATCTTACAAATTGTGTCAGATGTACACAGGTCCTTGAATGATATAACTTAAAGGAATTCCCTTTAACTTTATACTACTTCCTTGAATCTTGTAGGTCCATCTGTAGAAGAACCTTAACTTTTTTGTCACTTCTCACTTTTCCCCACGTTTTTCAAGGCCTTCAATGGCCAATTTTCAGAGGAATTCCAAATATTTCTGTTTCCGAGTTACGTTCCTCTGTAACAATGGTTTCAGGCATAAATGCAGCCCCAGCGTACAATATGTTGGTACACTGAGCTGCAGTAACTTGGAATGCTGGAGCATCCTGTACCTGCAAGACTGACAGTGAGGTGATACACATTCCCTGAGTTGGGAGAGGGAGCAGTATTTAGATATTTATTCATGTCTCAAAGTGGTGTGATCGGGTGCCCGAGGACCAGTTGGTTGCACATCTTCACAGTTGGTGAAAGCATCAGGGACTCTATTAGAAACGTGAGGTGAATATGGAATTGAGAAGGAGACAAAAGAAAAACAAATATACTTTTAAATGTGATCACTTAATATTTTTATCCAATGTATTATGTGTACAATAATTCTTGAAGATCAATAGTTCTTCAATAGTTGATTATATGAAGACCAATATATGAACTGCTGAAATGATGCAGTATACTATCAGGTACTTACAAATTCAGTATATGAACCATTTGTTCAAAACAATTCTACCAAGGTAAATCCCTTTGTCTGATTAATTGAGAAAATGAATTGAATTAAGAGAGAATGACTAGATGATACTTGCTGAGGGTTTTAACAGCCTGAATTTTTCAAGAGGTCAGAAAGACTGAGAGAAATGAAGCATGTTTTGAAGCTTGGGATAAGAAGAGATTGGATTTGCAGAGAGTCAGGATAAATCTGTAGAGATGTAAGAAGATGTTTTGTTATGCATTTGCGGCTTAGAAGGAAAATGACAGGAAAGCTCAGAGAAAAAAGAATTTGCATTTGTAGTGCCATTTCCTCCCACTCTTCAGGCATTGTGCACCTTCTCCTCAAGCCTGTCATTTTCATTTTCTTCTACAAAACCTCAGATCTGGCCCCTCTATCTTTAGACCAGATGCCTATTTTCATCCTCCTTTTCCTCTCCAAAATCCTTGAATTTGTTGTTGCTTCCAAAATCTATCAGTAGTTTTCCTGCAAGTCCATGTTGAACCCTGTATGCAGAGAATGTAGTACAATATTTTATATCTCTAATGACCAGAAGGTATGGAGGAAGTCGTATAAAAGGTGAACACAGTTATTGTACATCAAATTGCAACACCCCTTTCATCATATAAAGTTCCCATAATAAAATATATTTTGCTAAGGTTTATAAATAATATAGTCTAATGATGTGAAATATACTGTGAGGAATGTTTTGCATCTGGGAACTACAAGCATTGTTAAATGGTTTTCTCCAAGTCATAAATTTGTGGCTTCAAAATCCTTCCAATGATTTAAAAGGTACCAACTGACCATTACCCTGTTTCCTATCACTCAGCCAATTTTGTGTCCATGTTACTACTGACTCTATTGCTCCATGATATATAACTTGGGTTACAAGTCTGTGGTGGCACTGCATCAAACACCTTCTAAAAGTCCACGTCTACAGCCACACCCTCATCAAACCTTTGTGTTGCTTCTTCAAAATATTCCAGCAATTTAGTTAAACATAATTTCCCCTTGAGAAATCCCTGCTGATCTTTGTAATAAAACTCACTTTTTCCATGTAACTACAAAATAATCCCAAATAATTGTGTCTAGAAGCTTCCCCACCACAGAAGTTAAACTGACTGGTTTGCAGTTACTGGGCTTAATCTTACAAACGTTCTTGGACAAGGCTGCAATGTTTGCAATTTTCCAGTCTTCTAGCACCTGTTTGAATCTAGGGAAGACTAAAAGATCATGGCCAGGACGCTGTAATTTCCACTGTTACTTCCTTCAAATCCTTGAATGTGTCATATCTGATCCTGGTACCTCACCAACTTTAAGTACAATAGACTATCCAAAACTTCTAGTGACTGAGATCTGTCCTTTGTCACCTTGGCCTGGAACTCCATTTCTCTCTTTGGTAAAGACAGATGCAAATGATTCATTCAGCACCACAGCAAAGTTTCTTGCCTCCAAATGAAAATCCCCTTTATGGTTCCTAGTCAGCCCTACCCCTCCTTTTACCACCTTTTAACCATTGAAGAATTGGGATGCCTCTTTGGGATGCAGCTTTTTCTCATAATTCCTCTTTTTTGTCACATATTTGTTTTTACACCTCCCATCAGAACCCTCAATATTCTTCCTGATTCTCAATTTTATTTTCTACCTGATTCTTGTCATAATCACACTTTTTCTTCTTTATCTTAGTAACAGGTAAATGTTTCTTTTTCTTGTCTAATGAGATCTCCACTAACAGGTGGAGACAATGAGATTGTACTTTGAGCAAGGGAGCTAGGTAGAGTCTCTCAACCATCTCTGGGGGAAGGGCTGCCTTTGTCAGATGGAGGCCACATAGAAGGCGAAAGAGACAAAAGAATTCCTCAACCAAGAGGTGACCTTCAGGATTAATCCAATATAAATACTCCCCTTTCCAGGTTTTATCTTTAATTGCTCTTAACATTTGTAAAGACTTGATGCCAGTAGAATCCTTGCTTCCTGATCTTTGGCTGTCTGGGTGCTTCAAACTTAGTTACATTTTCAACCTATTATTTGATTTAGTTTTAGAAAAAGCTCTCGTCTATCTACACTGTTGAATCCTTGCCCACTCCTACTGGCTTCTGTCCACCCAAACTCCTCCATCCCATCAGTACGGGAAACAGCATTTGATCTTGGATAATGTAGTTAATCGCACTGCATTACTGGAAGAAGAGCATGGGAATTCTCTGATTCTTGTCAATTATGCCTCAACCGATAGTTCAAAAACAGATTACTTTGTCAATTAATTTGATTAATTTATGGGAACTATCTCCCTTTTTACATTGACTGCTCAATTTGTCTGGATAACAATCTGATTACAATCCAGAAGAAATCCATTGTGAAGCTTTATTGAAGAAACATGTTCAAGTGGTTTTAAGTAAAATTGATTTGTTTGAAATCTCTCTGTGTTGATAGTTTGTATGTGCATCTCTTTTTCAGAACCACACACTCTGTTACAATGATTGCACATTTGTATTTCACAAAGCACATAGGACTTGGCAGTACGACTTCAGTCTTCTCAATGAGTCCACGTCAATTACAAGTGGCCCTCGTTTCACTCCAAAAGGAGTGCGATACTTCCATCATTTCAACATTGGCCTCTGTGGAAATCAGGTAGAGATTGAAACTCCTTGTTACTAATAATGATTTGACATTCTTATGTATACAAAGGGAAACCACAGTTCAGGAATCAAATGTTTACACTTTTTTTTTCATCAGGGAAGAAAATTGGCCTCTTGTGTGGATAATGTTACAGGTGAAGGTGTAATTGATAATGATGAAGGCTTTGCCAGAGCTGTCACATCCTATATCTGCCAATCTACACTTGTTCCATCTGATGTGACAGGATTTAGGACAATTATGTCAGCCCATCCCATCAATTTAGCAGATCGCTTAATAGGTGAGTGTTTTTTTTAAACCGGTTATATTTAGATATTACATGTTAATATCCTGCTGGAATAGATGTAAATTGGAACTTTCGCCAATCATTGTAGTGGGCTACTGTTTCAAACTATAGATAAAACGAAAAGGTAACAAAAAGCTGTGACTATGTTGAAAAGAAGAGTAAAGATTTTGCTGTTTAAAGTGAATGGGCATGACTTTAGTCTGTTATATTATTGCAAACTGGAGGAGGCATCATATTCTTATAAATTCTAATCTTCAAAGTGATAAATTACAATCTGCAGGTGCTGCCATGTGAGAACTTAAACACATATAACTGCAAGATAATGAAATGTTGTTTACCTAGAAATAAATACCTCTTTAAATCTCAATTCAACTAGTATAAAAATTGAAATATTTGGTGAAATCTGCATCAGATTTTTTTGATCCTGAAGTTTTTATTCTAGTTCTTTTGTGAGATAACATTCCTACAGCTGATTATGAGTTTAAAATAGCCAAAATATTAAACTTCAAATTTTGTCTACCTCTCAAAACATCCAAATGCAGAACATTAGCCAACTGCTATGTGAAGTGCAAATGAAGAACATTTCTGATCCTACTTCTGTTCTCAAATAATGTACTCATAAAACAAATATAAAAATTGACTTACGAGTAGTAATTCTTGTCAAATAATCATATGTTTAGTGTTTTTAATCATATTAAGGAAAACTTCAATGTTGTCAAAATTTCATTGGGTACCTTTGGAGGAGAGGGCGATTTTGTGATAAATATCTGAGGAATTGGTCTAGAAATCTCAGAGTTAGATTTAAGAATGCAAACCTTTTTAACCCATTGATAAATGCAGTGGCTGACAAATTAATCCCATTCAGGCATCAATATCTGGTTCTAAAATGAAAAATATTTAACATGTTTTCTTTTATCTTTCCAGGAGTGACCACTCAAACCACACTGGATAATATCACTGCTGACCCTGACTTATTTCCTATTGAAAAAGACAGAACACTACCTGATATAATCTTTTTTTATAGGTATGTGACTTGTGTTTGATTGCACAAAAGAATTGTTAAATTCCCAAGTTTCATGGAAATACTTGGGATGAAATTGGATTTCATTGTACTCATTTTCTGGTGTGTGCGATGTAGTTCCAATGTAGTCCATCAGTGTCTGATGCCCCTATTTGTTCAGGCAATGCTGTGTTATCTCTCCTTCACAGTGACCTGAATTGTTCAAGGCCCTTGAATTTGAGAATAAGGGGCTCATTGCCTGTTTTAGATACCAAACCAGAAATTTTTTTGCCTGGAAGCAATGCGCATTGAGCTTATGTGTTCAACATTACCTGACTTGCATACACACTGACTGGTAATCTTTAAAAGGTCAGTTGGAGGTTGTCACCATAAAGAGATTTTTTTTTTCTAAAATTAGACATCTTAGTACGGAGCCAAGAGGAACCAAAGTATTTGCCATGACTCATGCAGTTGAGCAAGACTTACCTTGTTTTGCTGATGTACAAAGACAGGCACAATAGCTTTGGTTGTTTAATCTGCACCCAGAAGGAAGAGAAAATAAATTTTAACTAGAATTCTTAGAACAGTTGCCAACAAGTATGTGAGATTAGTTAGAGACAGTCACTCTGGCTCCTTGTGGAGGAAAAGAGTGAACACTGGCTGAGATTGGTCAGCTATTACCAATTGGAAACTGTCAACATTGGTTGTGATCGGTGAGTTATTATTGGTTGGTAAAAGTCAACACTGATTGGCTTTCCCCAGCCAAAAATCTACTTTCATTTTTTTTAATCATCCTGATTGAATGCAAATTGCATGAGAGCTGTTTAGCGAACTCACTTTGAGTGAATGATAGCCTTGTGTGCAATCCTGAAAAACTGGTTAAGAAACATTATGGTAGCTGTAAAAGAAATCAAGCCTTTACTGTGAAAACACAGTTAAATTAAACACTAAGTAATCATAAAATCACTTGCTTCTTAAAATTTACATACAACCCAACTCATCTCCAGTAAACATGTCTTGCGGCAATTTTGTATTTTATTGGTCATACAGATTTTTCAATACTTCTTTGTGTCACATTCTCTGCATTTAGATTCTGGGTACAGCAGCGGCTGTAAAGAATAGTTAAGCAAGGTTTCACGGAATTTGTCCAAACAAAACAAAAAAGATGCTGCAATAAATTCAGAGGACAAATCAACTGAGCTAAGCAGAAACAAACCTGCCTCCTTAGTTAAGCACTCAATATTTTCAAAGAAAGTATGAGAAAATAAAAATATATTACTTATCATATGCTGCACACTTGCAGGACTTTATTGTTGCTGATTGTAGGCTGAAATATTCCTTTCTCCTCTCTATGTTGGATGGAAATGCAATAGTGTACTAATGTAATTGCTGGCCTTCTGCAGTCATGGAACTCTGTCCCAAATATCAAGATGGCAGCAGCGAAATAGGCAGCGTCCAGACTCCTGTGCCTTGGCTTGTTGTCTTCGTCCACTTTTTCTTTCCTTTTCTTCTCCTCCTTCAGTTCTCAGTTTTATTTAGTTTTTGCTTAAACTTACCTCCTAAAGAGAGCTGTTTGGTAGGTAGGTGGCTTCAATGGGTCTGGAGCAGTATGGCTACGGTGTTGACTGGTTTGTAAAGCCCAGAGCGGTACTCTGGCAGCAGCATGGTGTTGCCTGGTGAAGCCTGGAATGGGCTAAAGTGGGGGAGAAGGAAAAGTTGGATTCTCTCTAAGTTATCTTTCCTTATTTTCTATTTTCTTTTAATTTAATGAGAACGGCACCAGTGCATGGCAATGGTATAAACTTTTCGCTATATTTTATATTGAATACATGTGACAAAAAGTGTTTCAATTCATGTGACGTATGCTATGAGGCACAATTACTACAGACAGTCATCTTAAAGTATTTATAATAAAGACAGAGTACAACCAGAATTGTACTCCTTGAACACAGAATTCGGTTGTGGAGCTGAGATTGAGTTTTGAGGAGCTGTGTAGAAGCCCAGCTACTAAAAGAGGAACACAAATTTTCAAAGTTGCTGAAAGCTGTTTAAAACCACCAGAAGCCAAAGGCTGAAGGTGAATCTCCAGGTGAGTCAATACAGTGACTCTCCAGCTTAGCGGGAAATGAAAGGCAGTATGAAACGGAACTGGCAATTTCTCCATTCACAATGAACTATGAGATTGCAATAGATTTAACTATGAAGCCAGGGCAGTTACAAGAAGTATGCTTTCATCACTGTAGGGGAGCGGTCTTGAAAAGTGCCCAATATCTCTCCAAAGAACAGCAAAAATACACTGCAGAAATTTTGAAAACCTCGAAGGCATGTTTTGAACCTAAATGGAACATAACATAGGAGTAGTATGTTTTCAATTTTCGACCTCAAGGTGAAAAAGAGCATATTAATATATATGTGACTGCAATTAACACAGCAAGCAGAATCCCGTTAGTACAACACCTGAAGGATGATCTCAAAGATAGGATCTCTCATTCCTAAGATATTTCTGCTATGATTGCATGACTCGCAAGAGAAGAGATTCTGTTCCTAGAAGTTAGGTATAAAGGTAAAGAGGTAAGGTCCCTATAGTCCTACTGGACCATAGAACAGCTCTCCCATTAGAGAGAGATGACTAGTTTTGGTTTAATCTGAGCATCAGCATGCCTCAGACAAGGGTGAATTGAGAAGGAAAGTCCTTCAAAGTGACCTCTGCTGGTGTAGGAATTGAGTCCATTCTGTTGGCATCACTTTTGGATCACCAACCAGCTGTCCAGCCAACTGAGTCACCCACTCTAATCCCACTTTCCAGCACCTGGATCATAGCCTTGTAAGCTACAGCACTTCAGGTGTAGCTCCACTTCTTTTAAATAAGTTGAGGGTTTCTGCCTCAACCACCCAAACTGGACAGTGAAATCCAGACACCCACCATCCTCTGGGTGAGATCTTCCTCATGTCTGTTCGAATTCTTCTATCTTAAATCTGTGCCCCATGGTGTCTTCAGCGCTAGAGGAAATAGGTCTTCCCTGCCCACTCTATCCAAGCCCGTCATTATTTCGGACTCCTCAATAAAATTGCCCCCCAGTCTCCTCTGTTCTGAGGGAAACAGCCTTAGCTTAGTCAGTCCTTCATCATGTTTACAATTTTTAAAACCTGGCAATATTCTTGTAAATCTCTTTTCCCTCTTTATCTAAACAGTATTGTGGTGATCGGAAATGTATGAAAAACTGAACCTGCAGCCTAACCAATGTCTTAAGTGCTTCCACCATTAGATACTTGCCCTTGTATTCAGTACCTCACTCAATAAAGGAAAGCATCCCATGCACATTCTTTACCACCTTGTCTGCCTGTCCTGCTGCCATCATGGAACAGTGGGCATGCGCTCCAAGGACTCTTACTTTCTTTTCCCCTCCCGATACCCTCTTGCTTGTTGTGTATTCTCTTACTTTGTTTGCTCTCCCCAAATGCATAACTTCTGAACTGAATTCAGTTTACCACTTTCTGCCTACTCAATCAAACCTTTGATATCTTCCTGAAGGAGACAGTCATTCTCTTCATTATCAACTACCTGCCCAATTTTGAGTCATCTACAAATATCCCAATCATGCCATCCACAACTGAGCCCAATGGAACACCACTGGAAACCATTATTCATTCACAAAACACCCCGTTGGCCATTACTCTTTGTATAAAAATACAGATTTTACTGAGATAACAAGGTGTAGAGCTGGATGAACACAGCAGGCCAAGCAGCATCGGAGGAGCAGGAAGGTTGACGTTTGGGGCCTAGACCGTTCTTCAGAAATTTAGAAGACAAATCTTTTATGAAAAAGGGCCTAGGCCCGAAACATCAGCCTTCCTGCTCCTCCGATGCTGCTTGGCCTGCTGTGTTCATCCAGCTCTACACCTTGTTATCTCAGATTCTCCAGCATCTGCAGTTCCTACTATCTCTGAAACAGATTTTACTGAATTCAGATTTCACTTGTTGCCACAGTGGGATCTGCTCCTGTGACCCCAGTACATTTGAACTGCGGACGCTGAAGATCTGAAACAAAAACAGAAATTTACGGAGAAACTCAGCCAGCCCAGCAGCTCCTTTGGAGAGAGAAACAGAGTTAACATTTCGAGTCCGGAGACCTTTCTTCATAACAGTTCTGAAAAAGGATCACTGGACCCAAATTGTTAACTCTGCTTTCTCGCCACAGATGCTGCTAGATTTGCTGAATTTCTCCAAAAATTTCTGTTTTTTGATCCCCAGAACATTAACCTGGGATTTTGGATTCCTAGTCTAGGGACACTACCACTGCAAAACCACTTCCCCGTGAAATATACTACAAAGAGACATGCTCATCATACCACCACTGCATTGTAGAATGTGAGTACTTTTTGTAGCTGAATAGACTAATTTCAGCACAGACACAGAATTGCCTTTGAATGTAATATTAGTATATATTAGAGTCAGGAAGAAACAGGCCCTCCGGCCCAAACTGGTCCTTGCTGACCATGGTGCCCACTCAGCTAGTTCCAATTGTCCGCATTTAGTCCATATTCCTCTCAACCCTTCCCATCCATGTACCTATCCACATTTTTTTTTTAAAATGTTGCTATCGTACCTGCCTCAACCACTTTCCCTGGCAGCCCATTCCATATATGCATCACTATCTGCATGAAGAAGTTGCCCCTCAGGTCCTTCTTAAATCTATCCTCTCTCACCTTAAACCAATGTCCTCTAGTTTTCAATTCTCCATCCCTGGGAAAAAGACTATATACGTTCATCCTATCTATGCCCCTCATGATTTTATACACCTCTATTAGGTCACTCCTCATTTTCCTACGTTCCAAGGAATAACGTCCTATCCTGGCCAACCTCTCCCTGTAACTCAGGCCTGCTAGTCCTGGCAACATCCTCGTAAATCTTCTTTGCACGCTTTCCCGTTTAACTATGTCTTTCCTATAACAGAGTGACCAAAACTGTACACAGTACTCAAAGTGCAGCCTCACCAACAACTTATACAACTGTAACATAACATCCTAACTCTTATACTCAATGCCTCAACCAATGAAAGCCAGCATGATAAATGCCTTCCTTACCACCCTGTTTACTTGTGACGCTGCTGTCAACGAACCATATACTTGTATTCCTAGGTCCCACTGTTACGCAGCACTCCTCAGGACCTTACCATTTACTGTATAAGTCCTACCTCGGTTTGACTTTCCAAAGCACAAAACCTCACACTTACCTGTATTGAATGCATTTGCCAATCCTCAGCCCGCTTTCCTATCTGATCAAGATCCTTGTGTAATTTTGATAACCTACCTCGCTATCAAGGTAACCTCTTAATTTTATATCATCTGCAAACTTATTAATAATGCCTTGTACATTCACATCCAGATGATTTATGTAAACAACAAATAACAAAGGTCCCAGCACCGACCCCTGTGGCACACCGCTAGTTACAGACCTCCGAGAAACAACCTTCAATCATCACCCTCTGTTTCCTACCACTGAGCCAATTTTGAATCCCAGTTAGCTAGCTTTTCTTGCATCCCATGCGACCTAACCTTCATGATTAGTCTGCCTTGCGGGACCTTGTCAAAGACCTTACTAAAGTCCATATAGACAACAGCCACTGCCTGACCTTCATCTCTCCTCTCAGTTATCTCTTCAAAAAACTCTAAAAGATTTGTCAGACATGACTTGCCACACACAAATCCATGCTGACAATCCCTAATCAGACCTCGACTATCCAAATGTTAGTTTATCCTGCCCTCAGTATTCTCTCGAATAGCTTGCCTACCACTGATGTTAGTGAGATGCAATAAATATCTGTTGGGTCTTTCAATACTTTGTTACTCATATCTAGATTCTTATATTAAGAGGGATAACACAAGTAATGCTACATCAGACAGCTGCAGCCAAATCACACATTTTCCACTGTGTTAAAAAACCGCGAGATATGTCAAGCACAGCATTGTGGAGAAAAGCAACAAGTATCCACAAGAGAGCCCACAGAAAGATCAAGGCTGAAAGATAATTTGCAAATATTCCAGAGGTCATTAACAACAAGAAAAGAACCCATGCCCAGCATGGAGATACCAGTGTTTTAACTTCAATAAGCTAAACTACTTTCCACACAAGTGTTTAGCCAGGAAGAAGACAAATTTTCGATAAAGCTATTGACATGATTGTTCCAGAGGTGCCAGATGACAATTCTTACAAATGAAGCATGTTGCTACAGAATTGTTGGTTGAAGGTTAGGATGATTCACTCTACATCTTAGAGAAGGTTGGCAATGCCAAGGCTAAAGGTAGAAAATGTCATTTAGCACTGCGATGAAGAGAGCAAAATAAGAACATTGTATTAGTATGAGCCAACTGGGGATTCCTACAATATGTTGAGCATCACAGACCTGAGTAACTTTGTACCATATAGTGATCCAGAAATGAAATCCTGGAAGGAGAAGTTGAGGTTCTATGTTGGAATGATGCATCTTAACCTGAGAGTTCAATACAACGGCAACAATGAAGACTTGGAATTTCAGAATGTAAACACAAATCTAAAGCCATTCAATGCAGCAGAAGCAAAATCAAAAGCTTGGACTGATAGTCCTTAAATACCAGAAGAGATGTATGGTGTTTCACAGGTCACACTGACTGATAAACAGACCAAGAAGCAAAATGAGACAGAAACAAAAACAAAATGGTATTCAAGGTAACAATGTAAATCAGTGCTAAAGA
This sequence comes from Ginglymostoma cirratum, assembly GCA_024137785.1. Classification (NCBI taxonomy): domain Eukaryota; kingdom Metazoa; phylum Chordata; class Chondrichthyes; order Orectolobiformes; family Ginglymostomatidae; genus Ginglymostoma; species Ginglymostoma cirratum. The sequence goes on from JAHRHZ010000271.1 coordinate 12,507,281, forward strand.
TTTCAAAACTGAACCAGAACTCTCAGTTCCACCGCATCACCATGCTTACTACCACCAGCCCCCACTTACCCTTTGCTTCTTTGGGGCTGTCCCTACCCTGTTGTTTCTCTTGCCTCTTGTTGGTCCTTGCTCCCCTTAGCCTTGCCCTTGCCCCCTTTGGCCATTCTCACCTCTTCTGGCCATGCTTGCCTAATTCTTTCAGCATCTGCTCTCCTCACCTGCTCTGGCCCCTGCGTCCCTAGCCCCCTCTCTCCTCACCCCTTGAGTCAGCCAACTCAACTGATTTTAGCACTGCTCCTGCAGCTGAGTGAGGAGGAGTGGCTGTGAGTGAGGGGTGAGTGACCGACTGATGGACTGATCAGGGACTTTGACAGAGTGAACAGTGAATGACTGACTGACCAGTGAGAAACTGAGGAGGAGTGCCTGACAAATGGAGTGAGAACAATGTGCCTGTGCAGCTAGCTGAAGGCAACATTAATGCAGGTATTTTCTTTCCATTGCCTATTGTCCACAGTCAAAGCTGGAGGCTTGTCCCGTTGGCACAGCCAGTTCCATCTCCTCCTCTCCATCAATTTTGTCCTAAAGCTCCATTTTTGTCAGCTTACGGTAACACTGGCTGTTGTCAGTTTGCTGCCAGCTTCTTTCTTGTTTATGCCTGTGCAGACTATTTCAGTTTGGAAATAGACTGCATGGCTGGAAGGCTATTGGCAGCGCAGGCGCCTTGCATCAAGTATGCATCAGGATCACGCTTCTAGGCAGTCAGGGTCTCCATCACATTCCTCCATGTTTGTTGTAGAGATATTATCTGTATAACTTTTTTGCGCAAATGATGGAAAGGAACAATGAACATTTGCACAATAAATAGATTTTCATTTATAAGTGGGCAATTTCCAGCTTTCAAAACATCATAGTAAATATTTAGCAAGCTCTAGTGTCACATCTACAAGCAAGCTGTCATTCAGGTTTGTTCTGGTGAATCTAATTGATATTCAACACCAGTGCCAAAAAAACACAGCACAGCAACTATAACAATACTCCTGCAATGCACGAAGGTTGCAGTTAGCCACTTCAGGCAATCAGTCTCCAGTCCATGGGATGACTCTTCCTGGTGAATCACAACCAAAATTGACGGATGCAAAGTGATTTCTGGTTGGATTTTGCAGTTGTGCTGGTTATTCCATTTCGAGGCATGTTACATAACATTGTGGGTTTCAGTTTCAAATGATTTTTTTTGTTCGGAGCACCAGAAAACATGTATCCATTCGATTTGGGTCACATGCTCTTCAATGTGTTCTGGTGTGGAATTAGGCAGTCAGCTCAGAAGTCCAATGAAAACCATCTTGTTCACTATTTTTCAAGTGAAACAGAGAATCAAAAGAACAGAAGGAAGACATTCAGGCTGCCATGCTGTTGCAAGCTGTTTGAAAGAGCTCTCCACTTTTCCCTGCCCCTTTCCCAAGCTTATTAAAAATGTCTTTTTCAAATGCTTATTCATTTTCCTTTTGGATGCCTTTATTGCTTCTGCTTTCACCAATTTTTCGGATGAGAAAGATGAGATAATGGTAACATAACAGAGGCCATTAAAATTATGAAAGAATTTGACAGGGTTAACATGGAAAAAATGCTTATATTTATGAAGAATTCCAAATTAGGGGCTCATAGATAAATAATTGTTACTAGTAAACTCAGCAGGGAATTTGTGATAAACTATTTCATCCAAAGAGTGATTAGAATGTGGAACATGCTACCACAAGGAGTATTTAAGGGAAATAGCATCAATGAATTTAAGAGGTGGCCAGATAAGTACAAGGGAGAAAGGAAAAGAAGGTCATGCTGAAAGGGTTAGAGACCAGGAGGGGAAGGAGGCACGGGTGGAACCGAGGCACTAGCACAGACCTGTTGGATCGATTGCCTGGTTGCTAAGCTGTAGACTCCATACAAAAACTGCTATCTTGTTTTTTACATTCATACATTTTTTGTATGTAAATACCTTTATTGAAGTAACTGCACAGAGGCTAGTGTCTCATCACCAAGTCACCCTTTATTTACATGTGCACAGTACATGGACTCTGAGCAGCCAGCTCACAGCCAGTCCCTAGAATGAGGAGACTCTCTGAATTCCTTGTTTGTATCTGTCAGCCAGGACTCCTTGATTGGCCCAGGTTAACAGCTCCAATCAAGGATCTCAGTCAATAAGATCCACCTGGCCCACATTCCTGTCACTACATTTGTAAACATATTCTCAATTCTGTGCTAAAGATCTGACAATTAAACCCTTCCATTACTAACTCACAGGTAGTACAGCCTTGCACTCCACATAATTAATAATTCTGCTATTATCTTATAGACTCTGAACAATGTGTTTTGTGTACCAGTCACCCTTCATTCCCTCCTCATTTTCCATCCACATCTGTACTTTCCACCGAGCCTATACATACACATATTAATTGACTGGGAGTGCAGCATATTTTTGCATTTGATTAACTCCCTGCCAACTCCCAGTCCATTAACTTAGTGCTGCCACTAGTTCACTTCACATTTTCAAATGGCTGCTCAATTTAAGTGTATCATTAGCATGTTGCAGAACAGATTAAATCAGAAGAGACTTTATTTGTGTTACACAGGTCTACTGAATCAACACGGACTTGCAAAAATGGGAGAACGTCCACAGTAAGATTGAGATGCAGTCCTGCAAATGGTGGCTCAGGAGTCATTTCAGTGCCAAGGTAATGCCTCCCATTCTCTTTAAAATGTTTGTACAGTTGTTGAATGCATCTTCACACCAAAAATTAGATCATTTGTTGCAATACTTCACACTTTTATAAATGAATCTCTCAATCAAATCAGAGGTTAAATCAATAATAATGAAAACAGCAATAAACTAGCAGTTAACAAGGTGTGGGGCTGGATGAACACAGCAGGTCAAGCAGCATCATAGGAGCAGGAAAACTTGACGTTTCGGGCCTAGACCCTTCATCAGAAATGGGGGAGGGGAAGAGGATTCTGAAATAAATAGGGAGAGAGGGGGAGGCGGATAGAGGATGGATAGATTCTCAGCTGTACAGGTACTGATGTATGAAGAGGGAATGTTGCTCATGAGGAATCATTCATACGTAAAAATAATGTATCATTTCCTGCTCTGTGTCATAGCAACTGAAGCTTTTGCTTCAAATCACAATGAAACAGGATTTGTACCCAGATGGTGGATGATAATCTATCAGCCAACAGTATGAATGATGAATCAGTAAATGCTCAGCTAGATAGGATGTTTTACCTTGAGAAAACCTGGTGTTTTCCATTGTCACCTTCACAAACAGCAACAGAAGTAGAGCACCGAGCAGGGAATAGGAAAAGTACAAAAAGAAATCCAAAGCAACCTTTTCATTCATTGTGAAGTGTATACTCAGTGGTGCCACATATAATTGATGAACTGTAAATAGTGATAATAGTTAACGAGCACAGCACTTCAAATAAAAACAGCTTTAAACATGCAGCAGCCAGAGACTGTTGCTGGCCGCTATTGAAGTGACCTCTAGCGGTAACCTCAGAATGCAGCAGGGCTTGCAAGAATTCCCAAAATAAAGATAAAGGATTCTGGAAATCTGAAGCAAAAACAAATTGCTGGAGAAACTGTCTTCTGATGAAGAGTCACTGGATTCATAATGTTAATTCAGTTTTTCCTTCGACAGATGCTGCCAGGCAATGCTGAGCTTCTCTGGAGCTTTCTGCTTTTGCTGCCGAAAAGATAACCCAAAAATAGCTGAATTCTAGGCATCTAAGTTCTTCAACCGCGTCAACTTCAAGGAACTATTAACAATAAGATTTATGGAAAAAGTGCCAGAATATTGTTCTTAAATATATGGAGCTTTATTGATTTATTTTAAGAGTAATAGTGTGCACACACATTATTTCTATGGGTAGATTTCAATAGCAGTGTAAAAAAGATGATTGCTATATTGGACGTCAAACACATGTGGAAAAGTGAAAAATCCACTCCCGTCATTCCAAATATGTTATAATTCAGACAGGCAGGCAGTGATGGACAGAACTAGAGTTCAACCTTTATGCATTCATAAGCTTTTTTTGTTTGCAGAGTCATATAATATGTATTGTGCACCTCCAATACAACGTTCACAGTTTCAGCCTGCGTCTTACGTGCATATGAATCCCTAGTAAATGTCCATTGCCTTCATGATTGCACAATGTTCAGCACCATTCGTGACTCCTCAGATACTGAAGCAGTATCCATGTTCATGTGCAACAAGATCTGGACAATATCCAGACTTGGGCTGACAAGTGCCAAGTGATATTCGCGCCACACAAATGCCAGGCTATGACCATCACCAATAAGAGACAATCTAACCACTGTCCCTTGACATTCAATGGTGTTACCATCACTGAATCCCCCACTATCAACATCCTGCGGGTTACCATTGACCAGAAACTCAACTGGACTCACCACATTAACACAGTGGTTACAAGGGCAGGGCAGAAACTGGGAATACTTTGGTGAGTAACTGATCTCTTGACTCCTCAAAGCCTGTCCACTATCTACAAGGCACAAGTCAGGAGTGTGATGGAATACTCCCCACTTGCCTGAATGAGTGCAGCCCCAACAACACTTAAGAAACTTGGCACCATCCAGGACAAAGCAGCCCGCTTGATTGGCACTACATCCACAAGTATCCACTCCCTCCACCACCGACACTCAGTAGCAGCAGGGTGTGCCATCTACAAGATGCACTGCAGAAATTCACCAAAGATCCTCAGACAGCACCTTCCAAACCCATGACCACTTCCATCTAGAAGGACAAGGGCAGCAGATATATGGGAATGCCACCACCTCAAAGTTCCCCTCCAAGTCACTCACCATCCTGACTTGGAAATATATCGCTGTTCCTTCACTGTTGCTGGGTCAAATTCCTGGAATTCCCTCCCTCATAGCATTATGAGTCAATCCACAGAAGGAGGACTGCAGCGGTTCAAGAAGGCAGCTCACCACCACCTTCTCAAGGGCAACTAGGGATGGGCAAGAAATGCTGGCCAGCCAGCAACACCCACATTCCACAAAATGAATAGGAAAAAAAAGCAATTAAGCTCCCAATAAATGTACAATTAATAGTATGTCAGCTCTGGTCATGTCAACAGAAGTTAGCTTCTTGTGGGTGAAACATTTTGCAATTCACTTGTAGAAAAATCATTTTCTTTCTTGTTTACAGTAACAATATTATTCTGTTGACAGAAAATGCCAAGAAGGAACATGTGACGGGTGTACCTTCCACTTCCTGTGGGAAACAGCAGAGGCCTGTCCTCTTTGTTCAAAAAGTGATTACCACACGATAATCGGAGCATGTATTAATGGAATTCAGGTAGAAGATGAAGTAGTCATTATAGATGAGTTGAAACCATTGTACAGTGTATTCTCTTACAAACACGTTTCAGGGGAGATTTTCTGATTACTGATGACGAATTAATAGGTATCAGCCATAGAAAAATGGATGGAGATTAATTTTGTCAAGTTTCCTTCCATTTATCTCCTATGGAAGGCTCCATTTGAGGTTTGTTTAGGGGAAGGAGGCATCCGTCTGTTTGCATCTGGAGTTTTAATTGAATTGATCAGAAGCCTTTGTACCAAATGTTTGACAATGCCATGTTTTTGCCAGATAATAGGATAGTGAATCTACCAGATGGGATCCTTTATTCCTTACGCTAGTTTGCCTAAATCAATTTTGGCTAAATTAATATTCTTTTAAAGTGCAGTAATATTTAATTTGCAATGGGACAGAATCATTTTATTATAGAGAAATGAATTAAAAGGACAAAGTTAAAAACTGAGGGATCCTTCATTTAGGACAGAGCTGAGGAGAAATTCCTTCTCCTCATGGGTCATTTATCATTGGAATTCACTTACCCCCAACAGCTGACTCATTGTATATATTCAAGGCTGAGTTTGACAGATTTTTGATCTATCAACAAATCAGGGTGTTGGAGATCAGGCAGGAAAGTGGAGTGAAGGCCACAATCAGATTGGCCATAATCTTATTGAAAAGTGAAACGAGCTGAAGCAACCAAATGGCCTAAACCCGCTCCGAATTCTTCTGACCTTGTATGGAAGGGTCGGAGCACATAAGGCAAAAAAAAACGCTAAACAAAATAAAGAAAGAACTGTGAATGCTGGAAATCTGAAATACAAACAGAAATAGCTGGAGAAATTTAGCAGGTCTGTGGGGAGAAAGCAGAGTCAACGTTTTAAGTCCGGTGCTTTTCTTCAGGACTGGTTGTAGCTTGGAAAAGATTGTTGAAGATGGAGCCCAGAGAAAGAGAACAGCATTTGGGCTGACAAAGGAATGGATAACAGTCAGCCAAGGAGAAAGGCAAGCTACTAATGAGGACCAGTAGTGGGTGATAGTGGATTGATTGTGTTGAAAGACCCCCACATGACAACAGGGCTTGGTGTTTGTAGGTGGGGGAAGGACACAGAAGAAAGTGTTCAGGACCTAAAATTATTAAACTCAACATTGAGTCCTGAAGGCTGCAGGGTCCCCACGCAGAAAATGAGGTGCTGTTCTTCCAGCTTGTTTTGAGCTTCACTGGAGCACTGCAACAAGCCTGAAATAGAGATGTTGGTCAGGGAACACAGTGGTATGTTGAAATGGCAGGCAACTAGAAGGTCAGGGTCATTTCTGTGGATAGACATAGATGTTCTACAAAATAATCATCAATCTTCATTTCATCTCCCCCATGTTTGAGCAGAGTTGCCAAACTCAGAAAAGTACTTGTTAAGGGGTATATTTTTTGAAATGCTATGCTGATGCGATGGAGAATGTGCTCCTGAAGTGAGTGACATTATTGGGTCCAATCTAACAAAAACTTAAATTGGTAACCATAAATACTATTTATGATATCTGCTGCTTGCCATTTCTGCTTCCAGAAAACTACTTATGTGTGGTCAGAACCAAAATTGTGTAAAGAAGGTGTTTCATTGCCAAACGAAAAAGTGGTAACTTGCAAGACAATGGACTTCTTCTTGAAGATTGGAATAATCACAGGGACAATTACAGCCTGCTTATTAATCGCCACAACATGCTACTTTTATAAGAAAAATCAGAAGTGAGTAAATAAGATTTAATATGTTGGGAGCTTTGGTTCAATGTTTTCGGATAAGTATCATTGGGGTTATGGAATGGGAAGAGAAAGGGACAATTTTGTGTAATGGGTTAGCAAACAGGGGAAACAAGATGGGAGGGGAGATTTGTTTAGGGCACTAGGCAAGAATAAAGGAGAATGTAACATTGGCTGGTCGTGATTGTTTCTAGAAATATTGCACCTGCAATTTAGTAAATTTTACACTTAATGAACAATGACAAAAGTTGTAAAGAGATGTATAGAGCTAGCAGTGAAAATACTTCTTTGAAAATATAAGTGCAGGCAGATTAAGCCCTAATAGGCCAAGGTGATTTGGTAAAAGGAGGAAAAATTAAAGAGCAATAATGTAATAATAAATCCATACTAGGCCATCCTTAGGCCACAATTGTAACATTGTAGGTAATCTTTAGGTGTCTCATTAAAGCACAGTAAATTGTCCCAGTAAATTCACCAGGATAATGCAATTTTGAAGAAGTCTCAATGTTGTCATTAATACAATTGGAGCAAAGGAGACTGAGCGGTTATTCAATAGAAGCTTTTAAAATTATTCAACATTCTTAGATCAAACCCAGATGAATTTAAAAGGGGTTGCTCCTCCAATCAGAGGCTGATGCTCTCTCTCACATTTGCTTCTGTTAGGAATGCCAAGCTGACCATTGCCTAATCCAGGCTACTATCACCATCAGTGTGGCCCAAACAGCAGCAGCAGAAAACTGTGCACTGTGCTTGAATGAAGTTGAGGGCCCTCACATCAAAGACAGAGACTCATTTGAAGAGACTCCCAAAGAGCTCCCTGCAATCAGTGCTGACAGCCTTTGTCCTTACTGAGTGCCAACCCCATTCTTAGCTCTCAGTGAAGTGGTCTTTGTGCTTGAGTTGTAGATCATCTTGACTGCACAAAAGAATCCACATACATCATGGGTTCCAGAGAGTTGTTGAATTTTCTACACTTTTTCTACCCATCCTCTGTTCCTTAGGTCAGGACTTTTAATTTTGAACCTTGTATTTGTCTGCAGTCATGCTTTTTTCCCATTAGGTTTGGTGTATTTTTTCAGTTTATAAAAATATTGCACCTGCAATTTATTAGCACCTGGATTGCCTGGTCATTATTCTAGTGTTTCCTGGTGGTGCTGTTTGTGATGGATTTAAGGACAGATTGTGGACATTCTGTGGTTCCTGTACATCGAGTATTGTCAGGTTGACTTTGAGGCAATGTCTGAATAGGCCTTTCTTTGCAGAGTTCTTAAATCCATCAGGATTAAAATCCCTGTTTTCTGTTGTTATTTTGGGCCAGACTGATAGTGAAAGTAGATTGGATTAGGCAATGGCCAGTCTATCAATCCTAACAGAAGCAAATGTGAGAGAGGACCGTCTTCTGAGTAGAGGACTTTCAAAGTCTTCTAGTTACATTTCCCTATATTTAGAACAACAACTTTGCATGCCATGTATGATGTCATTGATAGGCCATATTGTGACTCATGTGCTGTTGTTGGACAAGCCAGGTACAGACAATTGAACAAAGCGTCTGTTAGGGGTATCAAATGCTAAATATTTGAACAATTAATTCACGTTTAGGCTAGTTAGTTAGTGTGTCTCATGTATGTAATATCTGTAATCAGCTGCTTTAACAGAGTCTAGATTTCAACAAATAAATAACACAGAATACAGAAACTCTAAGGGTACTTGAAAGATAGCATGGTGCTGGAAATTTCCTCATGTAAAATATAGCCTTCAAATATTATTAGAATTCAAAATACTGGGAAATGTCTAATTTCCAAAATGATTCTCTGTTTAACATTCTGAGTGGCAAAAGTTTTAAAAGCTGTGTAAAGTATAATTATAAACAGTTCACATTTATACTTGAATTATGTTTAGGTTAGAGTACAAATACTCCAAACTGGTGATCAATGCCAATGCAAAGGATGGTGAACTGCCAGCAGTTGATAGCTGTGCAATAATGGAAGGTGAAGATCTGGAAGACGATTTGATTTTTATGAGCAAGAAATCATTGTTTGGAAAGATAAAGTCAATTACTACTAAGGTATGATGGTATTTGATGACTTAACTGTACTGAATACTGTTTTGTTGCACTAACTACTACACTTCTTAAATTTTTATACTTAACAACTGCTCAATATTTAAGTTGTATTTTAACTCAGTATAATCAAAAAGCACTTTTTTCATTTATGTCATTGAAATTTCCAATCATTGGGACAAAACAGGATTAAGCCAAGTTTTGCATGCACTGTGAAACAGTAGAAATTTCAGTTTATAGGTATGACATAGAAAATCATGGAACTGCAGTAGTTCAAGACAAAACCAACCAGAAGTAAGAAATTTACAAGATTACACGTCACCATAAATTTGAACCCTGAAACTGAGTTAATGACTTAAATGCGGCTATACATTTTTGTTGTGTTGCAGAATGTACACAAAGCATTTAATTTTTACTATTTTTATTCTTTCATTTTCTTCCTCCTGTGTCTTGAAGCTCCTAATTCACATTCGGATACAGCTTCATTGAAAGTAACCACTTCTGCATTATTATGCCCAACAGACTATTCTTCATGTGTGGTCTAGGTGCTATTGCTGGTGGCTGTTTCACTGTGCAAAAAAAACTGGGGTGGCGTGGTGGCTCAGTGGTAAGCACTGCTACCTCACAGCATGAGGGACCCAGGTTCAGTCCGGGCCTCGGATAACTGCCTGTGTGGAGTTTTCATGTTCTCCCTCTGTCGGCATGGGTATTCTCTGGGTGCTCTGGTTTCCTCCCACAGTCCAAAGATGTACAGGCTACGTGGGTTGGCCATGCTAAATTGTCTGTAGTGTCCAGGGATATGTAGGTTAGGCGGATTAGCTGTGAGAAATGCAGGGTTACAGGGATAAGGTAGAGGAGTGTGTCTGGGTGGGATGCTTTTTGGAGACTCAGTGTGGACTTGTTGGGCTGAATGGCCTGTTTCCACACTGTAGAGATTCCATGAGTCATAATTAAAACCAATCACAATCCAACCTGATGTCTACAATTTAAGCCCTTTGCAAAAGAAGTAATTGGATAGAAATCATGAACAGGCATCTTGTTTGATCTTGTCCCCCACAACAGCATTCAGGACGTTGGTAGTATTCCTATTGCCATGCTGTTTAAGATCAGCTAACACAACATAGGCACTGACTTGAACATGGCATCTTTCTGGTTGTCTGGATCGTGTGTAACTTGAGCAAAAACTGTTCCAACTTGAACCAAATTGCGGGTAACTTCAAAATTACAGAACAATTGATAAACTTTTGGGACTGTGCCTGAGAGTCTACATTATTCCAATTTATTTTGGCACCATTATCATTGACCTAGATCATTGTAAGGATATTTTAGAATTGTATGTACTAATGAAACTAATTTTATCATGCACTTGGATAGGAGGAATAATGATCTTCCCCTTGCGTTGACTATTTAACAATTAGCTTTGGACTGTGAAATTAATTGACATTGCTAATGTCTGGTGATATATTTCTGTCTGTTCCTCTCTCACATTTTAATGCATATTTTTACATTTGTATTGTCTACTTTTTTTTAGCCTTCATATGTACACGATCCCGGTATAGAAGAATGTTTTGACCTAGGAAACACAATGTTAGACTGAAGCGCAGTGTCCTCCACTTAGATAGCAATGGTGAGCAATAGATCAGGAAAGAAACAAATACATCTGACGGTAAAATTGAGCTAATAATTTATGGAAATTGATTATAAACAGGAACAATGGGGAAGTGTAAACTAATAGGTTCACTTTATTCAATATTGTAATATTTTAATGTTTAGAACAATAGTAAATTCCAGTAGAATCCATGTTCATGAGAACAGAAAACTGTATTTATAATTCATTTTCATTAAATGCATATCCAGCATTGTTAAGATAGAAATAGAAAGTCTTGATAATATGTATGATATTGGAGAAAAGGGTTATTTTTGATGAAGCCTTTCCAGCAGTGCTCAGAGCACTCATGACCAACATTTTGACTAAAGAGCTACATTTTGAGAAACCTTTTAAAAGTGGTGAAGGAAGTAATAAGGCCTAGGTTTTGCGAGTTTCAAAGAGTAATGCCTTGGCTGCCTGTATGTTTTCCTGCTTGACAAAAAGAGTGGCGAGGATGAGAGATGCTGAGGAAGCCAGAGTCAGAGAATCACAAGGTCTTAGAAGAAACGTGGACTGAAGTCATGGAGGAATTCATAAACGAGAACTAAGAATTTAAATAAGACTCACCAGGAGCTATGTAGACAACAGGAGACCACACATATATTGCAATAACCTATAATAAACAAGATTTTTCATCACCTCTATAAATTGTTTATTTTACTAAAAAGTGTATGTAGTATATGGATACCTGTGTTCCACAGTGCAATGAATGCTCATTGTTCACTCTTCATCATACAACTTTCTTGATTCTAACACGATGCCTTCACCGTTCATATTCAGCGCTTTTATAAAAACATTTTATCTATAGCTTGTAATTAGACTTAAGAAGTTGCACTTGAATGCACACCTGTGACAGTAAAATAAGTTGTTTACTGACAGTATGAAATTATTATATTTCTTGTCAATTCGCTGACATTTTGTACCAATGTTCTTCTGCAATGGGACAGACAAGAAATCAACCCTAGTGACAGTGCTGTTTTGAAATCAGACATGCAAGACCAGGTTCTTCCAATATACTTTTCCCCATGCTATAACTATTCATGGCAATGCAGGTGAAATTGCAGGTGAAATCCAGTCAAGTGAGCTGGTAATCTAATTTTCACAAAGAACGTTCCACTTGCCTTATGCAATCTACACATCTGTGTAGAGTATGAGGGATCCTGATTTTAACATTATAGCACAAACCTAACTCCCAGAATTCTGTATTGTCACTTAAATATCTGTTATTATCTTTCAGACATCTACCCTCTGTTCGAAGGCTGTACGTGTTGTCAGTTAAAGGGGGAAAAGAATTCTTCTCCCAGGCCCCTGGAACAGTCAAAAGACCCTTTGCATAGATTTGCCCAACCATATCCATCCTACCCTCCCCATTGTGTTTAATGTTTTCTCCACCTGTGCTTACCGGGCTCTGTTAGTCTGGCCCCAACAAGACCCCAAGCATATTCCAAGTCCAGATCCATTGCTAAATGCATGTCCCTAGTCACTGCCCCTGCCGGTGCTGCCAATGTGCAAAGCAGCTGAACTTTCAATTGAGTTTGTAAATCTGTGAGATTGGAATTTCTCCTACAGAGAGACAGGAGTTTCACCTCTTAGGAATTGAAGCCTGTTATTCAAGACATTAAAATGAGACAAGCTAATGAAGAAGAGGGGTGGGCTGTCACCAAAAACTTATGAGGAGCTGCCCTGAGTGTTTAATCCAGTCCACAATGTCTAGGCCATTTGGCCAGCAGTGGTGACAGCATTGTGGAGTCTGGAGTGAGTTGTCCTACGAGTCCTCAACATTGACTTTTCCAGATCCCATGAAGTCTCGTGGCTTCAGGCTAAATATAGGCAAGGAAACCTCCTGCTGATTATCACGTACCGCCCTCCCTCCGCTGATGAATTGGTACGCCTCCATGTTGAACAAAACTTGGAGAAAGCATTGAGGGTGGCAAGGATGCAAAATGTACTCTGGGCGGGGAATTTCAATGTCCGTCACCAAGAGTGGTTCAGCAGCAACACGACTGATCGAGCTGGTTGGATCCTAAAAGACGTTGCTGCTGGACTGAGTCTGTAACAGGTGGTGAGGGAACCAACAAGATGGAAAACATACTTGACCTCATCTCCTTACTAATCTGTCTATTGTGGATGCATCTGCCCTTGACAGTATGAGTAAGAGTGACAATCGGATAGCTCTTGTGGAGCTGAAATCCCACCTTCACATTAAGAATACGCTCCATCGTATTGCGTGGCACTTCTACTGTGCTAATTGGCACAGACTTCAAACAGACCTAGCAACTGAATTCTGAGCATCTATGAGGGCTCTGTGGGCCATCAATAGCAGCAAAATTGTACCCTAGCACAATCTGTAACTTAATGGCAAGGTGTATCCCCCACTCAAGCATTACCATCAGGCCAAGGGATCGATGCTGTTTCAATGGAGAGTGCAGGAGGGCATCCCAGGAGCAGTAACCAGGCATACCTGAAGATGAGGTATCAACCTGCTGAAGCTACCAAACAGGAATACTTGCCTGCCAAATAGCCTTTGCAGCAAGTGATGGACAGAGCTACGCGAGTTCATAACCAGCAGATCTGATGTAAACCCTGCAGTCCTTCCACATCCACTTGTGAATGGTGGTGGATAATTAGACAATTCACCGGAGGAGGAGGCTCCACAAATGTGCCCATCCTCAATAATAAAGGACCCCAGCACATCAGTGGAAAAGATAAGACTGAAGCATTCACAGCAATTTTCAGCCCGAAGTGTTGAGTGGTTGGTCCCCAGCATTACGGATACCAGTCTCAGCAAAATCAATTCTCTCCGCACAATATCAAGAAACAGTTGGAGACACTGGATACAGCAAAGGCTATGGGCCCTGGCAACATTCTAGCAATAGTACTAAAGACTTGTACTCCAGAACTTGCTGCTCCCCCAGCCAAGCTCTTTCAGTACAGCTACCACACTGGCATTTACCCAACAATGTGGAAAATTGCCCGGGTATGTCCTGTATGTAAAAAGCAGGACAAATTCATTGTGGCCAATTACCACCCCATCAGTCTACTGTCATTCATTAATCATGTGATGGAAGGTGTCAGCAATAGTGCTATCAAGCTGCACCTGCTCAGCAATGACCTGGTCAGTGATGTCCAGTTTGGGTTCTGCCAGGGCCACATAGCTCCTGATTCGACCAAGTGTGGCATTGAGGCAGCATGGCAAAACTGGAATCAATGGGTATCAGGGGCAAACTCTCCACTGGCTGAAGTCATACCTGGCACATAGAAAGATGGTCATGATTGTTGGAGGTCAGTCATCTCAGCTCTAGACAACTCTGCAGGAGTTCCTCAGTTCAGCTGCTTCATCAATGACCTTTCCTCCAACATAAGGTCAGAAGTGGGGATGTTCGCTGATGATTGGACAATGTACAGCACCAATTGTGATTCCTCAGGTACAGAAGCCATCCATGTTCAAATGCAAAAAGGTCTGGACAATATCCAGGCTTGGGCTGACAAGTGGCAAGTAACATTTGTGCTACACAAATGCCAGTCTGTGACCATCACCAATAAGACACAATCCTGGAAGTTACTGTTGACCAGAAACTAATCTGGACTTGCCACGTAAAAGCAGTAGCTGCAAGAGCCGGCCGGAAGCTCGGAATACTGTGGCAAGTTACTCACCCCAGGACTTCCCGAAGCCCATCCATCATCTACACAGCACAAGTCAGGAGCATGATGGAATATCCCCACTTGCCTGGATGAGTGCGGGCCTGACAACACTCAAGAAGCTTGATGCCATCCAGAACAAAGTAAGCCACTTGGTTGGCACCACATCCACAAACATCCACTCTCTCCACCACTGACGCTCAGTAACAGCAGTGTGTTCTATCTACAAGATGCACTGCATAAATTCACCAAAGAACTTCAGACTGCATCTTCCAAAGCCACGACCACTTCCATCTGGAAGGACAAGGACAGCAGATCCATGGGAATGCCATTACTTGCAAATTCCCCTCCAAGTCACTCATCATCCTGACTTGGAAACATATCACCATTCCTTCACTGTCGCTGTGTCAAAATCCTGGAATTCACTCGCTAATGGCATTGTGGATCAACCTACTGCACATGGACTGCAGGGATTCAAAAAGGCACCCCGCCACCATCTTCTCCAGGGCAACTAAGGATGGACATTAATGCTGGTTCACATCCCGTGAATGAATATGAAAAAAACATATAAATGATTTCCAAATTATCCTACGGCTTTACAGCAATTAACATTATATGAGTAAACATTAACAGATATTTACAGATAGAGATTTTATGTATTGTTGACTCAAATTGAGTATGGCTAATTAAAGTTTGCCTGCAGCATGGTCGAGATTCATCAGACATTAGACTAACAGCAGTCTTGGCTCAGTAGAAGCACTCTCATCTCTGACTTGGAAGATTGTTACTTTAAGATGACACAAAATAGGTGGACGGACAAGGTAGTGCTGAGGAAGTTGGGAGACTGCAGACGGACTTGGACAGGCTAGGAGATTGGGTAATGAAGTGGCAGAAGGAATACAATGTGGGGAAGTGCAAGATTACACACTTTGATAGGAATAATAGAGGCATAGACTATTTTCTAACCATGAAAGCTTTCAGAAATCTGAAGCACAAGGGGATTTGGAAGTCCTAGATCAGGATTCTCTTAAGGTGAACATGTAGGTTCAGTTGGCTTTAGGAATACAAATGCAATATTAGCATGCATATCAAGAGGGCTGAAAGACAATAGCACAGATGTGCTGAGGAGCTTTTTTCTGAAGTAGGGTCTAGGCCCAAAACGTCAGCTTTCCTGCTCCTCTGATGCTGCTTGACCTGCTGCGTTCATCCAGCTGTACACCTTGCTAGCACAGATGTGCTGCCGAGGCTGTATTAGGCTCTGGTGAGACTGCATTTGGAATGTTAAGAGCAGTTTTGGGCCCTGTATCTAAGGAAGGATGTGCTATCAGTGGCGGGGGTCCAGAGGGGATTATAATAATCATCCCAGGAATGAAGGGCTTGCCATACAACGAATGGCTGAGGACACTTGATGGAGTTTAGAAGGATGAGTGGAGGGTCTCATTGAAACTTACAGACTACTGAGAGGCCTGGATCGAGTGGAAGTGGAGAACATATTTCCACTCATAGGAGAGACTAGTACCCTGAGGGCATTGCCTCAGAGTGAGGGGACGACCCTTTAGAACTGAGAAAAGGAGGAATTTCTTCAAACAGAGGATGGTTAATCTGTGGAACATTGTCACAGAAGGCTGTAGAAACCTTTGAGTGTGTTTAAGATAGAGATAGATATGTTCTTGATTTTTGAATATAATATTAAAACATGACCTGCTCTGCCCTCTCAAGTGGATTTGAGAGATCCCATGACACTGTTTAAAGAAGAGAGAGTAATTGTAGCCAATATTTATAGGGTGGTCAGTAGGACTTTAAACTTCTGAGTCGGGGTGGGGGGGAAAGCGACAGGGTGTATGGAGTTAAATGGTAAGAAAAGCAGCAGGATATCATGTGAGCAGGTGGGTTTAAGCTCGAGGCAGACTAGGAATGCAGCAAAAAGGAAGGATAACTTAGGACATTTTATGATTTCCAATAATGATAAGAAAGTTAGCATTAAGGCACTTTACCTAACTGCTCGTAGTATTCGTAACAAAGTAGATGAATTAATGGCACAAATCATCTTGCACAATTATGATGTGGTAGGTATCACAGAGACATGGTTGCACGGGGTTCAGGACTGGCAGTTAAACATCCAAGGATTTACAACTTATCGAAAAGACAGGGAGGTGGGCAGAGGGGGTGGGGTTGCCTTGTTAGTTAAGAATGAAATCAAATCAATAGCACTGACTGACATAGGGTCAGATGATGTGGAGTCTGTGTGGGTGGAGTTGAGGAACCACAAAGGCAAAAAAACCATAATGGGAGTTATGTACAGACCTCCTAACAGTGGTCAGGACCAGGGGTACAAGATGCACCAGGAAATAGATAGGGCATGTCAGAAAGGCAAGGTCACGGTGATCATGGGGGACTTCAATATGCAGGTGGACTGGGTGAATAATATTGCCGGTGGATCCAAAGAAAGGGAGTTCATGGAATGCTTACAGGATGGCTTTTTGGAACAACTTGTGATGGAGCCCACAAGGGAGCAGGCTATTCTGGACTTAGTGCTATGTAATGAGCCAGGCTTTATAAAAGACCTTAAAGTAAGGGAACACTTAGGAGGCAGCGATCATAATATGCTAGAGTTCAGTCTGCGGTTTGAAAGACAGAAGGCAAAATCGGATGTAATGGTGTTATAGTTAAATAAAGGTAATTACAGGGGCATGAGAGAGGAACTGACGAAAATCTACTGGAAGCAGAGCCTAGCGGGGAAGACAGTAGAGCAACAATGGCAGGAGTTTCTAGGTGTAATTGAGGACACAATACACAGGTTCATCCCAAAGAAAAGAAAGATTATCTGGGGGACGATTAGACAGCCATGGCTGACAAAGGAAGTCAGGAAATGTATCAAAGAAAAAGAGACGGCCTATATAGTGGCCAAGAGCACTGGGAAATCAGAAGATTGGGAAGGGTACAAGAACAAACAGAGGATAACAAAGAGAGAAATAAGGAAGGAGAGGATCAAATACGAAGGTAGGCTAGCCAGTAATATTAGAAATGATAGTAAAAGTTTCTTTCAATACATAAGAAACAAACGAGAGGCAAAAGTAGACATTGGGCCGCTCCAAATTGATGCTGGAAGGCTAGTGAAGGGAGATAAGGAAATAGCTGAAGAACTTAATAAGTATTTTGCGTCAGTCTTCACAGTGGAAGACGTGACTAATATCCCAACAATTAAGGAGAGTCAGGGGGCAGAGTTGAGTATGGTACCATTACAAAAGAGAAAGTGCTAGAAAAGCTAAAAGGTCTAAAAATTGATAAATCTCCTGGCCCCGATGGGCTGCATCCTAGAGTTCTGAGGGAGGTGGCTGAGGAAATAGCAGAGGCGTTGGTTGTGATCTTTCAAAAGTCACTAGAGTCAGGAGAAGTCCCAAAAGATTGGAAAATCGCTGTTGTAACCCCCTTGTTTAAGAAAGGATCAAGGCAAAAGATGGAAAATTATAGGCCGATTAACCTAACCTCGGTTGTTGGTAAAATTCTAGAATCTATCGTTAAGGATGAGATTTCTAAATTCTTGGAAGTGCAGGGTTGGATTAGAACAAGTCAGCATGGATTTAGTAAGGGGAGGTCGTGTCTGACAAACCTGTTAGAATTCTTTGAAGAGGTAACAAGTAGGTTAGACCAGGGAAACCCAGTGGATGTTATCTATCTAGACTTCCAAAAGGCCTTTGATAAGGTGCCTCACGGGAGGCTGCTGAGTAAGGTGAGGGCCCATGGTGTTTGAGGTGAGTTACTGGCATGGATTGAGGATTGGCTGTCTGACAGAAGGCAGAGAGTTGGGATAAAAGGCTCTTTTTCGGAATGGCAACCGGTGACAAGTGGTGTCCCGCAGGGTTCAATGTTGGGGCCGCAGCTGTTCACTTTATATATTAATGATCTGGATGAAGGGACTGGGGGCATTCTGGCGAAGTTTGCCGATGATACGAAGTTGGGTGGACAGGCAGGTGGTACGGAGGAGGTGGGGAGGCTGCAGAATGATTTAGACAGTTTAGGAGAGTGGTCCAGGAAATGGCTGCTGAAATTCAACGTGAGCAAATGTGAGGTCTTGCACCTTGGAAAAAAGAATACAGGCATGGACTATTTTCTGAACGGTGAGAAAATTCATAAAGCCGAAGTACAAAGGGATCTGGGAGTGCTAGTACAGGATTCTCTAAAGGTTAACTTGCAGGTTGAGTCTGTGATTAAGAAAGCGAATGGAATGTTGTCATTTATCTCAAGAGGGTTGGAATATAAAAGCAGCGATGTGCTTCTGAGACTTTATAAAGCTCTAGTTAGGCCCCATTTAGAATACTGTGTCCAATTTTGGGCCCCACACCTCAGGAAGGACATACTGGCACTGGAGCGTGTCCAGCGGAGATTCACACGGATGATCCCTGGAATGGTAGGCCTAACATACGATGAACGGCTGAGGATCCTGGAATTGTATTCATTAGAGTTTAGAAGGTTGAGGGGAGATAGAAACTTACAAGATAATGCATGGCTTAGAAAGGGTGGACGCTGGGAAGTTGTTTCTGTTAGGTGGGAATACTAGGACCCGTGGGCACAGCCTTAGAATTAGAGGGGGTCGATTTAGAACGGAAATGAGGAGACATTTCTTCAGCCAGAGAGTGGTGGGCCTGTGGAATTCATTGCCACGGAGTGCAGTGGAGGCCGGGACGTTGAATGTTTTCAAGGCAGAGATTGATAAATTCTTGATCTCACAAGGAATCAAGGGCTACGGGGAGAGTGCGGGTAAGTGGAGTTGAAATGCCCATCAGCCATGATTAAATGGCGGAGTGGACTCGATGGGCCGAATGGCCTTACTTTCACTCCTATGTCTTATGGGGTCTTTTGGTCTTATTTCTTGCCATTCCATCAGTGTCATTGCTTCAAAATCTTGGAACTCTTCTCTAATGGCATTGTGGGTATACCTACACCAAATGGACCACAGCAGTTCAAAAAAGCAGCTCACCACCACCTTCTCAAAGGTAACTAGGGCCGGGAAATAAATGCTGGACTGCTAGTGACATCCACATCCCATGAATGAGTAAAAAAAATTCTGGGAATTTATTTGGTTACTAACAGTTTGTGGAATATTTATCTTTCTTTAAACTTTAGTTTTCTTTGATTTTGCTATTTGCATTTCCTCTTTTCTAAGTTCTTTCCTGCACATAATTTTCTTCATACCATTTATTTCACCTGAAGTTTACAGTTTTGGAGTAGAGAATATACAAAGGGTGAGGAATGTGAACAATGTCAGAGTAAAAGAGAAACATAAACTCGGGAGAGAAAGAACTAAAAATCAGGACAGCAAAAGAAAGTTAAAATGGTGATGGTTTTAATTTTTAGCAGAACAATATTTGGATCAATTCATACTAACACTCATCAGAATGATTATAATAAGCTTGTTTTTTTGCAAATTGATGTGAATACAGTGTCACTTAAGGTGATATAGTTTGAAGTATTCATATGCTTGTTCTCAAAAAGCTATTTTCAAAAAAATACTTGGGTGAGTAACATGGTCTTTTTTTTGTTACATAGATTTTGTAATAGTTTTGTGATAGTCACTTAAGTGAAACATTTGCAATTTTAAGATTTGAGGATTGATTTTCTAAGTCTTCACTTTAAATAAGGTATTTTGCCCACAGGCTGTATCAGTTGGAAAAAAATCTGGCGAAATAGCCATTATTTTAGTTTTGACTAGTGAATCTGTTGAGTTTGTAGATTGCAAAAATCTATTGTGTGGTGTATTTTGAATGGGCTTGTACAGTGAGTTGTTCAGTGATTTTCTGTGCATTTTCTGTGCAAAAAAGCTCCAGTTCATGAAGTTTAATTTTATCTGTATTAAGACTGTAACCATTTACCAAAGCATACAGAAGGTTGCACTTTATGAGATAAATTTGTTTATGAATGGGGGACATGGATGGTTAAATACTGATCAAGTTTATCAACTTTTGTAGCCATATTCCAGATTGCAATAGGGAGCTTTGTCTCAATTTCAAATTTTGCATTTTTTTTCTAATTTCAGAGAACCCCAGATGGTTTTGACTGTGTCCCATTGAAATCTTCCTCTGGATCAGCAGACATGGACATATAACATGGTCTTTTGCATGCACAATTTTGAAAACTAGCTAACTGAAGTGGCCTTTTTGAGACACATTTGAACTAAGAACGCTTTATTAATCAAAAGTTATCATTAGAATGTAAAACATAAATGAGGATCATTTTGTATGAAGGGTACAAACATTGCCTCATGATAGCTTTACTACTGTATCATTTATGTACAACGAAGATTAATCGAAAGGATTAATTTATGTTTAAATCTTTAAAGGGACAAGGGGATTGATGACAATCATAATTACATATTATGGAACTACTTAAAATCGATTCTTGTTTGCCTCAAAATCAGGAACTCGGAAGGAGTTGATTTTAATACAGCTCCCAGTTATTTATAGAGTAATCAAACTTCAAAGATATATCAGCTTCAAGATATCACCATTACAAGTTGAAAATACTGCACCTTCAAGTAATGTAAACTTATGACAACCATCTGGAAGCCAGCAATGAGTCAAATAACATTTGGCTTCTAATCTGATCACAATCAGAATAGGCTTTAATGACAAATGTTGTTGATTCTCCTCCTTAGCCTTCAGAAAATCTTTTAAAATGAACCACTTTACCTCACTATTCTGGTGTGCTTCTTCTGTGGTTTCCATTGCTGTGCATCAATGCTTGTACAGTGCTTTTAAGTGAAACAAAGCTCAAATGCCATAGCATTAACACTGCAGCTGCCTTAATATCAAAAATTTCCAGTGGGAGTACATCCTTTCCCATTTTCCAAGAGGTTTGATTATTTCATAAAATGTCTGAAATTAAATGATTTTGAACATCAGTTAACGATGTATCAAAGAAGCAGTCAGTTGTTTTGCTGATTTTAAGATTTCTTAGAAATTTATTGTTTGACACTGAATAATCTTTTTTCAAATCACAAATAAAAAAGGGGTTCATTTCTTCTCAGAGCCATCCCTAATGAATTATCCCATTTAGGCCATTATATTATCATTTATTTTCCTTTCTTAATCCAAAGGCAGCTGACTTTGTATTTCCTGTTGTTTTTGGACACAATAAAGGGAAAAATAAAATTCTTGAAATGCAGTCATGAAGATTCTATTCTGAAAGTGATCCAATTAAAGATGCTTTGATCTTAAATGAAATTTGAGTTCATAACTATGCTATTTCACTGCATGGAAATGTTTTGCGCGCATCATTTTTTTTTTTACTTTCTTTTCAATTAATAATAATTTTAGATGGTCCAGTGAATTCAGCAATGCCCAAGATTACTGCAGGGGAATTTTAAGTGAGTAGCTTGCTTCTAGCCTGATGTGTCTCAGACTTTCAATGCAAACCCATTCTGATGCACGCCAGCAATTGTGTACTTTTCCCGAAGGCATTTTAAATTCATCATGGTGAAGCAATGATGATTATATAACCCGCATATTATTTTCTAATATTATCGGAGTTGTGTTGAGCACAATTCAAATCTGCCCTTAGCATTATTCAAATGGCTAAACACTTTTTACAGTACTTCATCCCTAAAAATTTGGAACTGAGCGTGACTCCAGTTGTGTTGGTTTTTCCCAATCAATGATAAGATCTGATTTTGAGGCTTTGGATAGTATGTCCAACCTATGAGGAACTTAGATACTGGGTCAGAAGTGTGTTCTTGACCGGAAACACATCAATAATCTTTGTTAATATTATTAGCAATGCACTGTACGGTAAAACGGTAAATCCAGATCTCAATCCATACAATAGCTACTTACATTTCTGCTGTTATCTGACTAGGGCAAACTAATTTTGAACTGGGAAACCTTGCCTCCTAAATTTAGGAGTGTATGCTCCCATTCACAAACCCTAATTTTTAACCAGTTCAAAATTTGTCAATGAATCAGACGTCATCAGTTTACATTGCCAACTATCTGCAAATCTATCTATCTATTTAATTTACAAGTTTTTTGTAGCATAAAGGCCAGCAACTTGTTGATCTGCTTAATTGAACTATTGGCTGACCATTGAAAGATGTGTAAATACCCTTGCTCGGGAGAAAAAGAACCACTGACTGAATAAACCAACCAAACATTCACACTCGTGGGTGTGATTCCACATTCTTTTTGTAAGCTACACATTCACAAAGTATGATCCGTAAATGTCCTCTTGATTTAAACTCTCCAACTCCGCAAATGTTGAAAAGATCATAGGACCAAAACCTATTCCTATTGTAGATGCCAACATGTTTGTGGAATCAAATGTTTGTGTTCTCCCAAAAGAATCTGAGAGCAAAATCAATTATGTTGTAAATGATTACACTTGCTTAATATTTCAATCTGTGCCTTACACATCCCTTAGCCTCCTCCTGTTCAGACAATGTTTACCTTGTTTCAGCTTTTCTCCAACATCATGCTCCATTCATGAGGACAGGCACGTGACCATATGACAAGCTGTTTGGATGTGCCTAAAAGTTTAAAGTTGTCCTGAGATATTCATTCCATTCTGTGGGAAAATGTTTCACTCACAGTAACCTGACAGAAATTGGGAGGCCACTTTGTGTTGAACTTGAACACAATTCCACACGCGTGTGTTCTGTGCAAATTTTTGATGATGTGTGTTTGCTAATTTTGATTCCTCCTAAAAATTCAAAGTTTATTAAGTCAGTGAATCTAAATGTTTGATTTGTTTTCTGTAGTTAAAAAATTGTATCAAATCAGATTTGTATCAGATCAATCTGGAGCTGCCTGATTATAGTAATGTGTTAATAATAGTCTCTTTTGCGTAGACAGAGATTGGAGCACCTGAAATTAGGAGACGGTCTCGACGAAGGGGGAAATGTAATACAAAGATAATGGAATTTCTGCACAGTTCCAGTGTAACTTTGCCAACAAAAATGTTTTCATCATTGCACAATGCTATGACTGGATCTCAAGTTGTACTGTGTGAAATGTCAAAGCTAAAATTTAGCTCTAAAGATTTTTAATGATGTAGTTTTATTGTGGGATCAGTTACAATTAACAGGCAACTGCTTATGTTTACTATTGTGTTTTGTAGATCTATATGGCAGATTATTGATGTTTTCAATTTGTTTAATGTTAGTGTATCTGGTTCACTGCCAACTAGAAATACAAAGTAACTCAGAAATAATTGTTAATAATCTTTGGAAAGGAGCACTCAACCTGTATGACATTTATCTTATTATTTTCATGGAGGTGTGAATTTGTTTATAATAAATGAGTTGGAGATGATATTGAAATAGGTGATAAGTAAATGACGCATAAACATTCGAGAATTCATCTGTTATCTGTTAGCAATGCAACAAACAATTCCCAGCATCATATATCATTTTTAAAAAGACTTAATTGTAATTCACATTCTTACAATGACAAATTGAGCCAGTTGTGAAGGACTTCATATCATGAGTCATTTAAAATAAAGCCCTTTGTAGTTTCATAATTTGACCTCTGATTTGCAAATGCAGAAAATGATGGTTTCGTGTTGAGCTGGTTTCCATGTTAAATCAATCTGCAGCATATCTTACTATCTTGAATGTGAAAGAGTGTTTTGCAGGTAATACTGTCAAAAAAAAATCAATTTTTTTTAACCCAAACATATGCTTGTTTTAATAAAAGAAACACACTGTGATTTAGTATCTCTTCTGATGGATTAATAGGAAAGGGGAGCTGGAATTGTGATGTTCATTTGAAATTTTTATCCCAAGTATTAGTGTTGGCCTGAAGTAGTTTGGGGTTTTAAAATATTGTGCTTTATAAATATATCTTACTCCAAAAGTAAACAAAGCTATGCATATTTTTTCTGTAAATACAGTCAGTATTTTTTTTAAACCACTAGCAAATTTTCTTGTTATCAGTTTGTTTTGTCCTCATAAGTGTCAGTCAGCTCCATCTGATTATAATGGTTTGCAAGTTTCATTTGGATGGAGTTACACTTGGCGAAAAAGAGTAGCAAAATTTATCAGTGGATGATCTAACAGGGTGTTGCCTTGATGGATTTAGCAAATCTCATGGATCATACAGACATTTAAATAGAAGCAGGAGTAGGCCTCTAACCCGCCATTCAAAAATATCATGATTAATCTGTCCCAGGCCTCAAATCATCTCTCATACCAGCTCATCATAGCTCTCAATACCCTAATACTTAAAAAGCTATCCAACTCCTCTTTAAATATTTTCAGTGATTTAGCCTCCACAACTTTGTGATAGTGAATTTGCTGCTCTCTAGGAGAAGAAATTCCTCTGGATCTCAGTTTTAAATAAGTAACCTTTATTCTGTGACTATGTCTCCTAGTTCAAGATTCCTCACAAGTGGAAGCATATTCTCCATATCCTGTGAAGCCTCTTCAGAAACTTGTATGCTTCAATTATATCACCCCTTCTTCACTGTCCCTTTAGCATTGCTGAGTCAAAATCCCGGAACTCTCTTCTTAACAGCAGTGTAGGTGTATCAACATCCCCATGGATTGAAATGTTTCATGAAGTCAGCTCACTATGACCTTCTCAAGGGTGATCAGAGATGGTCAATAATTACTAGTATGCTTGTAAAATGCTAGCCAGTAATGCTCAGATCCTGTGAATGAATATAAAGAAAATTGCTTGTGACCAGTGATTCCTGGACATCCAAGCCTATGCTAGTTTTAACAAAGTTTAAGAGTACTTCTTATTAAAGAAAAGCACAATTAAGTTGTTCACTGGCATGGAGAAATGATTGGAAAGTTTAAGGTATAGGTAAATGCTGGAAGAAGGACTACTTCTTCAGGGCCTTCTCAATCACAGATATACTACGGCACAGGAGATTATTTAGCTCATGTGTCAGCCCCAGCTCCACAAATGAGCATCATGACTTACTGCCATTCTCCTGCCTTTTCCCATACTCTTGCTTATTATTTAAATAGAAATAGTCCTCCGGTATATTCTTGACAGGGTCTCCAGCACACTTCTGGGCAGTGCATTCCAGAACAAACAACTCAATGCATGAAAAGGTTTTTCCTCATCTCACGTTTAATTCTTTTGCAAATCACTTTAAATCTGTGTCCTCTGGTTCTTGGTCCTTCTACAAGTGGTAACAGTTTCTCACTGTCTGCTCTATTCAAGAAGCTCATGATTTTGAAAACTTCTGTGATAGCTCCTCTTTGCTGCCTTCTCTGCTATATGGCCTTATAATTGATATTTCTCGTCATGAGCTATTCTTTTAAATCTCTTTCACACTCTCTCATTGCATTGCTGAGGTCTGACACGTTTAGCTTCACCACCTTGTTCGTGTACTGTATGCATCAATTAATAAAACCAAACATGGTATGAATAATTAACTGCTCTCACAAACGGGCCTATCACCTTCAATATTCTGTGCACATATATCCACTGGTCCCTCAGTGCCTGCTCCACCTTTCAGATTGTACCCTATATATTGTATCGTCTGTCTATGTTCTTCCAACATGCATTACCATACAATTCCCTACAATGAACTTAATTTGCTATCTATCCACCCACTGCACCAACTTAGTTATTTCCTTTTGAACTTCTACACTGTCCACATCACAGCATACAATGCTTTCAATGTGTATGTCATCCACAAACTTTGAAATTGCACCTGTATGCCAAGATCTAGATCATTAATAAAGTTTAGGAAAATCAAGCGTCCCAATACTGAACCCTGGGGAACTCCACTACCTACTTGTTCCCAAGCCAAAAACTATTCATTGACCATCAGTCTGGGTTTTCTATCCCTCAGCCAACTTTGTTTCCAGATTGCTGCTGTCCATTTTATTCCATGAGCTATGTCCTTTCACAAAATTCCATCATGAGGTTTTGGATCAAATGTCATATGGAAGTCCATGTACACCACATCAACAGCATTACCCTCATCGACCTTTTCTGTTACCTCCTCAAAAAAATACCAGCAAGTTAATTAAACGGGATTTCCCCTTTAGAAATCTATGCAGGTTGTTCCTAAGCAAATCACTATTTTCCAAGTAACTACTAATTTTATCCCAAAAAGATGTTTCTAAAAGCTTCCCCACCACTGACATAAAACAGATTGGTTTGTAATTTCTAGTCTTATCCTTACAACCAACTTTGAGCAAAGGCATGAAGTTTGCATTTTTCCAGTATTGCCACATTTATTTTTTAATGAAGGTGGACAATTAGATAACTAGTGGAGGAGGGTCCATAAATATCTATATCCCCAGGCATAGGGAGTTCAGGACATCAGTGCAAAAATAAAAAGGCCGAAGAATTTGCAAGCATCTTCAACCAAAAGTAGTATGTGGATGAACCATCTTTGCTTCTACTTGAGGTCTCCAGAATCATATGTGTCAGTCTTTAGGCAATTTGTTCCACTCCACATGATATCAAGAAATGGCTGAAGGCTCTGGATACAGCAAAAGCAATGAGCTCTGACAACTTTGCGGCAACAGGACAGAAGATTTGTGTGCCGGAACTAACTGAAGCCCCGAAGACACGTTGCTCTTGTACAGCTATAACATCACATTTTTCTGCATGTGAGGTATGTGCTGTTCAAAAACATTGTTATTAAGGAGCACATACACCACCACAACATGCTCACTGATGCTTGGTTTGAGTTCTTCAAAGCTTTGACCTCATTACAGCCTTCCTCTGAAATTGGATAAAAGCACTGAATTCTGGAGATGAGGTGAAAATGATTGCTGTTGACATCAAGCTACCATTTGACCAAGTATGTCATAAAGAGACCTGGCGAAATTGAAGCCAATAGGAAATGGGCTAAAATTCTTTACTATCTTCAGCCATATCACAGAGGTTGGAGGCACAGTCATTCACTCCACCAGTATGTAGCACATACATGATGCACTGCAACAAATCATTAAGACTGTTTGACAGTGCCTTCCCAAACCTGCAACTTCTACCACCTAGAAGGACAAAGGCAGCAAACACATGGGAATACACCACTTGCAAGTTTCCCTCCAAACCATGCTGTTTAGAACTAAATTGCTGCTCCTTGACTGGGTCAGATTCTGGAACATCCTTCCTAACTTTAGAGTAAAGCATTAATACTCATTAGTAAATAGTAAATTACTTAGCACTGATGCAAGAGACCTTACAATGGAGAGACTCTGAAAAGAGATGCCAGTGTAAATTTCATGCCAAGACTAAAAATTCAAATAGTTCCTATAATATTGAATGAATAATAACCTTAAAGCCTTATTTATCCTTCATCTACTTTACTAACACCTTTGGCCCCAACCTCAAGTTCACCTGGACCATCTCTGATACAGCTCTCTCCTTCCTGGACCTCTCTGTCTCCATCTCTGGTAACCGCCTGGAAACCGATATCAATTTCAAGCCCACTGACTCCCACAGCTACCTAGGCTACACCTCCTCTCACCCACCTTCCTGCAAGAATGCAATCCCCTATTCCCAATTCCTTCGCGTCCACCGCATCTGCTCCCAAGATGAGGCATTCTACTCCCGGACATCCCAGATGTCATCGTTTTTCAAGGACCGCAATTCCAGACCTCCCCCCCGCTCCACCACAGCGGTCAAAAATGCCCTTGATTGCGTCTCTTGCGTTTTCCGCACCACAGCCCTCACACCCACTTCCCGCAATAACAACAAAGACAGAATTCCCCTTGTCCTCACGTATCATCCCATGAACCTCCGGATTCAACACACCATTCTCTGCCACCTGCAATCTGACCTCACTACGAAGGATATATTTCTCTCCCCACCCTTATCTGCCTTCCGGAGGGACCACTCTCTCCGTGACTCCCTCATCTGCTCCATATTCCCCACTAGCCCCACCACCTCGGGCACCTTTACCTGCAACCACAGGAAGTGCCACACCTGCCCCTACACCTACCCCTTCACCTCCATCCCAGGCCCTAAGAAGACCTTCCACATCAAAGAGATGTTCACCTGCACATCCGCTAATGTGGTATATTGTATCCACTGTTCCCAATGTGGCCTCTTCCAAGCGGAGGCTTGAAGACTGCTTTGTGGAGCACCTACGCTCGTTTGCAACAAACGACAACACGTCCCAGTCGTGAACCACTTTAACTCCCCCTCCCACTCCCTGGACGACATGTCCATCTTGGGCCTCCTCCAGTGTCACAAAAATGCCACCCGGAAACTGGAGGAACAGCACCTCATATTCTGCCTTGGAAACCTACAATCCAATGTTCTCAATGTGGACCTTACTAGCTTCAAATCTCCCACCCCCAACCTCATCCCAAGACCAGCCTCCCCTCTCATCCCCGCCTCCTTGACCTGTCCATCTTCTCTCCCATCTATCCGCCCCTCCCTCCTCACTGACCAATTCCCACCCCACCTCCTACCTACAAGCCTCGTTTCCACCCCCTTGACCTGTCCGTCTTCTCTCCCATCTATCCGCCCCTCCCTCCTCACTGACCAACCCCCATCCCAACCTCCTACCTACACTCACTTTTACTAGCTTCATCCCCACCTCCTTGACCTGTCCATCTTCTCTCCCACCTATCTGCTCCACTATCCACCTTCTATTGCCCTCCCGCTCTCTATTTATTTCAGAGCCCCCTTCCCCTCCCCCATTTTTGAAGAAGGCTCCAGACCCGAAACGTCAGCTTTCCTGCTCCTCTGATGCTGCCTGGCCTGCTGTGTTCATCCAGCTCCACACCTTGTTATCTCGGATTCTCCAGCATCGGCAGTTCCTACTATCTCCGAGCACTAATGCTTGCAACTATCAGGTAAACCTTTCTGCATGAGAAAGAATTCACTTGAAAGCACTGGCCTATGAATATGCTGAATGAAATCCATTTCTATTTGAAGATCACTGCATATTCATTTCTTGGTGTTCCAATCTATCATTATGTTATTGCCTCCTGCTAGGAGGTGAGCTGCAGACAAAGCCGGATTTGGTGACCCTCTATTAAACCACCATTGCCCCTGGAAAATGCCAGTCAAATGGCACTGTATCTTGCCTCCTTCTGCTGCCAGGCAGATTATTCTCTGGGCATGCAGTCTCCACAGAGGCAGGAGGTAAAATATCTTCAGGGAACTGGTCTGATCACGTTTAAAGTTTTTTCTCAACACTATCCCCGTCTCACCCCTAATCAAATCCAGTACCAGAGCTGATAAAGACCTCCCTTTCTCCCATGGTCTTGTTTGTTTTAATGCATGGGCCTCTTCCTTTGCCCAGAACTGTCATGCAATGGCATGGACAAAGAAACAAGTGACCGACTTTCCTGGCAAACGAAGTGACAAAATGTCATGGATCATACCAAGGTGTTTGGTCAGCACAAAAACTGTAGCAGCTTTTAATTGCTCAGATATAATGCTTCAGTAAACATTATAATATAGTATAATTAATTACAAAGTAGAAAATGCATCCTGAATGAGTCGCATTCAAAGTGGTAAGACATCATGTTTGTCAGGTAGGAATGGTCATTGAAGTTCATTGCTCGTCTTCAATTAAGAGGGTATGAATAAAAGTTAGTTTTAAGTTCTCGATCTGAGACTGTACCAAAGAACAGAAAAGTCTGAAACTGGGAAGAAATGATCCACATGAACTCGAAAGACTCATCAGAGGTCAAACAGGGATTCGCTTCTTCAGGTGAGTGTGCATGGAAGCTCCGAAGACATGACAAAACTTTAGATTACACATACTTGCTGAGAATACCTTCAACCTCAGGCAACAGATGAGTGGATTAATTACATCAGCTGGTTACACACCTATTGTTTAGACAACTACAAAAGACAAATACATATTTGGTATCTTCTGATCTGCACACTTTTATGCCTTCCAAAATATTGTCTTTTCACACTACATTTGGTGATCTGTGATGGAGTTTATGAGGAGTGGGGATGTGAAGGTGGGGCAGCCCACCTTGCTTTTCCAATACAATAACCCAGCTCTGGACATCAAATAAAGCCCACCCCCAACATCCTCACAATGCTACACATCCCACATTCCAACCAATGTCCACACAGATTGCCCATTCATCCTCAATGCCACCCCCGTAGCCTTGCAGGTCACCCAAACCAAACCATGTTCACCCATGCCATCTTTACCCCTCACCTACCCACCCACTCATTATGCCATGCCTTGTCCCTTTAGAAATTCTATGCTTGCATGGGCAATCACCCAGAATGCCCAATTTACAGTCTACAGAAACTATAGCAATGGGAATTATTTTAAAATAATTGAAAAAAAATTAAACATCTAACAATCTATTAAAATACTGAATTCAAACATTGATTCTGGGAAAAATATTCCCATTAGGAATTGTCATCTATTAGGTTTGTAAACAAACAATGAAAGCAAGGGCATGTTCTGTTATTACAGCCTCTTAAAATATTCATTTCATACTGGAGCAGTAGACCACCTGATGAGCGAAAGCCATTAGCATCTGAAACACAGCAAAGCATTCATAATGGCGACAGCTGTCATAATAAATCTTCTAGTTACATTGTTTAAACTGATGGAATATCATAGTGTTCCATCTCAAAGCAGAGTGCACATCAATAACAGATAGAGACAGGCACTGAGATTACTTCCAATTTTCCAAAGCAGGGATTTATTTTTAAAACCAGACAAAACAGTCAGTCAATTTATATCACATGACAAAACATGCCAGTCTGGTTGACAGTTTTTTTTTTAACATTTTAATGCATGAGCCCCTTTCATGAAAATAATGCTGTATTGCATGACAATGCTAACACAATTGTGGTCAATGTCGGGCTCAACTTATCTTTCTTGACTTTTACAGGACAAATCCTCAGAATGACTCCTTGCAACAAAATGCATCTAAGTAACAAATCAGTATTCAACAGTGAGATTCAGATTATGAAAACTTTTTACATTTATGTTTCAAAATGCTCCCCACTACTCAGCAGACTCCCCAGTATGGTCAGAAATTCCACAGCACTAAACTGTGTATGGGGAAAATGAAAGCTTTCGGTGATCCTCACAATAGGGACACAGACCTCAATGGAATTATATGTACATTTTTCACCCAAATCCTTCTGAACCCATACGAAAGCCACGCAAATATAATGTGGGATCAAGAGAGTGGAGCTAGATTGTTTTTCTGGTAAACAAAACTAAATTTGGCATTTCATGACCAGATTCACACCTTCATTGAGTGATGAAAATCTGGCCCAAGATATAATTTGTAATTTTGATAAAGGCTGTTTCAATGTATGAGGCTGGGGCAGAAACCTGATCAGAGGGTCTCAAAACTGGAGCTGCAGAGAAGATGAGTGCAGATTTGAAAGGTGACAGCACATGAAAGGATTTTGGAAAGGAATGCAGCTTGAAGATGGGGCAGTGTGGGATCAATTATGTTTTTTTTTTGGTAAGATGGATAATGATGGCAGATTTCACAGTAAGGTAATCAGTACTTGAGCAGGAGGAACTCATATAAGTATCAACTAACATAGAGGTTTGGAGGTAAAGTTGGGTGGTCTGCTAACAGTAGAGAGCAGCAAATACAAAACATCAGTTATTCCAAATTCTGTTTAACCACTTATAATGCTCTGTATAGCCTCCCACGCCACCATCACCAAACTGCCAGGAAATTGGTCACAGGTTATCATTGATTTACTGTGGACTGATGGATTTTTGTCTTCTCACACAAACATCAACTCCAGTTTCCAATGTTTTCCTTACTCATCTTGAAACTGCAAGCAAAATCTAAGTATTTATCAGATTAAAAATCCAAATAGGAAAAAATGATTTGACCCTAAAAGTGAGACTCAATGCAGAGTTTTACACCAAAGTTCCTCTTGAACTACAAGAAAACAAAAATATATTTTAAGTACAACCATGCTGGGCCTCCTTAGGCCTTTGCTTCCATTCCCAGGAGATTTGAGACAGTTAGAAGGATAAGCTTTTACCACACTCAGGTTGCAGGTTAAAATAGCCAATAATCTCATTGGGAATCCAATTGCCAAATTGCTCCGTGATGATGTAATTGGGGACAAATTGGAGTGAACTGCAGCATTTTGTGTGCACCCCAGTGATAATCATAGGCATCTGTTTGAGTCAAGGAAAACCTTTTGCGCAATTGCTCAAGAAGTGATAGCTAGTCTCCAGTGTTTAATCAGAGCGAAGGAGGATGCATGTGAGCTGTCAGTTCATGTCCTGCTATTTGACATGTTTTTGCCTTCGCTTCTCAACCACAGTCTGCCAGATTGAGAAGTTGAGTAGTGGGTGGCAATACCAGGTGCCACCTAAGTGCAAGGAGCTGGGAGCGAGAAGTGATGGGTTTGGTGACATATGTCACTCATGGGCAGGATATGGTATCATTTGAGTTCTCCAGGTCCTCATAAAAGCTTAGGGCAGACATCTAGGTTACCGTTAATTAACATTTATTGGTAGATTGTATACAACGGTAAGGCTAGAGAGCATACTTTGGGCTGTTAAGGCTCCAAACTCCCAGCAGAGTACTGGCACATAACTACTGAGGTCACAGCCGCATGACAGCTTGCCTCAGAGACTCACCTATGCATTCATCAAACCCTACCCCAGTAAATAGCAATAGGGTGGGGCTGTTGGGAACATTGAGGACTGAAGCCAAAAAGGAGAGAGATGCTGGAACAATCGGAGGCATCATGTGTTCAGTATCAGGGGAAACCAGAAGGATCATGTTGATTGGAGGTCATGCCTCAGAATGAGTGTTCAGTCCTTGGGTCGGGCGAAATAAAACAAGTGAACTGGATTGAGCTGGTAAGTGAAAAGGTACTTACCAACTGGACCCAGAAAAGTTCATTATTTGGTTTCCCAAAACCTAAGAAACCCATCCAACTTGATAAAATTTAAAACAGAGTGGCAAATTGTAATTAAAATATTTATTTAGCCAGCCTGCCGACTGTGAATGATGGTCAGCCTGGAGTTATAGCTGCGCTACCCGCTTTTGTCTTCTCTTTCATTTCAGGAGGAAATAGGCCCAAGAAGACAGGAAGACTCATGACGAGTCATGTGTTCCTCAACATTTGTATCCAGAAATAACACTGCTGACTTCTGGTAAAATTCAGTCATGGAGCCATAGAGACGTACAGCACAGAAACAGCCCCTTCGGCCCAACTCGTTGACGCTGACCAGATATCCTTAATAAATCCAGCCCCATTTGCCAGCATTTGGCCCATAAAAATCTAAACCCTTCCTATTCATATACCCATCATCTGGCAGTTCTTTCCAGATACACACTACCCTCTGAGTGAAAAATCTGCCCTTTAGATTCCTTTTATATCTTTCCCCCTTTACCTTATGCCTCTAGTTTTTGACTCCCCCACTCCAGGGAAAAGACCATGTCTATTTACCCTATCCATGCCCCTTGTAATTTTATAACCCTCTATAAGGTTACCAGTCAGCCTTCAACACTCCAGGGAAAATAGCCCCAGCCTATTCAGTCTCTCCCTATAGCTTAAACCCTCCAACCCTGGCAACATACTTGTAAATCTTTTCTAAACCCTCCCAAGTTTCACAACAGCCTTCCTATAGCAGGGAGACCAGAACTGCACACAGTCTTCCAAAAGTGGCCTAAACAATGTCCTGTACAGCCACAACATGACCTCCCAATTCCTATGCTCAATGCACTGTCCAATGAAGGTGAGCACACTACATCCCTTCTTCACTGTTCTAACTACCTGCAGCTCCACTTTCAAGGAAGTATGAACTTGAATTCCAAGTTCACTTTGTTCAGCAACATTTCCAAGGACCTTACCATTAAGTGTATTAGTTCTGCCCTGTTTTGACTTTCCAAAATGCAGCACCTCATATTTATCTAAATTAAACTCTGTCTGCCGCTCCTCAGCCCATTGGCCCAATTGATCAATATTCCGTTGTACTCTGAGGTAACCTTCTTTGCTATCCACTACACCTCCAATTTTGGTATCATCTGCAAACTTACTAACGGTACCTCCTATGCTCACATCCAAACCATTTATACAAATGACAAAAAGTAACAATTAATAATTCTGCTATGTAGAATATGGGAGGAGTAATTATAAATTAAATATGTGAGAGAAAATATTAGAAATGCCAAGGTAAGGTGTGAAAAATTAAAAGGAATCTATTTGGTGCTAAAACAAACTGTTCAGAAACTTTAAAGTCAGAGAACAGAAGTGTCTATTACAACAGGGTCATAGAGCCATACAGCACAGAAACAGACTCTTTGGTCCAACCAGTATATGCTGACCATAATCCCAAAATAAACTAGCCCCCCCGCCTGTGTTTAGCCCATACCCATCCAAACATTACTTACTCACGTACCTACCCAAATATCATTTAAATGCTGTGACTGTACCCGCATCCACCACTTCCTCTGAAAGTTTATTCCACGCACAAACCACTCTCTGTGTAAAAAAAAGCCCCTTATGTCTTTTTTAAATCTTTCTCCTCTCACCTTAAAAATATGTCCCCTTGTCTTGAAATCCCCTACGCTAGGGATTTGACAATGTTGAGTATTGTTTGAAATCACTTGAAATCACTTAAAACAAGCTAAAGTCAGTTTGCATTGATAAAGGAATTTATTTGAAGTTTTCTTGTTATTCTTTCTGACTGGATTATTGCAGATAGTCACAAATGATGCAAAGCAGAATCATCAGATGAGCCCTTTCCTGTAGCTATCAAAGACTCCAAGAATGAGAAGTGATCTTAATGAAATATATAAGGTTCTGACGGGGCTTGACAGGTTGGATGCTGGGAGGATGCTTCTTCTCCAGGGAGAGTCTATAACCTGGGGTCAGTTTCAAACTAAAGGGTCAAAGAGTCAGAGAGAAGAAGGAATTTCTTTTCTCAGAGGGCTATCCGTCTTTGGAGTTCTCCTCCTCAACAAACAGTGGAGGCTGTGTCATTGAATATGTTTAAGCCTGAGTTAAATTTCTGATCTAAATGAATGTCAAGGATTATGGGGATGGACAAATATATGGAGGAAAGGCCAAAATCAGATCAGCCATGATCTTTTTAAATGGCCGCACTGCATTTAAGGGGTGAAACGGCCTACTTTTTCTCTCATTTATTATGCCTACCTGCTAAATATATTTAAAGGTGTCTAGGATGTTTTGCAAGTTAATGTTACCGGCATCCAGACTGGGACAGAAAAGGAGAATATAAATCTCCTGCTCAATTTAAAGCTATCTGCCCACTACCCAAGGCCCAGTTTCTTCCAATCAAATCAAATAAAGCAAGACTCGTCCCATGAGTAGACCACCTGACCTCACTGAGACTTGTCAATGTTTATATAGTATAACTCCCATCCACTCTGAAACTGGGTTTATGAACATACAAATTTGGAGCAGGAATAGGCCACTTGAGCCTGATTAGTACTCCACATTCCTGCCCTTTCATAGAGAACCATTCACAACCTCACTTGACAAACATCTATCTACCTCTGTCTTAAAATAGAAAGGGATCAGCTGGTCTATTTGTTCCTCTGGCTCTTTTATTAATTTACCACAGATTGTAACATATGAGTGGGTGGATCGTGAAGTCAGTGTGTTACTAACGTTACCAAAAAAACAATGTGGCAGTGCGCAAGTGTCTCTCCAGAGAGAAAGTGTGATACATAATGCACAATATTGCAATGTTCAGTTGATATTACTGCAGCCTTACAGATTGCAAATTTTACAAAGTCTGCCTTCCTCCAGTAGAAGATTTTTTCCAATCTATCTGCATAAGGTATTACATTGATTTTTAATTAACAAGAAACAAGAATAACAAGAATAATTGTGACCCTATGGAGGAAAGGCATGCATATTTAATCCTTAATTTTGCAAAGCACCAACTGAGGTGAGTAAATCAGAATTTAGCAATAACAAATAATGGACAATACCCTAGCAACCAGTGTGCTAACATGAAAGAGGCAGTTCACCATTGGCTTTCCCAAACTTTGCACAGCAAATAACATGAACAGTATAACATTTGCTTATATATGAATACATGTCAATGAATCAGGGTATGTATGGAGATGTGTAAACATGAAAAGATGCTTGAGATCACACTCTCTGGCATTAGAGCAAGGGGGTAATAGCTAAAGTGAGATAAATGAAGCTGGGACATGACTTAGATATTGTTATAAAATCAGAAGTTGCTGGAAACACTCAACAGGTTAGGTAGTGTGGAAGCAGCAATAGGTAACATTGCATTTTGGTGACCTTTCATCAAAATTAAACTGCCACTTCCTAGGAATATTATCAGTCAAAGTTTGAGACTTTTTTTAAAATATTAATTCATGGGATGAGGGTATCTTTGGCTAGGCCAGCATTTATTGCCCTTTCCTAATTGTTCTGAGGGCAGTTAAGAGTCAACCACATTGCTGTGGGTCTGGAGTCACATGCTGCCTGGACCTCGCCTAAAGGACATTAGTGAACCAGAGGGGTTTTTCCTGACACTCAGCAACGGATTCATGGTCACCTTTATTCCAGATTTGCATTGAATTCAAATTCTACCGTCTGCCATGGCAGGATTCGAGTCCAGATCCCCAGAACATTATCTGGGCCTGTGGATTAACAGTCCACCAATAATACCATTAGGCCATCTCTTCCCCTATTGCTTAATCATTTAAAAGATATTAGGATAGGGAACAAAAGGCTTGCCCAATGCGATAGGTTTGAAGGAGCGTCTTTGAGGAGGAAAGAAATCTAGAGGGGTGCTCAAGGACAGAATTCCCAAATTACCAGCCCAAGGCATCACAACTGGATCCTTTTATTTTCTTAGCTATTCGGTTTCTAAGTGCTTGTGTAATTTCAGATTTTTAAAAAGATCACATATTTAACCTGCCACCTACATGAGCAATATATTACTATTTCAGCAGGTTTCTGCCTTTACATTCATGTGGAAGTTCTGCTAGATCTTCTCACACACTTCATTTGCTATGATGTTTTAATCAAATTGTCTAGCTTAATTTTCTATTTTAAAACTAATCTCCCGTTACATATCAGCATTCCTGAAAGACCAAGATACTTGAATGCAAAATTTGCAAAAATCACTGAAAAAAAATCAAGAAACAACTTATATTTGTACAGCACACACATTTCGTCAGCTTGGGATAACCCAGAAATAGCAAATGAAGTACCTTATAGTTCACTCACCGTTGTAATGGAGACATGTGGCTAATTTGGTGTCTGAAAAAGTCGTGAATCAATGACCAGATAATCTGTTTAATCGAGGTTAGTTAAGGATAATTATTGACTTTGGATATCTGACCTGAACCCATTTCATCTGAGTTGGCAAAGAGGACCTCAGTTTGACTCTACCTTCGATTTTCTTCAAGTTTCAAGTTTCTCAGCTCCCCGGAATTATTTGGAGCTAAGTCTCTGGACTGGATTTGACACCCTCTGAGTCAAGGCTGATGAAATAGAAAAGCTTTCTCCTCTCTTGAAGGCACTAAATCATTAAGTCCATTAGTACCATATTCAATCTCTTAATCACCATGAGTGATCTCTGGTGTAGCATGCTATTCAATGAAAGAATGCATCACAATCTATCCAAATTTGTTTTTAGTCAATGTCTGTACCTTCCAGCAGATGTCACTAGATAACGATCAGGAGTCCCAGTGCCTGCATTAACTGAAAGCAGGGTGGGAATCAAATCCTTTAATTTGTGTTAACTCAGCATAATTCAGTGCACTGCCTTTGTCTACTGGTATTTGAGAGAGTTACAAATTACAAAAGTTTCATAAATAGTTCTCAATCGGGAGGTATTAATGAAACATTTTGACATATAAATTGACTGGTCATATTACAAACTAACTTATTGAATTAAGTTTGCAAATTAAAGAGTTAAATTACAAAGTGAAATCCAACTCAAATTGGACCAAGTTCAAGTATTCAAGTTTGTCAAACATGTGGAGATTCGACTTGTTGCATTGCCAACTAAAGCTACTCCTATCATGAGCTTGTTTATCTGAATTGGTACCAGCTAGCAAAGAGAAAGTATGATCTTCAAAGGAGAATTCCACTGAATCTGTGATCATTTGTCCAAAATTTCTAGTTGTCATTACTGTGAAATGTGTTCTCCACCACTGTTCTGTGTCAGCAGCATATATCGCGTTGTCTTTTCATTGAGTGCACAGTGAGATGAAGCTGTGTAAGAAAGTAGGCATTTCCTGTTCAACCCCACTCTGGGATCAATCTATATAAAACATCCATATGAAGTCTCCTAACTGTGTGAGAGTTCTGCAGGAGCTCTCGACTCAAGACATAACTGATTATATTTCATCGTCTTTAAATGATCCTTTGTTCATTGCTGGGAATTGTCCAATGATTTTACAGATTTTCATATTGAGTTCTACCTGATTTGCAAGTTTAATGGAACATTGCACACAGGTGAAATTTTATTCAAATCAAAAACTGATATCAAAAGTCAAAACATAAACATTAATTCAATGCTTTCTGAAAAGAAGTTTGATCAAACCCAGGTAAATGTACAATTGATAAAGGAAACTCATGCATGCAATCTCGAAGGAAATCAAAGGTAAAGTAAAACAAAGGTCCTCTGCATTTCTAAACGTCCTTTCTGTCAGGTAGCAAATAGTACTTTCATTGCATAAATTGTATCAATGTGTGAGTTTGAAGCCGAGTGTTGGAAGTCTGAAATAAAAGCAGAAGTTTCCACAAGCTTACAACAGACTGGACAGTGTCTGGAGGAGAAAATAGAGTTAAGACTTAGGCTGTAACATTCATCAGGATATATGTGTAGATGTATACCACGCTACCTGCAATATGTAACCATCTTACATCTTAATGACAGTTAGCAACTGTGTTAGGTTAACAACAATAACTTGCAAGTATGTCATTGCCTTTAATGTGGTAAAACATCTCAAAATGCTTCAAGGGAGTGATACCAAGCAGGATTTGTCACCAAATCACACAGCAAGTTTCAAGAAATAGTGAGATAGTTTTTAAGGAAGTCTTCAAGTAAGACAGAATGAATTGGCAAAACGGAGAGCTAGGGGGGGAATTCCACAGTTTAGGGCCCAGGCAGCTATGGGCACAGTCACTATCATGGAGAGATTAAAATCTGATGCCAAAATTGATGAAGCACAGAGATCATGGAGGTACAAAGTCATAGAATTTGCACAACCCAGTAAGTGGATCTTTGGCCCATCATGTTAGCAGGGATCATCAGACATGCATGTATGCTAATCCCATTTTCAGTACTTGGCCTTACGCTTTGTTTACATTTCATTGTCATGTCTTGGCAAAAAAAAACTGGTTTAAATTTGCTTATTCGCCTTCATTACGGAAACAAGAATAATAATATTTTTCCAAATGACATTTCAGAAGAAACTTTTCCTGTTCTTTATTGAGTAAAATGGTAAACCTATCCTTTGTCCTGACATTTTACGTTGTTGCTACAAGTAACAGAGGAATGTTTTCCCTATTTTACAATGCTAACAGATGCTGAGAAACATGTCCAAAGCCGTAATTTGCTTCAGGGTTTGGATAACACATCTAAACCTTGAGTGCACTTTGCTATTAAGACATTCCAGGCACATTTTATTCTCCATAATAGTTTTCCATCTATCCCTATTAGTGTGAAGAAATTTCTGCTTTCATTGTTTGGTCATTCTCACCAGCCATTTCTCTCAGGTTCTTAATTTTACTTTAGGTAATCTATCTAAAGGTTTACTGCCTGAATTGTTCAGTACATTTTCTTGTGTGACTTATTATCTTTCAATGCTGATGCTACTCCTTTTATCCCATGCCATTGAGAGTTAGACTGCTGCTTTTTCTTGTATTTTATAAGATTACATGCCCAGGATGAGTAGTGAAGAGGTGAAGTTATCTGATACGTAGATTGAATTTTATTTGATCATAATGTTCATAATTTTTGATGAAACTGGCAAAAATTGGCTGGTTATATGATGAATATGATACTGACAGCAATGCATTAGAAAACTGATTTACTGTAAACTAAACACAGTTATACCAATTTACTTATACTCAATTGATTAATGAGTAAATTTGAAATAAAACAAATAAATTAATTTTTCAATTTATTTAATTACTGATGTTGCTTCAAGGAAATGAGTGTCAAAATCTCTTCTTTACTGCTGTTCCTTTATATCTATCACATCACTGCTCTCGCAGAGATAAACTTAGTGAGAAGTGAGTAAAATGTGGTAGAGTTATTTTGCATAATATTTATATGCAAGATCCAACTTTATTTGCTGTTTTCTATTGTAAGTGATGGAAGAGCTGAAAAGAATTAAATCAATGTAAATCATTATAATAGGAACAGAGATCAAGAACAGATCAAAGCTGTGGAGATTGGACAGAAGTGATTTAAAGGGAAAAAGCTTACATTTGTATAATATCTATCTTAACTACAGGACCTCCCAAACTATTTAACTTCATCCAATGTCGTACTTTTTGTCATCAGTATCTGCAAGACAGAGAGTGATAGATTCCAGTCAGTGATCTTCCTGGAGTGCATTTAGGATGATCTACTTAGGCAATGGATGTGGAGGCACAATATGGCGGCTGCCTCACTGCACCAGGGACTCTGTTTCGATTCCACCCTTCGATGACTTTGTGGAGTTTACACATTTTTCCCATGCCTGCGTGGGTGTTCTATGGGTGCTAGGTGAACTACAGGGATATTGGGAAGTGGGTCTGGGTGCGATTTTTTTAGACAGTTAGTGTGGCTTAGATGGGCCGAATGGCCTGCTTCCACACAGTGTAGAGTTTCTATGATTCTAATGGAAGAAGCAATCAAAAATTATCACCAGAATCTGATGTGACCACTAGAGAGCGCCCACCAGAAGAACCTGATTTTAAACAAAAAAATAAATGCAACGAAAGATGCCTAAAGACAATTTTTTAGGTCCTGTACAGACAGCAAAATGATATGCTTAGATCCTAACCAGTTGAGAGCTAGATTGGGATGCAGTGACCAACAAACGTGAAACCAGTGCAATTGGTTATTGGATTTGTGAACTATTTAACCATGTTCATGCCTAATATATCACCAAACTATGAACCTCTACACACTGCTTTCTGTTAAAGATGTGCAGTAGTAAAGGGGGACACAGAACAAAATGCAGCTTTCACTGGAATTAAACAATTAATTGTGACAACTCCAGTTATGAGGTATTACAATGTCTATAATGAAGTCACCTTTGTTATGGTTGTAGTGAAAATGGATAATTAATATTCAACTTCCATCATTTAACTTTAACACCTGAAACTTTCAAGGACTAAAAATTGTTTTAAAAAGGAAATTGCTGACCTAAAATCGTTGCTGAAATCATCTAGCCAACCCAGGCCAGCAATATTGACTATAGAAACTGGCTGAATTGTACTATTATTTTAATCAAGAGATGCAGAAACACAGTGAGGCATCAGGAAATTTGTATCACTTGCATCATACATGCATATATCAAGAAATTAAAGGCACTATATATTAACACTAGTCTTTGAGCAACAAAATAGAGGGAAAGAAACAAGGAAATGACAATAGCAAGGATACTGAAAACTCTGTCTGCCCTTTTTCCCAATCTCAGGAGACAGTGCTGGTGAAAAAGTAGCTTGTGAGAAAATTAACACCATTCAGCAAGAAATCAAGGTCATCAGCAAATTTTGTCATTCCTGAAAAAACAGTACAATAGCCAAACAGTTGAGATTTGGGTTTCACTCTCCAACTCAAGACCCTAAAATCTTTAAACCAGAATGACCTTTATTTTCCTTCCTGTACAGACATGTCCCCCTCCACTTTATTAAATTTATAACCCAAGTTTGTATGTATGTAATTGTGCATTTTCTTGTTTTTCTCAGGTTAAATAGGTAATAAAATAATAATACTCCAATCTCTTTCACTGAAGAAAACCCTGGACTTGACTTTCCTTCATTTTGCTTCTGGTTTACTAAGTGAATTAAACTTGTTAATG
Source organism: Ginglymostoma cirratum (assembly GCA_024137785.1). Taxonomy (NCBI): domain Eukaryota; kingdom Metazoa; phylum Chordata; class Chondrichthyes; order Orectolobiformes; family Ginglymostomatidae; genus Ginglymostoma; species Ginglymostoma cirratum. The sequence goes on from JAHRHZ010000271.1 coordinate 12,549,668, forward strand.
CACTTGTGGTTGGGAATCCCACATCAAACCCTATTGCCCTCTCATTTAGCCAAGGAGGTGTTGCCACGACTGGGAGACTTTCGTCGGCTCTCCACCACGATTAACTGGGATTGGTCACATGATTCCCACCATCACAGGCTCATAAATTCCGGTATGTGGTGTTTTCAGCTATTACTTCCATTTGAAGGATTTTAGGTACATTGAAGGCAAATTCTATTCTCAATTTATCACAATTTTAATCCAATCCAAATGTCTTCTTTTAAACTTTGTTCTTGAACTTTTAAAAACACAAATAACTGTCAATAAATGTTAGTGGAAGATGTAGTCAGACTTATAAAAGCAGTTGGCACATAAGCATACAGAGATAAACAAAAAACTCATCCCCTTAGCTTTTGTTTCCTGTTTCCATGAGCAATGTCATAGACAGATCACTAGGTATCCATGTCCTTGGAATCTGTAAACATAGAAATGACCTCAATGTATTCAATCCTTGTCTTGTATATACACAAGCTCCAGAGCACAGCTGTGGCCTGGACAATGACCCTGAAAAAGAACTTTAATCAAATTAGTGCTCAGCAATAAATAATATTGCACTCTCCTGCTTAACATCATTTGTAAGTTAGACATGCAATGTCAGGTGATCCAATAGCAGAGTCTATCACTGTATGAGTGTACTTCTGCATTGGTTGGTGATGTTAATCCCTAATATCAGCAGAGCTGTTGGCAGTTCCTTTAAAATGGAGGGGATGTGTCCTGACCTGGGCATTCCTCCTGGTATCCACCCCTGTAGTTTGGCAATGGTTTCATTTAGGAGAATAATTCAGGTTTAATAGAGAACGGTACTGAAAGGTACCAGATAAAAGTACTTGAAAATTAATAAAGAAAATGCAGAGTTTTGTAAGTTTTGAGGTAATGGCTCCAGTTAAAAGTCTTGAACAACTTCCTTCTCAACTGCAATTCCTTTGATCCCATATGATCCCCTGGGCTGGATCATTTTCTCATTCTATTTTTCTTCGGATAAGGAATGCTATGGGAGGCAATCCAATGTTAGGAGAAAGAAAATTGAGTTGAAACAATTAAATCAATTCTTTAAATAAAATAAGGCTGGAGATGCCTAAAAGGGTTAATTAACGCTTGGTTTATATTGAAATTCCAGCTGACAGCTGTTTGCCTTCATAATTTAACACTTGTTTGGGCTGTGAAGTCAGGTCACCTCTGTAATGACTAACAGACGTCTCCAAATTGATACCCATCCCATTAAATAAGTTCGAAGTCCACAAACTCTAGAAATCCATTCCCTGGTTAGTAAAATGATTAACTAGATTTCTCCAAAGCTATTTTCAGCTGCCAAGTTAAACACAATGAAAGAAACGTAAAATTCAGCATTTGAAGCTTTTATATGACAGATAAAGGTGATTTCAGTATAATGTGAATGTTCATGACAAGTAAAATTAAATAGCACATTAGTTTTACTAACATGCATGTAAGCAGTTGAAATGTGACCAGTGGAATAATTGTAGATGGAGATACATTTGTAGTTTGTCTAGCTTAATTAAAGCCAGGTACACTGGCAGTTCTGGTATGAATTGTGTGTTCTCAAGATTTAAGAAGAGATAGTGCTGTTGTAGATGTATTCAATTTGCCACTTTGGTGTAAAACTGGCATTATGGATCAGTTATCCAATTTAATTAGGTGGCAAGTTGTAAATCCATCCCTTCTCACATTCCCCAGTCATAATACAACAGAATGCACAAAGTCATATCCTGTTCGAGTTTGTGTGCCAATCGATAATTTATAAGTAATGTGGCAATTTTCAAATCGGAATTGCATGGAGGATCATATTTGCAACAGTCTCTGATCATATAAGTATATGTTCATCCTGACCAACTGTATTTTTGTAGTTTATTTATCAATGGAAATACTTAGTAGCAAAAATAAGTTGATTTGCAGACTGAGTGCCAAAAGCCGTATATCTGCAAACCTTGACAGTACCATCATAGTGGAAAGGTGTAGCCTGATAATGGATGGCCAACATGTTTCAAGAAAGGAGGACTAAGGCTAATTAATGCAATGGTATTTGCTGACACTTCTCAGATATAGTGGAACAAGAAAATGCATTTGATCATCTTTGAATTTCAAAACATTCTCAATAAGTTTCTTCATTGGTAATTGACAGATTAAGGATCACAGGATAGGGGAGATAGAAAACTAGCTTGAAAAGCAGTGTAAGAGATGGCGATACATATACAATTTTCAGTCAGGAATACGGTCTTTATTTAATGGACACAAAGGCCACAATTCATGCCCCTTCTGGTTGTCAGTTATTATTTTTTATGTCTGTAAAACAATAGGACCCAGGAATCAGATGTGCCAGCCTCAGTGTCTGATTTTCCAACCTGTTTTTCCTTTCAGTAAGGTCCTATATTACGTTATTCAAAGAAATCATTAGCACAGACACTGGCTTTATTAAAAAGAGGCAGATGACAGTTGGGACACAGTAACAGAGGGATAAATTGCAAATCAAAGGACGCTGTTTTTTCGTTGTATATATCAGATTGATCCTATCTATGATAGACATGTGCAAAACCAGGCAATGAAGAAAATACTATTGAACTGGGTAGTTTTGAAGAGAATGAGTTAATGGAAATGATGACAGAAAGATTGATATGTGGAAACACCAAACATATTAGGGCCTAATGATCTTTCCTGCTCCAAAACCTTTATATTACTGTTACGGGTTCAAATAAAATTAATGATTATTGTTTGTGACTTTCATAATAGTTTTTACATTTTAAATTTATTTTTACTGCTCTTAACTTTGCTTTGTATCGATTTAAATCTTTGTACCTAAATACCTTTATACAGAAGTAAAAAGGAAGCAGCTCCTTTTCCAGAATTACTCTATAACTGCAAAATCCAACAAAACTGTCCCAAGAAGATTTGACTTCTAGTTATTCTACTTTCCTATAGTGAAACAGTTCTACTGAAATATGCAGCTTTTAGCCTGAGAGGGTGAGAATTAAACATTAGAGTTATTCTGAATATTCTGATGCGTGAATCAAATTGCCACACTATGTGTAACATTGATTTTTTTTAAAAATAAATGATTGATTAAAATATTGCTTTAATTGAAAATGTCTCAAGTCTACCTTTAAAAAGACCCTCAATGGCTGGTGTGCACCATTGCTGTTCATTAATGATGTGCAGCTTAAACATTTTCTTATATGAATGCTGCCTGTTGTTCAGCAGATGTTAGCACTGCTGGCTCTAATTATAAAATGCTTGCCCAGCCTCTGCCAAACCACTCCTTTCTTGCTTGTTCCTTACAGCATTTATGCAAATTAATGGAGACTGATTGGCAGGCGAGTCTACCACTCCTACTTTTAGTTTAACAACTGTTTTCGCAGTGTACTTTGAAGATTTGAATTGGCATGGACCTTGCTGATATACAGAAGGATTGGGTTGTGCTGGTGTATGTATGTAGATTTATAACATGGAGTGCAAATTTCTAATCAGAAAAAGGGACTGCAGAAGTAAGTTTTCTTCTGCACCGTCTATTGCTGTGTGCTGCTGTGTTCTTATCATCTTCCTTTCACCAGTGACTGAAGCCTGGAAACAAAGTAAACCACGCCTGACATTCTCATATCAAGGTAAAAACAGCAAATCTGTCACATAGTTCAGAGTATTTTTAGATTTCACTAAGTTGTTTAAAGATCAGTGTCACCTGGTGATCAACAGTAAAGTATTAACTCCTGAAAGTCAGTAAGACACTGTGCATGTGTAATATAACATTGAAAGATGATTTTTTTGGCTTGACAGAATACAAGAAATGATCATAACTTCACATAAAATCTTATTGATTTGTCATTTAAAGTTTGATCAGACACTCAAGTAGTTCAAAGTTTCTGTGAGGTTCTGTATCCTCACAGTAATAATATTGATATCAGATGGCAATTTGCTGACAAAGTTGTTTTCAGTCTAGGAACCTCAATCCGGAAAAAAAAGTCACCTAATTAGATCGCTGTTGGAGCAAAATATTAGTGCGTTTGGCTTAGATCTTTGCCTGGGCAAGTGACTTGACGTGTTCTGACATTCTGGAACGAATACTGCAAATTTTACATTTATCTTGCCGTAACCCAAGACGTGCATTTTTGCAGAACAAGTTCCAAAAGCAATGGAAATCCCGTCTGTCTGGTCATTGGCTCAATACCATAATGATAGAGTATGCCCAGTTGGTTGTGATAAGGAGGTGGTCAAGAAAGAAATAAGTGGAGATAAAGAAATGAGCCACTGACAGCATTGAGGCAGACAAAGAAGAAGGGGAGGGTAATCAGAATAAATAATACAGGAATACTCTCACACAGCCTGAGAAGCAACTGAAGCCCATCATGTTCGGCAGTCATTTCTCCCAAATATAAAAAAAGGCTTGGCATATTCTGGCATATAAAAGATTTGCCACTGAGAGCATGCTGAATTTCAACTGTTCTTTCCATACCCATTCTTCTGCTACTGCTGCTAAAGTTAACTTCATTTTATACCATAGCTACTTACTTTTATTTTTGAAAGGGTCAAGTAAATAAAAAGTCCTTAAACGGTCTAAAGGTTTGGTGGCTACACTGAGTAATAAATGCATGCATTATGTGTCTTAAATCTTGGAAGCAATATTTCAGATCTCAGCTTCATCCCAGAATGAAACCCTTGTTCACATGCATGTCTTGACATGTGTTAACTGATTACGTAAACTATAGCTCACATTTTAATACACATTATTAATTGGAAACTAAAGAACAAGTTGCAACTTCATCTGGCATTCAACCTGAACGCATTGAATCAAATTAATTGAACACAGACAATTTGTCAGGCTCAATGCAATGCTTTATCCTCAGAGAATGGTGCAATATAAGCTGTCCTCAATCTCCAAAATGAATCCCTCTTACAGGAGGCTTAAAGGGCTCTGCATCATGGGGGAACAGTCAACTGATTTGAATGTAAATGCTTTTCCATCTTTTAAACTGAGGGAAAAAGAATGGGCAAATAGGTTGCACCTGTGAGGATTAAGATAGCAGCCACTTTTCAAAAACAAAATCTCCTTTTAAAATTAACTGCATTCTTAATTGCTCTCTATCTTTAAGATTGAAGCCCAGATTCTATTTGCATTCCTTTTATTCTCTATCCCACAAATCATGATTGGAAATAGCAGTGCTGGGCATTCTTAGCGCTGAGTGCCACAGTTTGGATCAACGACCTCTACCTCAGCAACAGATGTTCCCACAATAATTATACAGAGGAAACATTGCTGTTGCTAATACTGTCACAACCCTCTGTACCTGAGTGTGGCACAAGTGTACTTCACCCTTTCACAAATACTGTGTGCATTGCCTTGTAACATTATACTTCCAAATCTTTAGCATAGAAATGTCTTTGTTAGTCAATTTTATGTCTGTAGCTTTACTGGAAGGCTAGAGTTACTGTTGCAAATCACAGTTAATTGTAAGGCATAACAGCGGTTTCTTCTTCTGTCCTCTATCCAATGTCCAAAGCCATGCAATCTCTATATCTGCCAGATATTAGGCATTGAGCATCTGTTACATGTCTGGAGAGAAGTATAACTTCGAGGCATGTGCATGAATTTTAAATGTACTGTTGCTACTGACAAGTCAGAAGGCACTCTGACCTTTCAAGGAAAGACAGAATCAATCACAAATGAATTTCTATGTTCACTCTGTTGCCTAATATATACACAGCCTAATTTATATAAAAAAGGATGAAAATATTCATTTCATTATTTATAAACCTGTAGAATGTAGTAATGTAATTCTGCCTTTGGAGGATTTTTTGTGATCTGTTGGCTCAAGAAGTGCTATACTTCTGTTGCTGCTTCCAAAATACAGGCAACTCCACTGTCGAAACACATGTTTAACCTCACAGCTTTCTATCATTGTCGATGTGATAGAACGTAGGATGAAACCAATCTACAAACCACAGAATATTTTCCCACTTCATTCCTTAAAATTAATTGAGGTTAAGAAAAATGCCTCTGATCCTAGCACTTTATTTACAAACAGATTGAGAATGAATGTTGCTGAAGAACTCCCAACTGTTCATGCAGATTTCTTATGTGACTTGATAACTTCTTCCTTCAGTTGGTGAAAAATTAATTCAGTTGAAGAAAAGCCATGTGTGATGTTTGATTGACATTACTGCTTTGTGTTCACAGCTGGGGGTGGGCCAGAGAGGCAGTTGAACATACTTTGTCTTTGTCTATTTCTCATCAAACATCATTGCTATTTTTAAATCCATCCCGGAAATAACCTATTAACAAAAAGATCTTATGAATGTTCCATGAATTCAAAATCTAGTCTGCAGTGTTTAATTAATCGTGCATTCATTATAACTAATATTTCACTGCGGTATAAAACATTTTGTTATTCATAATTATTTACTTCAGTAAAAAGCAAAAATGCTAGAAGAGGAATATTTGCAACTGGTAATCTAATTCTGATCAACTTTATACAAAGCTCTTTCTATAATGATTGTAAAATATGTGGGCTACAGTCATGAAAAATCACTGTATTTACTTTCTCTACCTGATCTGCTATCATGGAGTGGACTTTTGCGTCCAACAGGGTATTTCTTCCTGATAAGGCAATGTGCTTGGGCAGACCCACTATTTCTGCCTGGCTCTGACCCACAGAACGCATCTCTTCCTAACTGACTCGTTTTTTTCTCCTCTTGTCCAGTCCATCCCCATTTACCTCTGCAATTCATCAGACGCTTTACTTCAGTTTCAGAATTACCAGTTTGCAGGCTCCAGCCACCGCCTCTTCACTATGGATGTTCAATCCCTTTGCACACCAATTCCCCATCAGGATGGTCTCAGGGCTCTCTTTTGTTGGACAATAGGCCTGAACCATCCCAATCCACCACCGCCCTCCTCCTCTGGCGGAGCTTATCCTCACTCTGAACATCTCTTTTAACTCCTCACACTTTCTTCGGGTCAAAGATGTGGCCATGTGGGCCCCAGTTATGCCTGTCTCTTTGTGGCATCCGTGCAAAATTCCATGTCCCATTCCGACCCCCACCCGTAACTCTTTCTCTGGCATATTGGTGACATCATTGGTGCTGCTTCCCTCTCTCTTGAACGGAATTGGAAAAGTTTATATATTTCACTTCCAATTTCTACCTTGCTCTTACCTTCACCTGGTCCATCTCTGACTCCTCCCTTCCCTTCCTTGACACCTCTGTTTCTATTTCTGGGGATAGACTGTAGCTAATGTCCACTACAAAACCAATAACTTCCACAGTCACCTGCACTATAAATCGTCATACCCTGCTCTCTGTAAAGACTTTATTTCATTCTCCCAGTTCTTCCATCTCCTTCACATCTGTTCTGATGCAGCTTCAACAAGGGAGCCTCTGAAATGCCCACCTTCTTCCTTAACCAAGGATTCCCCAGCACCATAGTTGACAGGACCCTCAACTGTGTCCGACCAATCTCCCATACTTCTGCCCTCACCCCCTCTTGTTCTCTCCCCTTGTCCTCTCCTATCATCACAAGAGCATCCACATCTATAGAGTCATTAGCCGCCTCTTCTGCCACTTCCACCACCAGATACATATTACTCTCCAGTCCCTTCTGCCTTGACCGTTCCCTCCTGGACACTCTGGCCCACTGCTCCTTCACTCCCAACAGGTCCCGACAGCCCCATGGCATCTTCCCCTGCAACCACAGAAGGTGTAACACATGTCCGTTTACTTCCTTCCTTCTCCTCACCATCCAAGACTCCAAGCACACTTCCAGTGCTTTACCTTCACTCAATCTAGTCTACTGCATTCGCTGTTCACAATATAATCTCCTCTACACTGGGGAAACAAAGACTGTTTGCATTCCGTTAACCACTCCTTTGTCTGTCCAACTTTTTCTCTCTCTCTCTTTAGGCTCTATCTCCAGATATCAATTACCCTCTCCTACCTTCCTACACCCATCTTCTGTATAAATGTCAATCTTTTCCTACCTACAATCAGTTCTGAGAGGGGTCGCTGGACCCAAAACAATAACTCTGATTTATCTCCACTGATGCTTCCTGACTTGCTGAGCTTTCCCAGAAATTTCTGCTTTTGTTTCTGAGGCATTATGTATGTTAGTGCTTGTAATGTAAAGAACTAGACATGGATAATGCAGTACTGAAAGATTTGACTGATGCTAATTACAGTTCCTGATATATCCATACCTTTCAGTCATAGGCACTGCAATGTCTGGGCTAATATTAAACTGTTCAGTCACAGACAACATCACATTTCTATCAGCATCTCATGCTTTAAGTGGCAAGTTAAAATGGAGGCTGATACTTTTATAAACTCAGGTCACATGCTACAATATGGTGATGATATGTCTTTTAGGTATACTGTATAATTGCTGATACATAGCCTACATTACAATTGTTATAAAATACATCTTGCCATATACTTTATTGTGGTTCTGGAAATATTATTGCATTGTCTTAGAGGCTTGCAGCATAGAAATAGGCCTGTTCATCCAACTTGTCCATGCTGCCCAGTTTTCACAATTAATCTAGTCCCATTTGCCCACATTTGGTCCCTATCCCTCCATACCTATCCCATCTATGTACCTGTCCAAATGTTTCTTAAATGATAAAATTGTACTCACCTCCATCACTATCTCTGGCAGCCCATTTCAGACATTCACCACCTTCTGTGTGAAAAAATTGAACCTCTGGACCTTTTTGTATCTCTCCCCTCTCACCTTAAACTCCTGCCCTGTAGTTTTAGACTCCCCTGACATGAACAGAGAGATTTGTTGAAGATTCAACAGCTGTTCTTAACTCTCAATGAAAAACAGTTTTAGAGTGTACCACGTGTTCCCAAGTTTCCCTCAGTAAATGCCCTAGACAGAGACACATAGAAGAGAGAAGAAAGTCTTGATTCCATCAAAAGGGATTGTTATTTGACATATTGTGTTATTAAGAACATAAATAGAAACAGTAACACAGGAAAACACTCAACAGGACAGAAAGCACTTGTGGAGAGAGGAAAAAAGATATTATTTTGAGATGAACAAATATTTGGAATCTACAGGGAAAGAGGATGAGATGCAAATGGCAGGGTAAGTGTGGGAAGGTCGGAGGAAAGAACAAAAGGAAAAAAAATTGCAATAAACTGGAGAGCAGGGCTAATTAAATAAGGAAAGGGACAATTGTGCAAGCAAAAAGTGATTAGCAATGGGAAAGTATAGCCAAATAAAGGGTCTAGAGGAGTTGCAAATACAGCAGAACAAGAAAACGGAAGGGAAGAATGGAAATTTGGCTGCATCAAAACCCAGAGGAAATGAGAGCTGATGCTTGTTGCAGGAATTCATCATTTATCAATACATGACAAAAAAAGCAGTCCGTACCCTTAGTTTGTACAGTCATCACTGCTGTCAGAATCACTTTTGACTTTCACTCTTCCCATGAGCATTCTCTTTAATTCTTGCCTGCACCTCTCCTGCCCCTACCCCTCCATTTCCCTGATTCAATCTGCACTTGCTTAAGAACTACTCATCACGACTATCTTGGAAGTCTGCTAAAAGATTATCAACCTGAAATGCTACGTTAATTTCTGTCTCCAGAGATGCTACCTGACCTATTGATTGATTTCCAGAATTTTATTTCAGGTTTGCAGCAATGGTTGAGAATTTGCGTTTGCTCACCGGTTTTGTCAGATTTAACTGATGTGTATTTTCACAGCTATGCATGTGATTTTCAATGATAAGACCAGTCCTTGGACTATAGGTGAATACCCTTTCCAAACATTATTGACATTGAAATAACAGTTTTCCCCTACCCTTGCCCTGAACTTATCTTCATACTGCAAATCCTAAATTGAGCCAATGATTTGACTGTCTGAAAGACCTTTGTTCTATATGTCAGCAACCAGTAGTTTACAGGTCAAAACTGCAAAGTGGCAATGCCCACATAATTTACCAGAAACATTGTGTTATTATGTTGGCCGCAAAATGAGTATTTACTTTAAGTGAGGTCCCATTCCTGACCAGTCCATTGTATATACAATGCATTTTAAAAAGAACTGTACTCTGATGTGTCAGTTGGCCTGAGGCAGGATGACTGCAGGGCACTATACTTAGCCTCAAGCTTTTACAGATTAGCAAAGAGATAATAGCTCTTGGTGGTAAACATTGGTGAAGGTTCTATGTATGTTTGTGCAAATGAGTTTACATTGAGTTGAAAGCTAAGCCTAGTAACTACATCCAGGGAAGTTGAAGAGGCTCAGAAAGAGAGAGGAGAGAGGGAAGCAAAAGAAATGTTCCTAGACATGTATTTAACATAGCACTCATTTTTGGGTGGAGATTCTGTGTAAATTAAGAGATAACACATCCTGAAATAGTCTTATTAACCAACCTTGAGAAACTGATTTGCATTCCTACATTTTTAAAACTGCACATAAGCTGATTGTTTTTAGTTGCCTATAAATATTATTATTTGATAATAATTATTTAGTAGATGTGCTTGGAAGTTGGCAGGTGAGTCACCCATAATAGTTGCGCGCTGCACTGGCTGGATGGAGTTGATGTGAGTTATGCTGTTCCTTATGTATTTACAAGGGGAGTTAATAACATAACAAAAGAGGACAAATTAGGACTGGTATTAGGTAACTGTAAAACTTTGCACAGCTCTGATTTATCCTTTTAAATTCAGGTGCCAAACCTTACCTGAGAGTCCTTCTTTGACCACTGCAAGGATAGGAATCATTTGTGGACATGAAGACTAACTTGGCTTTCAAAGTATCCCTTTGGTTTGTACCTTGGCCAGTATTTGTCCAATGACTAACATTACTAAAATAGAGTGGAGCCATATGGGGTGCCAATCGGCTGCCGTGTTTCTTTCAACACAGGAGCAACTACACTTCAAAAGTGCTTATTTGATGGCAAAGCAATTTGGGACATCTTTATGTGGTGACAGATGTTGCATTCTTGTCGGTCTTACTTCTAAAGAAAAAGTATCTGAGAAGTCTGTCTGGACAGCTCAGCTTTTCATTGTTTCAGCTGTCAGGACATTGGTTGTCCTTTTGTGGTTTAATCTTGCCTGGTGATATAATTTACCCTCAGAAGACAAATCTAACAAAACCGTATGTACGTGGCACTAATCAGTGTTTTGGGGATCTGCTGAGCAAGAAAACAATAGGTAGCACACCGATCAGCAGTTTAAGGGTATGGCAATGGCAAGTAGGGGAGCTATGTCCAAGGTACATAGTCAGCTGTTTCAAGCTTCAAGTAATTGAGAATTCTAGAGGTCTACATTGAATGCTTATTGTTGGAAGCAGCAGTTGATGGAATCTAGAAGTCATTGGAGTAGCACCACTTTATGTGTTCTATTTTGTTGCCAAAGGATTAAAAGTTACAATAGCATGACTGTGAGAAACAAAGAAAAACAAAGGCGCAGCAAATGTGTGTAGCAGAAAGGGGTGCACATTGACTTCATTTTGAAGAAACAGAATGGATGTAATATCGCATGCTGATTTCATTCAGATCAATCAAGCCCTCCTTTACTGAATATGTTTGGAATATTTGCCTCACGCACTATTTGGTTACTAGAAAAAATAAATAACAGATAGAACAGGGAAACACACAAGAAGCATTATACATTTTTACTTTGTAATGGTTACACTGGTGAGGAATATGTGCTGGGAATATCCTATCAAAGGCCACCAGCATATGGTGGTTGTGATGCCCAATTCTGAGAACTAATTGAACAAAAATATCTCTGTACTACCCTAGGGGGCAAGATATTTGTATTTGAACATCTCTTTGTAAGAACATATTGCTTCATGAATGGAACATACTTTTCAAAAGGAAACAAGAAATAAAACAGCAATGTGCACTCAATCTGAATGTAATCAGCTGCAGTTTGTACAGTTATAGTAGGATCATAGTACGCACAACTTTTCCAAGAGCCTGTCTTCCTATGTCAAGATGTTCAGCATTTAGAGCTCAAAATTACTTTATCTTTATACCACTACTTACTGAAAAATTTATTTAACAATTAAGACTTGGAAAAGAAAGTCTCTTAATCAAAATATATATATGAGAAAAATTCATATTCTATGTTTATGTGGACCTGAAATAACCCTCATACAGGCAGTGGATCTCAAGTGCCAAGACACTTGAAGTTCCCTTGGGGAAGTTGCAGATCTGTTCCAGAAGATAATTTAATTCCGGTGCTGAGTAATGTCAAATTTCAAGAACTCCATTGAATAAAAATAAAATCAATTTTAATCTTTTGAACGCGATGGAGATAACATTCCTGGCACCACCCTGGTAATTCAGATGTAATTGGTGAATGGAGTTTTACACATGCAGGTTACACATGGCCAGAAGCAGCAGTATACCTTGTGTCTGCTTGCCCTGTGCTGCCCATTCAAGGTCTGGTTCCTGCAGGAAAATGATATTTTAGGTAAATTAATTATCCGAGATAGTGAATTGATCTGAGAATATTTTGATGTGTTTTCTGCTGTGATCTGTGCTGATCGGGGTAGCATTGTCACCCCTGTGTATTAGGCTATGGGTTCAAGCCTCGCTCATGAGAGACTGATGCATTACTTAGACTGGCATTTCAATGTGCTAGTGAGGGAATGCTGCTCTGTTGGTGGTGGCTTCTTTGGAATATGACATTCAAATGAGGCTCAGACTCCCACTCAGATGGATGTAACAAAATACATGGCACTTTCTGAAGAATACTGGGGCAGTTCTCCTGTTGCCCTGGCTAAATTTAATCTCTCCACTGATACTGTCAAAATCAGATTATCTGGTAATTTACTTCATCAATGTGAACAAGAGCTTGCTGTGTTCAAATTGATTGACACAATACAATGGTAACCGCACTACAAAAGTAGATAGTTGCTGTGCAGTGCTTTGGGACATGCTGGGATCATGAAAGGTTCTATTTCTTTCTTTGTATTTAGGTATGTTATCTAAATCAGGGAGGTTATAAAATAGAAGTTTGGAATACAGCAGTGGATCAGATAAGTGTGTGCATATTCCATTGATGTTGCACTATAGTATGTTTGTGTGTCCCACGTATGGAAACATAAATAGTAGCAAATAGCATTTTAGACTTCACTCTGGAGCCAGATACACAACTCTTTCTAAGTTGCATTTGTTAAAAAAAAGTGTTGAAATTGAGATATCAATACTACGGGTCTCTAAGGCTGCACATCTAAACAAAAAATGTCCTAAATTTTGCAGACAGTTAGACTATGGATCAGTTGGAGGATGTCTATGAATTTAATGAAATCCTTTGTTGGTTCTAATTGGTGAATTGCCTGATGGTTTGTGTGCACTGCTGTGGGAGAACTCACAAACTACAGCACAAGTGTAATCATTGAAACATTCAACTCTTCCCAGTCAGAAGACTGTGAGCTCAACAAAGGAAATTTTCTTCATGGAAACTGTTCCACCTATTTATTATTTATGTGCCTGTTTAATGTGAATAACAATTGTAAAATCAAGCCTGACTGATTTCATCAACCCTTAATATCCATTTCACTTAGTGTCCTTACAGCAACCTTGAAAATGTTACCCAGGTGTTGCCTTTTAAAATTAATCTGGCAGCGCTGTCTGGTACAAATAGGAGATTCCATTATTGTCGGGACAAGTCTGTATCAGTCATTGATTCCTTGGGTCAGTAAACCTCTGCAGCACCTGTGTGCAATTTATTTAACAATTTTGAGACTTGTAACTAAAGTTAGTTAGTAGATTTAGAGCAATAATCCTATGCACAAATGGCCAATGTTCGCTTAAGTTTGACACTCCTGAATATCAAATTAATTCTGTGAAACAGACTAAAGCTTCCTATTGATCAATCTTTCTGTATTATGTTAGATTGATGTAGAACTGTGCATAAAAAGCAGTCAGCTTCTTATCATGATGAATGTAATGCTTTTTGATTTATAATTCACAGATTTTTTTGCTGAGCTGAAGATTCAGTCTGCATTTGAAAAATAAACTCTAACCTCCCCCATTCGAAATCCACACAAGTGCAGATGTTTCAGCTCACAGGCCTCTTGTCATAATCCCTAGATCAAGCGGTGTTATCATCATACTACCAGTGATATAATCTTTTAAAATATACAGGAACTGCATTAATTGCAAACTAAAGTGAAGACTGACATTTTTACTCTAAATTAAGTTCCAAGTTAAAGGTTAGCCATGTTGTATATCGCTGGTTAGTACAAACTGTTGTTTCAAATACAATCACGGTTGGAAATAGGTGGTAGAAAATATCTTTACAATTTATGTACAGGGTTTGTGCCTAAAGGAAGAGTTAGACCAGGTTTCCTGACTTGCGTCATGTTTAAATATTTGTTCTAACATGTCATTATTCAGTCTGCATTTGGTGGGAGATTGGTTAAACAGTTGAGGGCATGTGTTTATTGAATGTTGAGAAAATTAAAACCAGCATCAACGTGGGTCAGGGTTTAGGTATTACTCTTGGTGTGAAACATCTTTAGTATCAAATGCAGATGTTTAATTGGTAACTGATACTTTTTCAGAAATTGCATAATTTATAATGAAATAATCCGTTGACACCATTAACCCCATTCCATGAATTTTGACATCTTCTCCCGTCATGATGGTGAATCATTCTGAGACTCTGTGAGCAATCTTTGATTAACTCTCTCATGTTTTTAAGTTATTCAGACATGCTGAGGGTATCACAGCCTGTCTCACTCATGCTCCTGCCTGACATCTTGTGCTTTCCCATAGGAGGCAAAAAGCAGAGATCAGAAATGAGAACCGTATCTAGTTTTCTTTCCTCGCTAGCCTAGGGACGCTCCGATTGTCACCCGGGCTGAGATTACATAACTCAACACAAACCAGAAACCACACTTGGGATCTTCTGGATTTGTATAATTCAGTTTCTCACCACAATCCATTTTCTCACGTAGCTCTTGACAATGCCCTTCAGTGTTCATTTTTTTCTAAAGGCAGTTCATGCAAAATCTATGTATCAGTGTTCTCCTACTCCCCATTTCCTTTTGAAAAATGCTTTTCTCTGTGGTTAGCACTGTGGCCTCACAGGGCCAGGAACCCGGGTTCGATTCCAGTCTCAGGTAACTGTCAGCGTTTGCACGTTCTCCCCGTGTCTGTGTAGGTTTCCTCCGGGTGCTGTGGTTTCCTCCCACAGTCCCAAAATATGCAGATTAGGTGGTATTAGCCATAGTAAATTGCCCCATAGTGTTCAGGGTTGTGCAGACAAGGTGGATTAGCCATGGGAAATGCAAGGTTTTGGGGATGGGGGATGGGGTGTTCTGGGTTGGATGTTGTTAAGAGGTTCATTGCAGACCCGATGGGCTGAATGGCCTTTATCTGCACTGTAGGGATATGCTTCATTTTTCGGTATTCTTTCTGTTGCATCACTGCCTTGCATTCTTCACCGTCTAGCTAAATGGAACTATCCAGAGCATTGGTACATGAGTACTATTGGGTACTATTGATGCTACACAGAAAGTAGATATATTTCCGTGGAAAGGTACTCCTCTCTAATTTCCAGTGATTGTGTATAGAAGTTGGGAAGTTATGTTATGTTTGTACAGATGTTGTTGAGGCCGCACTTGGAGTATTGTGTTTAGCTTTGGTCAATTTGTGAAAGGAAGGATGCTATTAAACTGGAAAGAGTACAGAAGAAATTTACAACCATGTTGCCCGGACTCAAGGGACTGAGTTATAGGGGGAGGTTGGACAAGCTAGGACTTTTTTCTTTAGAGAATAGGAGACTGAGGGAGGACCTTACAGAAGTATATAGGATCATGAGAGGCATGGATAGGGGGAATGCACTCAGTGCTTTTCCCAGGGTTGGGGAATTGAGGACTAGAGGGCATCAGTTTAAGGCAAGAGGGGAAAGAATGCATGGGAACCTGAGGGGCAACTTTTTTTACACAGAGGGTAGTATGCATATGGAATGAGCTGTCGCGGAAGTGGTTGAGGCAGGTACATTAACAACATTTAAAAGGCATTTAGACAAATACATGGTTAGGTAAGGTTTAGGAGGATATGGGCCAAAAGTGGAGGGAAATGGGGCTAGCCTAGATGGACATTTTTGGTCGGCATGGACCAGTTTGTGCGGAAAGACCTGTCTTCGTGCTGTAGGATTTTACAATTCTCTGACTCTATGAATTGCTGCAGAAATTTCCAACAGATGGTTGATCCAGACATGGGTAATAATTACCCAAACACTGCTGGTAGGACCAAATCCCTCATGATTAGAAACCTATGTTTTGGATATATGCCAACTTGAGCCAACCTGAGAGCCCTTTAAAAATTCCAGGTCAGATCTAATTCTGGGCTACTTTCTAGTTGTTTTTGCCAATGTCAATAATGTTCCCTCATGTAGCACTCCTGCTGATTGCATTTCAGAGATATTCAATCCCAACCCAATCATTTTTGCGCACCGTGTCATTCATTAAATATATGTAATTCAGTATGAACCTCAGTCCCATGAGTGGGGGACAGGTGAGAAAAAAAAGTCACAATGTCACTGGGAATTCTTTCCTTGACAGGGTTAGAAATACAAAAGAAGAATTAATAGTTAGATCCTGTATTGCAAGGTAGATATGTTTGCATTACAGTCGCTTATGAAGGACAGTGGCCTGTAATCAGGGCTGGAAACCCTATACATTGATAACAATATTCACCAGCATTGTGGAAGTGATTACTTATTTTAGAATTTAGGTGTTGTTTTGCATTTAAAACTGAAGAAAACGCTGTTTCAAAAAGTTAGTGTCACGATCGGAAGTAATTTAAAAGCTCAATATTTTTTAAGTTGAAAAGAAGTTTTCCCTGTCAACAAAAGGAGGAACAAAAATCAAATTCCTGTCACTGAGTGCATTGGTTCTCGAATCATCTGGTGTAGCTTAAGAAGTCTAAAGCACATGTTTTTTCTCCATTATGTTTTGAGTTGCAATGACTTGTTTTGCTAGCTGTGACCATTCAGCATTCTTGATTGCGTTTCAAACAGTCCACAAGTGCCCATGTCAGTACGAGGCTGTAGTAATATTTTATTGATAGTTTTAAGATGCTATTAAAGCATAAGATGTCTGTGTGGTCAGTGAAAGTATGCTCGTTCATTTTTACAACAGTTTGACAACTTAAGACAATTTAGATTTTTTAAAATGGTTCCTATGTACGAGAGAATTTTGCATTTTGATTGGTTTGAATTAAATTAGATTATTAAAAGTTTAGTTATTTTTAATCCAGTTGAAATACATCAAAAAGTCTATCCTAGAGGACACAGGGTGAATATTAGTAGAAGATACATGGGGGGGTTGTGAAACGTGGATGAAGCATAGGCTAGCAAAGAGGAATCTGGGTGACACGGGGAATGTATTGAAAGTGAGGAGTGAGGGTTTGAAGGCCGAACATTGGTCTAGCTTTAATGATAAGTGTACCAATAGATGGAGGCAGGTGTTCTAGTCTGTTGGCTTTGTCATCTGTCCTCTCCATTGCAGCCTCAGGCCTCTCACGGAGTTGCCAGCCCTGAGTCCATCTCACCCCTGCTTCTTTTGAATGAAGACATGATATGTAGGGGCCCTTTGAATGAGAAGGATTTGCTGAGTTGGGAAATTTCCTGATTTGACCTCCCTGCCTGATTCTTCCCTGATTGTTTCTCAGTGCTAGTAAGAGAAAATGAAATTAAGGATGGAGTGGAGCAATAAAAGTGGGTTCTAATGACCATATGACAAGAGATACCACATAGCCACCAACATGGCTAACTAAATGTTTTCCTTCATTTTTACAAAAGTTAAGTTATTCCAGCTAGAAAGGGATCTGGAGATTATGGCAGAAGCAAGCTGTGACATTGCTGTTATTATTGCCATCTCAGTTATTGAACAACTGAGCAAACTTTAAGGCAAAGACATTTCAAGGGCCCAATAAAATGCATGTAAGGATTAAGGAAAACAGTGAGTAAATTAGTACACAAAATTAGCACAGCAACGTAGTCCTAACTTTTCCTTTTCCTATGTGGCAGAATATATGGACAGTATGGTAGCACAATGGCTAGCACTGCTGCCTCACAGGACAGGTTCATAGAACATAGAACATAGAACATTACAGCGCAGTACAGGCCCTTTGGCCCTTGATGTTGCGCCGACCTGTGAAAACAATCTGAAGCCCATCTAACCTACACTATTCCAATATCATCCATATGTTTATCCAATGACCATTTAAATGCCCTTAAAGTTGGCGAGTCTACTACTGTTGCAGGCAGGGCATTCCACGCCTTTACTACTCTCTGAATAAAGAACCTACCTCTGACATCTGTCCTATACCTATCACTCCTCAGTTTAAAGCTATGTCCCCTTGTGCTAGCCATCACCATCCGAGGAAAAAGGCTCTCACTGTCCACCCTATCTAGTCCTCTGATCATCTTGTATGTCTCTATTAAGTCACCTCTTAACCTTCTTCTCTCTAACGAAAACAGCCTCAAGTCCCTCAGCCTTTCCTCATAAGACCTTCCCTCCATACCAGGCGACATCCTGGTAAATCTCCTCTGCACCCTTTCCAATGCTTCCACATCCTTCCTATAATGCAGCGACCAGAACTGTACGCAATACTCCAAGTGCGGCCGCACCAGAGTTTTGTACAGCTGCAACATGACCTCATGGCTCCTAAATTCAATCCCTCTACCAATAAAACCTAACACACCGTACGCCTTCCTAACAACCCTATCAACCTGGGTGGCAACTTTCAGGGGTCTATGCACATGGACACCGAGATCTCTCTGGTCATCCACACTACCAAGAATCTTACCATTAGCCCTGTACTCTGTATTCCTGTTACTCCTTCCAAAGTGAATCACCTCACACTTTTCTGCATTAAACTCCATTTGCCACCTCTCAGCCCAGCTCTGCAGCTTATCTATGTCCCTCTGTAACATCCTTCTGCACTATCCACAACTCCACCGGCTTTAGTGTCATCCACAAATTTACTGACCCATCCTTCTACGCCCTCATCCAGGTCATTTATAAAAATGACAAACAGCAGTGGCCCCAAAACAGATCCTTGCAGTACACCACTAGTAACTGAACTCCAGGATGAACATTTCCCATCAACCACCACCATCTGTCTTCTTACAGCTAGCCAATTTCTGATCCAAACCACTAAATCACCCTCAATCCCATGCCTCCGTATTTTCTGTAATAGCCTACCGTGGGGAACTTTATCAAATGCTTTACTAAAATCCATATACACCACATCAACCGCTTTACCCTCATCCACCAGTTTGGTCACCTTCTCAAAGAACTCAATAAGGTTTGTGAGGCACGATCTACCCTTCACAAAACTGTGTTGACTATCCCTAATCAAATTATTCCTTTCTGGATGATTATAAATCCTATCTCTTATAATCCTTTCCAACACTCTACCCACAACTGAAGTAAGGCTCACTGGTCTATAATTACCAGGATTGTCTCTACTCCCCTTCTTGAACAAGGGGACAACATTTGCTATCCTCCAGTCTTCTGGCACTATTCCTGTAGACAATGACGACATAAAGATCAAAGCCAAAGGCTCTGCAATCCCCTCCCTAGCTTCCCAGAGAATCCTAGGATAGATCCCATCCGGCCCAGGGGACTTATCTATTTTCACACTTTCCAGAATTGCTAACACCTCCTCCTTATGAACCTCAATCTCGTCTAGACTAATAGCCTGTATCTCAGTATTCTCCTCGATAACATTGTCTTTTTCATGTGTGAATACCGACGAAAAATATTCATTTAGCGCCTCTCCTATCTCTTCGGACTCCAAGCACAACTTCCCACTACTATCCTTGACTGGCCCTAATCTTACTCTAGTCATTCTTTTATTCCTGACATATCTATAGAAAGCTTTAGAGTTTTCCTTGATCCTACCTGCCAAAGACTTCTCATGTCCCCTCCTGGCTCTTCTTAGCTCTCTCTTTAGATCCTTCCTGGCTAACTTGTAACTCTCAAATGCCCTAACTGAGCCTTCATGCCTCATCTTTGCATAAGCCTCCTTCTTCCTCCTGACAAGAGATTCAACTTCTTTAGTAAAGCACGGTTCCCTCACTCGACCACTTCCTCCCTGCCTGACATGTACATACTTATCAAGGACACACAGTAGCTGTTCCTTGAACAAGCTCCACATTACAATTGTGCCCAGCCCCTGCGGTTTCCTTCCCCATCCTCTGCATCCTAAATCTTGCCTAATCGCCTCATAATTGCCCTTCCCCCAGCTATAACTCTTGCCCTACAGTGTATACCTATCCTTTTCCATCACTAAAGTAAACGTAACCAAATTGTGGTCACTATCACCGAAATGCTCACCTACCTCCAATTCTAACACCTGGCCTGGTTCATTACCCAGTACCAAATCCAATGTTGCCTCGCTTCTTGTTGGCCTATCTACAAAGTGTGTCAGGAAACCCTCCTGCACACATTGGAGAAAAACTGACTCATCTAAAGTACTCGAACTATAGCGTTTCCAGTCAATATTTGGAAAGTTAAAGTCCCCCATACAAACTACCCTGTTACTTTCGCTTCTATCCAGAATCATCTTTGCAATCCTTTCCTCTACATCTCTGGAACTTTTCAGAGGCCTGCAGAAAACTCCCAACAGGGTGACATCTCCTTTCCTGTTTCTAACCTCAGCCCCCACTACCTCAGTAGACTGTCTATGTGAAGGTTGCATATTCTCCCTCTGCCTATTTCTGCACTGCCAGGATTCTCAAATTCTATACTCTCCATTCAAAATTTTCCAATCCATTAACAGCTAAGTTGAAGAATTCAATAAGATGGATGAGAGTTAGCCTAAGTTAATGTAGGAACAGAAGACAGATATCCAGTTTCATCTATCAACAGTGAAGTAACAGGAAGACTGGTGCTAATCTTGAATACAAATGATGTGGTGAGGGGCTTCCAGTGATGTTGGGAGTGATGGGTGGGGTGAACAGATGGGGTGATGAACATATGCATGTGACAAGATTGAGATACATTCCTTTCCCCACCAAATTATTTAAATATAACTTCTCCAAAGATTCCTTATGAATCAGGAAAGAGATGACATCCATCTCCTGGCTATCTGCACTCCCAGACTTCCTTCTGTCTTCCACTGGTTATGGTCTGTCTGGATTCATGCTTCTTACTCCCCTACCCAAATTTAACTTCATTCTGGAGATTTCTCCTTTCAGTCTCTGGTGCATTTGGGAACGCTATCTTAATTTCCATTCTGCCTGCCCTCACACTAGTCATAGAGTCATAGAGTCATACAGCACGGAAACAGACTCTTTGGTCTAACTTGTCCATGCCGAATGTAATCTCAAACTAAACTAGTCCCACCTGCCTGCACCTGTCCATATTCCCCCAAATGTTTCCTACTCATGTAACTATCCAAATGTCTTTTAAACGTTGTAATTGTACCCATGTCCACCATTTCCTCAGGAAGTCAATTCTACAGACGAAGGAACCGCTGTGTAAAAAATTTGCCCCTCATGTCTTTTTTAAATCTCTCTCCTCCCACCTTAAAAATGTGCCCCCGGTCTTGAAATCCCCCATCCCAGGGAAAAAACAACTACCGTTAATTCTATCTATACCTCTTATTATTTTATAAACTTCTATCAGGTTGCTTCTTAACCTCCTCTGCTCCAGTGAGAAATGTCCCAGCCCTATTCAGCCGTCCTTTATACTCAAACTTTCCATACCCAGCAACATCCTGGTAAATCTCTTCTGAACCCTCTCCAGCTTGGTAATATCCTTCCTATAATTGAGCAACCAGAACTGGACATAGTATTTCAGAAGAGAGTTCACTAATGTCCTGTACAACCTCCACATGACTTCCCAACTCTTATTCTCTTAGGACTGAGCAATGAAGGCAAGTGTACCGAATGCCTTTCTAACCACCCTGCCCATATGTGATGCAAACTTCAAAGAATTATGTAGCTGCACTCTAGGTCCCTGTGTTCTACAACACACTAAAGGCCCTAACATTAATTGTATAAGCCCTACCCTTGTTTGTTGTACCAAAATGAAATACCCCACATTTATCCAGATTGAACTCCATCTGCCATTTTTCAGCCCATTGACCCATTTGACCAAGATCCCTTTGTAACGTTAGAAGACCTTTCTCACTGTGTACTATGCCACCAATTTTGGTGTCATCTACAAATTTACTAACCAGGCCTTCTGCATATTCTTAATAATTTTAACCAGAAAACTGTGTTTCAGTTTTCAAATGAGGCCCTGGATTAAAATAACATAAGGCAATCTCACTTTCTCTGTTTTTTGTGGGGATTTCACTGCTACCCTGCACTCTGCCCGTTCAAAAATACCCAGTGTTAAAATGGACTCTTAGTCTTCTATAACATTCAGATTTGTTACTTAGGTTCAAAATCATTCATTCTGTGATTAAGACATAATCAATATGGTAATGTTTGGGAAGGACATCCTGGCCACCAAACAATTGCTCAGTGGTTCATTCTGGTCTCTGCATGGACTTGAACACATAACTGCTCTTACTGGCTCTCCAAATCCAACCATCTCTCACTAACCTTAACTGGATAGTGAAAAAATGCGCTGGCCACCAAATGGCTAATCCGGACAAAATCGGTGTTGAGTGACCACTTTTGTGGTCCCTACCCAAAATGCAAAATCTTGTCTGAGGTGTTTTACATGTCAAGTTAATGATCTACGCTCACTCTGATTTTGGCATCTTGAAATTCCTTGTTACAAAATCCTGTTACAATATCAGGCCTATGGGGCATGGTGAAAGGCAGACAGGTTGAGCCATTCGTCTGAATATTTGAGAAGCAACAGAGTATAATGACCTGTTAGCAGAAAGATTTGATTAGTGTAATCAGAGGTTAGAGTGACACTGCCTAATGGGATCATTTCACTTCTATGATTCATAATTGCTCAAACAATGAACCTTATTTAATTATTTGGTTGGCGATGCAAATCAGTCTATATGATCACTGGCTCATGGAATAATTCAAAACTAATGGATTTCAAGAGAACCAATGGTTTTCCAAACATTACCTATACTCAATGCAAATACTTTCCCAAAGCTTTTGGTTTGTGAAATGGGCTGTTGTTAAAATCAGATATGTGTTTAAATGTGAAATGTTGTATCAAATAGTGGAATGGGTCTTTGAGAAGATTATGACGGATGTGACTTTAACCTCAACTCCCCATTTGTACCCACC
Source organism: Ginglymostoma cirratum (assembly GCA_024137785.1). Taxonomy (NCBI): domain Eukaryota; kingdom Metazoa; phylum Chordata; class Chondrichthyes; order Orectolobiformes; family Ginglymostomatidae; genus Ginglymostoma; species Ginglymostoma cirratum. The sequence continues at coordinate 12,572,902 of JAHRHZ010000271.1, forward strand.
TGTGATAACTTTCACTTCTTCTAAAGAATCTATCTACCTCTGCTTAAAAACATTCAAAGATTCTGCTTCCACCACCTTTTGAAGAAGAGCGTTCAAAAGATTCAACTCATCAAAAGAAAAGTGATCTCCTTATCTTCAGCTTAAATGGGTGACCCTTATTTTTCTATATTCTATATTCTTCCACCAAAGGAAAAATTCTTTCCACATTTACCCTGTCAAGACGTTTTGGAATTTTGTAAATTTCAATCGTGTCACCTTTTACTCTTTTCCACCAAATACAATCTTAATATACCCAACCTTTCCTTTAAAGATAACCCATCCAGTTCAGGTATTAATTGAGTAAACCTTCTTTGAACTGCCTCCAACACATTTACACCCCTCCTTAAATAGAGAGACAAATACTGTACAAAGTATTCAAGATGTGATCTCCTTCATGCCTTTTATAATTAAAGTATAACCTCCCTGCTTTTCATAATTAATTTCCTTCACAATAAACAATATTATTCTATTTTCTTTCTTAATTACTTGCTGTATCTACATACTAAACTTCTGCAAATACTTCACTGGGACACCGAAATCCCCCTGCATTTCTGAGCTCTGTAGTTTCTTGTTATTTATGTAATGTGCTTCATTCTTCCTGCCAAAATGAATAAATTTCACATGTTCCCACATTATTTGATGGACCTTTGCTCATTTACTTAAGCAATCTATATCCTTCCGAGTCTTCCTTGTCTCCTCTTACTTTCCTGTCTATTTTGATTTTGTTAGATTCTTAGATCTGAGTTTAAATTTGAGCAATCAAATAAGTGTTCAGGAAATTGTATGAGATTTCCATAGTTACAGTCGAATGTGTGTCATATAAACATAAATTTCCCAGGTAGCTTTAAACAAGGCTGATACTAAACAGGAAAATGAAACTCATAGCTACAGCTTGATTAAAATAACAGGTCATATTTTTCTATAGCAGGACATCTAACACATTTTGTCATTATAGAGTCATACAGCATTGAATCCGACCCTTTGGTCCAATTTGTCCATGCTGACCATGTTCCCAATCTAAACCAATCCCATCTACCTGCATTTGGCCATATCCCCCCAAGCCTTTCCTATTTGTGTTCTTATCAAAATGTCTTTTAAACCTTCTAACTGTACCTGCATTCACCACCTCCTCTGGCAGCTCATTCCACGCAAAAACCACTCTTTGTGTAAAAAAGTTGCCCCTCATGTTCTTTTTGAATCTTCCTCCTCTCACCTCAAAAATATGTCCCCTGGTTTTGAACTCCCCAGCTGAGGGAATAGATCTTTGCTGTTCAGCTTGTCTATGCCCCTCGTGATTTTATAAACCTCTATAATGTTTGAATGCCAAGTCACTGATATGTGAGCTGATAATGATACATTGGGGGAGACAAGATCTCAGTGACCTCAATGAACAGATATCCAGTTGGCCAATCAGATTGAAGGATTAAGAAACTGACAGCTCAGCAGTAGAGTGGAAACTAGAACGTACGAATTTATTGTCAGTTCCTGGACAGAAAGATGAACAAGGTCAGGGAAAGGAGGGTTGGAATAAGGAATGGAGAGTAAGGAGAAAATATCCTTTTAAAGCAAAAAGCAAAATTGTAAGTTAACATGCTTAAAATCGCTAACAACAATCAAAACCTGAAGGGATGAAATCTTTTGTGTCAGGAAGGTTATTTGGTAATAGTTAATTAATATTTAAATACTGGCATCAGTGTGTTTTACCAGGTTATGGAAAGTTTAGTTCATATGTACCATACAAGTGCAGCAGCTTCACAAAACTCAGGCATTTCAAAGTGATTCGAGTAAGACATGCTGTTATTGGAATTAAACGATGTCAACATGAGTACTTAGTCAACAAAAGAAGATCAAATTTTGGAATCGCAGCAGCATGCTGGCTTCCACAATGAGAAAGAAGTGAATGCATCAAAAAGGGAGGAAAAGAATTGCTAACACTTCACTGCTCCCGTTTCTTGATTATTGACTAATCTCCATGTGTTCACATCACGTTTGAGATGATTTAAGTTAGAAATGCAGATATGAAGTTGGATTAAAGTTTATCTGATGGTTGCTAAAACAAGCTGACAAGAAACCCATTACCAGTCACTTCCATATCCAGTCTCAAATTTATCACTAGTTAATCAGTTAGTTAGGGAAGCTAAAGTACCGTTGTAATTCAAACTGAAGTTTTGACTGAAAAGAGAAATATTTTTATTCCTCGTCGGAGCGCTCTTCAAATAAATATTCTGTAATAAGTTGCAAAGTAGCAGCTTTCAAATGATGCAAAGTTCAAGCAGAACAACAACAACCTGTATTTCGACAACACCTTTAACCTCAGGGCCTCACAAGAGAATTGTTAAAAGAAAGATGGCAGTGAGCCACATAAGAAGGTCACATATTGTAGAGTACTCTGCCTTTCACAAGAAAAGGGACTAATTTGGGAGCTTGGATGGTCAGTGCTCAGGGAACTGGCTAAATAGCTAGTTGAACATTACTGCACCCAATCTCACAATGAAGTATCTGCTGGCAATTCTTTTTCCACATTTTAAAAACGTTTGCAGCTCTCCACGTTGAATTGGAACATACAAATACCTAGTATAGGAGAAACAGGTAGGCCACAATGCTAGCAGGACTACTTTTTTAAGCTGCTGTGTGACTGAAATGGTCATAGCTAATCTATTTTCCCCTGCTTTTTAGGAAGAGTAATTTTAATAGCGAAGCTGCAATTTGCATAAAATAGACTTGCATTTTGGAAGGAAATTTGATATAAAACTACTTGGTTTACACCACACCTATGCATAGATATATTTACTTCCTTTTACCTTTTGTCTTCTAATGAAGGTCATGCGAAGTTCAAAACAGTAAGTGTGAATCTGTGCCAATCCCACTTTGCAGCAATAGGAGACCACCTGAATAAATGAGTAGCAAAACCACAGACCTGCTGCATAGTCCGAGTCCTTGACCACTTTTCTTTCATTAATCATTCACAGAATGAGGGCATCGCTGGCTAAGCTAGCATTTATTGCCCATCCTTAATTGTCCAGAAGGCAGTTAAGAGTCAATGACATTGCTGTGGACCTAGAGTCACATGTAGACAAGACCCAGGAAGGATGGCAATTTCCCTCCCTAAAGGACGTTAGTGAATCAGATGGGTTTTTCTCTGACAATCAATAATGGATTCATGGCTATCATTAGACTCTTAATTCCACATTTTTTAAAACGGAATTCAAATTCTTCCATCTGCCACAGTGGGATTCAACCTGGGTCCCCAGCACATTAACCTGTGTCTCTGGAATAACAGTCCATCAATAATACCGCTGGGCTGTCACCTCCCCACTACAATGATTTCACTGCGCAAGTGTCTTCTTTAAAAACATATCAACTCTATCTCCACCCTTAGCTCACTTGGCTGGATGGTGGTTTGTGATACAGAATAATGCCAGCAGTGTAGGTTTAATTCCTGCACAGCTGAGGATACCATGAAGGACACTCCTTCTCAATCTCTTCCTTTACCTGAGGTGTAGGGACCCTCAGGTTAAGACATCACCAGTTGTCTCTCTCTAATGAGAAAGCAACTGTCTGGGACTATGGTGACTTTACCCTTACCACACAACTGTTGGGAGATCTGAATCCAACCTCTTCACTATAGAACACCTGGAATATTCACCAATTGTTCAGCTTCGGCAACTTTACTTTGAACATTGCCTACTCATTTACTCCAGCATAAGAAAAGCTTAGGCCATTAGTTAGAAGCAGTTGGGTTTTATCACTCCCTCCTTCCCCACCTCCATCTTTGAAATTTATTTGACATGCCAGGAGCATTAGTTTCCAGGGATGCCCTCTCAAATGTAATGGTCAATGCATGCCCACATCCATGTTCCCTCTGTGCTATGATAAAAAATCGGTCCGTGCACTTGCTACATTATGTCAGTTATTACTAAGGCTATAATGTAAGTTGGAATATTACACTAATTTGCTTCCTATAATTTAGCTGTGATGATTCAACTTGAAACATTAGCTTGCTTTCTCTCTGTGGATGGTGCCTGACCTGCTATGATCACTAGCATTTCTTGTTTTCAGTTCAGATTCCAGCATCTGCAGTAATTTGCTCTTAACTCTCCCAGTGAATGTTATTCTCATAAAACTCTGGCAGTAAGTTTAACCTTCATGACATTCTCCAAATGCATCAATGTCTCTGAAAATGTTTCTTCCACATTCTTAGTGGTGATTAATATTTTCAATTTATATTGTTTTTTCTTCTCTGGCAGATTTGCTGATGAACAGCAGTTGTAATCCATTCCAAGGTTCCACAGAGAGTTCCAGTTTCCAGTCAATGCTAGTAGATGAAGAAAGAGGAAAACTTCTTGTTGGAGCAAAAGATCTGATTTATATTTTAAGTCTGGAAAATTTGAACAAGGAACCTAAGAAGGTACAAATGGTGTCAACATGAGGACCACATGTAGATATGATATATCAAACGTAAAAATTGCACATACAGAGACAAGGCTGAATGCATATGCAGATGAGCCTCTGAGGTAGCTGTGATGTCACTGTGACCTCAGTAGTCATGTGTTAGTATTCTACAAAGGAATTGGACACTGAATAGCTCAGGGTGCTGATCTGTAGCCTCACTATTTTGCGTAGTGTAACAATAAACATAGTTTAACAGAAGTCTGACCTGAGCTTGTAACATTGCCTGAAGAGCACCATAAGAAGACGATGAAATAGCAGATATCTCTGATTTGAAAATAGACAGCTGCAGGAGTAAAATTCAAAAGAAACTCAAAGGAGCTGACTTTGGCTTTTTTTTAACTGGCACGGACATGTGGCAACAGCTTCAAAATTCAGTCAGTAGCCTTACCGCCCCATGATCGCTGACAAAAATATTCAATAAACTAAGAATTTCATTGTTAAAGGTGGAATACCCTTTCACTAATTCATTGATCAAGGACATAATCTGTTGTTTTGAAATGTTGCACTGATATTAAGGATGAATCCTTTCAATGATCTTTCTTCAACTGTAATTTAGTTGACCAAATTGATTCTATCTCACAGTGTATAGAATTTCCTTGTAGTGTGCCATAAAGCAATCTTCGCTCACGCTGTGGGAAGGAAACCACAAAGAATGTCAGAATCCTGCCGTGAACATTATAGTAGTGAAATACTGAACTTGCAGCAAGAAAGACTAATGCCACATGTGTAGCTAACAGAAGGATAAACAACATGTATTAAAAAAAAGCTAACAGTGGGAAAGTAAAGAATTGGAAACTGAGGTCAAATCTCCAAGTTCAGACGTGCTTACAAATTCCCGGTTAATCTCCTTTTTATGCAATATGCCCTACATGAAATGATGTTTGTTCATTTGCAGGATTAGAATGGAGTGTAACACATTCCAGTTCAGCTTTAGACATTCAAGTGAACATTCTAATGGTTATGCTAATATGCAAGATATGACTCTATGTATGCATCTCAAACTTTTAGACAAAGAGTAACACTTATTGGCCATGAAAATATTCAACCCTACAAGGAAGTCATTACAAAGCTTGTAAGGAATTGGAACTACAGCACCATTATCATAAATTACTTATTCGCTGTTCCATTTAGTTGTGCACATTGCTCATCTGATCATGTGCTTAGCCTTGTTGTGACTTGGATTGTATCCCTAACAACAGACTGTTCAATCAATGGCTTCATGGGCTACCAACATTTTCCTGAGATTGAATGTAGAAGACTTTTTATTTAGGTTTTCATGCCTCTCAAAATGCTAACTCTGTTTTTCCCTCTCTGTAGAGGCTGGCAAATCTGCTGAGTCTCTATGGTATTTTTGTTTTCATTTCAGATTTCAGGAATCCACCATATTTTGCTTCTAATTGAATCTCTTGATCTTGGCAACATGTGGCATGGTGGCTCAGTGGTCAACACTGTTGCCTCACAGTGCCAGGGACCTGGGTTCAATTCCACCCTTGGGTGACTATGTGGAGTTTGCACATTGTCCCCATGTCAGCGTGTGTTTCCACTGGGTGCTCTGGTTTCCTCTCACAATCCAAAGTTGTGCAGGCTAGGGAAATTGCCCATAGTGTTCAGGGATGTGTAGGTTAGGTGTGTTAGCCATGAGAAATGTAGGGGGTTGGGTCTGGGTGGGATCCTCTTCGGAGGGTTGGTCATAGATGTGTTGGGCCAAATGGCCTGTTTCCACACTGTAGGGATTCTATACATTTGGATGTGTGACTGATAGTGGTAATTTGCCTGAAATATTGAGATGAGGCCTGAGCGCCAATTTTGGATGGTTTATGGGTCAGCCTTTTGACCCTTCCCTCCCCTACCCTTCCTGCGCTGACTTTCCCTACAATCACAACATGTCAGAATGACCAACCTCTACACAAAAGAAATTAATAATTTCTGTTAGTGTGTTAAGCAATCACGCTATGTTGACAACTGGGCAAAGCCTCAACAAGAAAAATTGAAAACACTTAATCTAATTGTGTTTTCTTTTCTGTAGCTATAATATAATTTCTTTGCCTTGTCAGATTTATTGGCCCGCAGCTAAAGAGAGAGTGGAACTGTGCAAACAGACTGGAAAAAAGGAAGTAAGAAATACCTGACATTATTTTGTAATTTTCAAGAACTTTTTAAAATAAAAATTATACAAGTTTATATATTTGCTGCCATAGTTAATATGCATTGAATAAGAATTGCTATTATGTTACTATACAAAGCAAAACAGTGCCTATGACCATTTTTTAATGTTGTATTGCATGCTAAAATGTTCCCATCAAATGCTGTAAGCCATGTACTAAACCACTGGGTAATAGCTGGTGTTTTACCTGCAAATTAGATGAACTTGACTGAGCCTAGTGATACTTGAGCTTTGGATGAGACCCAAAAATCATAATGTTGAAAGGCAGTTTCTTAGGGGAATTCAACAAATGACCAGATTGTTCCTATGCCCCGCAAGCCATTCGTTAATTACAATTCTTCAGAAACCTATATTTATAAAAATATGATCTAAGTTACAGTCAAAAGAAAACAATATCAGTGTTCAACTTTTGAGGATTTTGTTTTCAAGGGAAACCTGAAATCTCTACATTTTAGTTAAGGGTTAATTCTGAGATGCTCGTTAATTGTCAAGATCACTTCAAATGGTCTCATGTTGCCACACTGCTTTAGTGAAAATTAATGGCCCACTGCTGTGAAACTCCTACTTGGCCATGAATATATTCAACCGTACAAAGAAGTCAGTACAAAGCTTGTAACTAACTGGAGCCAAAGCACCCTTATCATAAATTACTTGCTTGCTGTTCCATTGAGTTTGCCATATTGGATATCTGATCACATGCTTAGCCTTGTTGTAGCTTGGATTGTGTCCCTAACAACAGACTGTTCAATCAATGGCTTCATAGGTTACCAAAATTTTGTAATGTCCTTAGCACTAACCTGGAAACAGACAATCCAATTCTCCGTCATTAACTGAAAGGAAAGTGCAGCCTAGGAAGCAGCAGAATGGGGAAAAACAGGGAATAAGAACCCGCCTTCTATCTGTAAAAAATATTTCTCCAGTTGCTTTCTGAGATAAGAATTACTTGCAATATGCCAGCTCAGATCGCTATTGGTCTCTTTATTGTTATTGTAATGCTTGTGATAATAGTGTTTGATTGTGTCTTTTTAAGTCTGCGTGTGGTCGAAATCCATACAGCTTTACTGGGAGACTAAATGATACTTGCTATTATTATCAGACAGAATGTGCAAATTTCATCCGTCTGCTTCACCATTTCAATAAGACGCATGTCTACACATGTGGTACAGGAGCTTTCCACCCCATATGTGCGTATATTGACCTGGGACCCCCTACAGAGGTAATGTACCCTGACTTTACTGGAAATAATGGTCAACAGATGTTGCTGTAGCTAGAATATGTTCAAACTTTATTAATATGTGAGTCCAGGTTTCCTGCTTAGTGAGGTGTGAGCTTTTTAAATGAATGGAGATTCTGTTGAGACCAGTTTTAATCATGGAACAGAATAGAAAAAAATCAGTAACAAGTTTTCACAATGAGCTATTATTTCATCATCAGCTGTCAGTTTTTCTGTGTAAGTTTTCCTGGCAATTGTAAAGCACCATTTCATAGTGGGGCATTTACTTTATAATGGTACTAAATAACAAAGCTCTGAACGGTGGATAGTGTTTGGAAAAATGTTTCATTGTACAAATAGTTCCTTCAACATTACTTTTCCATTTTATTAACTGACAATGATTCCACATTTCAATATCTGCCTTTGCGTGTTCTCTACTTCATGATTTTAAACAGAGAAGGATTCTACCTCAGTGTGAAGTAAATATTTTGTCTTCCATTTACTGTCTATGTCACAATTAAGGCAGCAAAACTGATGACTCCTGTAAAGACCATGATAATGCATTACCACATTATCAAGGGCAGTTAGGAGTGAGAATAAATACTAGCCTATGAATAACAACCATATCCTACAAAAAAAACCTATATAACTCTTGCTTATAAACACATGAAATAAGAGCAGAAGTAGGCCATTCGACCCCTTGAGCCTCCCCCATCACTCAATAAGATTGTGACTGATCTGTTGTGTTTTGAACGTCATATTCCCATCTATCCCTAATAACCTTAGATTCTTGTTAGTCTCCCCCGCCTTAAAAATATTCAATGACTATGCTTATACCGTCTTCAGACATAGAGAATCGTACAACCTTCTAAGAGAAGAAATCATCTCCTCATTTCAGCCTAAAATGGTGAGCTCTAATTTTAAAATAGCGCCTCCTAGTTCAACTCTCACCCACAAAAGTAAACACCGTTTCTATGGCCACTATGTAAAGATCATTCAGGATCTTGTACACTTCAATAACCTCATCCCTCACTCTTGGACCACAAGACCATTAGACATAGGAGCAGAAATTAGGCCATTCGGTCCATCAAATCTGCTCTGCCATTCATTCATGGCTGATAAGTTTCTCGACCTCATTGTCCCCCTTTCTCCCTGTAACCCTTGATCCCCTTGACAATCAAAAACCTATCTATTTTTATCTTAAACATACTCAATGACCTGGCCTCTACAGTGTTCTATGGCAGTGAATTCAATAGATTCACCACTCTCTGGCTGAAGATGTTTCTCCTTATCTCCATCTAAAGGGTCTTCCCATTACTCTAAGGCTGTGCTCTTGAGTCCTAGTTACTCCTGCCAATGGAAACTTCTTCCCAATGTCCACTCTGTCCAGGCCATTCAGTATTCTGTAAGTTTCAAATAGATCCCCCTCATCCTTCTAAACTCCATCAAGTATAGACCCAGAGTCCTCAAACGTTCCTCATATGTTAAGCCTTTCATTCCTGGAACCTGCTCTGGACCAGCTCCAGGGTCCATACATCCTTCCTGAGGTATGGGGCCCATAACTGTTCATGATAATCTAAATATGGTCTGACCAGAGCTTTATAAAGCCTCAGGAGTACATTCCTGCTTATATATTCTAGATGTCTCGAAATAAATGACAAAATTGTATTTGCCTTCCCAACTACCGACTCAACCTGCAAGTTAACCTTAAGAGAATCCTGGACTAGGACTCCCGAGTCCCTTTGCACTTCAGATTTCTGAATTTTCTCCTCATTTAGAAAATAGTCTATGCCTCTATTCTTCTGACCAAAGTGCATGACCTCACACTTTCCCACATTGTATTCCATCTGCCACTTCTTTGCCCACTGTCCTAACCTGTCTGAATCCTACTGCATCATCTCGCATTATCAATACCACCTGTCCCTCCGCCTATCTTTATATCATCTGCAAACTTATCCAGAATGCCGTCAGTTCCTTCATCTAGAGTGTTAATGTATAAAATTAAAAGTTGCGGTCCCAACACTGACTTGTGGAACACAACTCGTCACCAGCTTCCATCCTGGGAAGGACCCTTTTACCCCCACTGTCTGCCTCCTGCCAGACAGCCAATCTTCTATCCATGCTAGTACCTTGCCTCTAATACTATAAGACCTTATCTTACTCAGCAGCCTCCTTTGCGGCACCTTATCAAAGTCCTTCTAGACATCCAGGTAGATAACATCCATTGGCTCACCATGGTCTAACCTGCTTTTTACCTCCTCAAAGAATTCTAACAGATTTGTCAGGCATGACCTCCCCTTGATGAAACCATTCTGTCTTTGCCCTATTTAATCATACACTTCCAAGTATTCATAAATCTCATCCTTCACAATGGACTCCAAAATCTTACCAATGACTGGGTTCAGGCAAATCAGCCTGTAATTTCCCATCTTTTGCCTTACTCCATTCTTAAACAGTGGGTTACATTAGGGAATTTCCAGTCCTCTGGAATCCTCCCTGACTCCAGTGATTCCTGAAAGATTACCACTAACGCCTCCACTATCTCTTCAGCTATCTCCTTCAAACTCTGGGGTGTAGTCCATCTGGTCCAGGTTACTTATCTACCTTCAAACCTTTCAGTTTTTCCAGCAGCTTCTCCTTGGTAATGGCCACCATATTCAGCCCCCCGGCTCTCTTGAATTTTTGATTTATTACTCGTGTCTTCCACCGTGAAGACTGACACAAAGTACGTATTCAGTTTCTCAGCCATTTCTTTAGTCCACATTATACCTCCCCAGCGTCATTTTCCCAATGTCCACTTTTGCCTCTCTTTTGTTCTTTGTATGTCTAAAGAAACTCGTGCAATCTTCTTTTATACTACTGGCTAGCATACCCTCATATTTATTCTTCTCCCTCCTTATTTCTTTTCTTGTTGTCCTCCGTTGGTCTTTGTAGGCTTTCCAATCCTCTGGCTTCCTGCTGCCCTTTGCCACATTATATGCTTTCTCTTTTGCTTTTATGCTGCCCCTGATTTCTTTTGTCCGCCATGGTTGTCTTATCCTCCTTTTAATATGCTTTGTTTTCCTAGGGATGAGTTTTTCTGTGTTTCCTGAATTACTCTCAGAAACGTCTGCCATTGCTGTTCCACTGTCTTTCCTGCTAGGCTCCTCTCCCAGTCAATTCTGGTCAGGTCCTCCCTCATGCCTCTGTAGATCTATTCAACTGTAATATTGTTACATCTGATTCCACCTTCTCTAAGTTCCAATGAAAGCAAGCCCAGCCAATCCAACCTATCCTCATAAGTTAACTCACTCATTTCAGGTATCAATCTGGTAAGCCACCTCTGAACCTTCAAACTTCCTCCAATGCATTTGCATCCTTCCTTAAATAAGAAAACCAAAACTGCACATGTTGTTCAAGATATGATCTCACCAATACCCTGTATAACTGAAGCATAATATCTTTACTTTTATGTTCACTTCCTCTTGTAATAAAGGATAACATCCCATCAGTCTTCTAGATTGCAACCTGTACCTACATGTGACTCATGCAAAGAATGCCTCAACACCACTACACCTTGAATTCTGCTCTTATTTTTCCTTTAAGTAATGCTTTCTCTTTTCATTCTTCTAGCCAAAGGAAACAACTTAACATTTTCCACATCATGTTTCCTCTACCAGCCCCTTACTCAACCTAGCCAAATCTGTCTGCAAATTCATTCATCCACCATTTCCTGATTATCTATTAATAAGTCCCATTCTCATTTTGGAGAGGGCCCAAAGTAACTTACTCTACTTGTTATTAATTTTATTGAATGGAAGGACAGCCTTGAGGTGGTCAAATTGCCTTATATTTCTAATATTCTTTTCCATTTTTAAATACCTGTAAAGATTCTTGCTATCCATTTTTACATTTGTAGCCAGCTTCCGGTCGTACTCTAATATCTTCCTCCTGATTAACCTATTAGTCATTCCCTGCTGTTCTTTGTATTCTGACCAATCATCTGCCCTGCTACTCATCATTCTTCAGTTACATGTTTTTTGATGTTTTCCCTATCATTTTTATTTAATCATGTTTAGCATCAGTTCATGGGTCTTTATTTTAGAATTTTTCTTCATAACAGGACTACACTTTATCTGAGTATTCTGAAGTAGCCCCTTTGATGTTTGCCATTTAAGAAGATATTAAGCATTTAATGTCTGTCAGAGGTCCCTATTGATCTATCCCCTTAATGAGTACGCCAGTTCACTTTAGGTATTTCATCTTTTGTACTCCCATAGTTACCCTTATATAATAAGGGACTGGTTTAGCACAGTTGGCTGACTGGCTGGTTTGCAACCTAAAGTGATACCAACAGTGAGTACAATGAACCTGAGGTCACCATAAAGGACTCAAGTTCTCCCGTTACCTGAGGTGTGGCAGGTCTCAAGTTAAACCACCGTCACGCGATCTCTCTCTCTCTCTAATGAGGGAGCAGCCTATGGTCTGGTAAGACTATAGAGATTCTACCTTAAATACCACTTTTCAAGTTAAATATATTAGTCTTAGAACAATCTTCTCACTTTCAAACTGGATGTAAAGTCTAATCATATTGTGATCACTGCTACCTAGCTGTGTCTACCCTGAGGTCATTAATTATTCCTGTCATAATACACAGCATCAATATTAATATAGCCAGCTCTCTGGTTGCTTCCGAAATGTGCTGCTGTAAGAAACTATCCCAAAATTAATCTATGAACTTGTCATCCAAGCTACTACTAATCCGAGATAACAAAGTGTAGAGCTGGACGAACAAAGCAGGCCAAGCAGCATCAGAGGAGCAGGAAAGCTGATGTTTCGGGTCTGGAGCCTTCTTCAGAAATGGGGGAGGGGAAGGGGATTCTGAAATAAATAGGGAGAGGGGGAAGGCGTGTTTTCCATTTTATATATTGCTTAAAGTCAACATGATCATTTTCATCCCTTTATCACAAAGACCCAATATTTCTTCTTTATCCTACACTATGATTACGGTTCAGTGACCTGTAGACCACTCTTACTAGTGACTTCTTTCCACTATCGATCCTCATCTCCACCCAAAATCAATTCAACAACCTGATCTCAGCTGTAACTATTGCACAAATGCCATTCTTGATTAACAGAGCTATCCCACCATCTTTACATAGCTTCCTATTCCTCTTGAATATCATATACCCCTCAATATTCATGGTCCAATCACTGTCATCCTGCAGCCAAATCTTTAATAACTACTAGCTTATATTTATTTACTTCAATGTACATGATCAATTTGTTTACTTGGTTATAAACCATCCCACCCGTAAATCTCCAATTTCCCCAGTTCTGGACAAATGTGCTAATTAATATATTATGCAATTACTGACTGTTGAACTTTCATGGTGGTTAAAGGGATTAGTGTTGATTGAGTAAATCAGACAGAAAGATGGATAACTATGAAACTCTGCAGGGTACATCATGGCAGACTGTTTGTAAGATTAAGAGAAAGACAGATGCATCCTGACAGGAGTAGATAATATCAGTAATGGAAGAAAAAAGAAAGATAGTCCTAAACTAAACACAACGTCCAAATGAAGTGCCAGTTGCCACATTGATGTTGAGGAGATGGTGCTGAAATTGAGATCAGCAATTTCCAATTTGACTCTTTCTCCCTCGTTTGGTGAAATTCTGCTGCCAGTCCCTTTCTTTGATTAAAATGAAGGTGTACATTTTGCACAACTCAAATACCGTAAAAAGGAAAACAATGAGACTGAAGATACACAAATGCCCTGGGTCCATTAGTCTCCATTCAAAATTATTAAAAGAAGTAGGCAATATTTATTCATCATAATTCTGCAAAGATGTATAGATTCAGAAATTATGGCTTTAATTTGGAATATTGCCATAACCATGCCATTAATTCAGTTGGGAGGAAGAGACAAAACAGGCAATTACAGACATTTTAATTTAACATTCTAGTAATCTCCCAATAACTAGAAGCCATAGAGAAGCATAAAGGCTTGGGTCTTGATTGTACATAAAAACTAAAACCTAATTTCACAGGTAGCAAAAGTAATTCAAAGGGTAAGTGAAATGTTTTTTATGTTGAAGGGTTTGGGATTGAACTCAAAAATGGTTGTTTCTGTTGTACATTAGTCAGAGCTCAACTACAGTATCACAGTTAGTCATGGGCATAACCATCTGCAAAGACATATTGACCACATAGAGGTAAAACACAGATTGACCAGAAAAAAACTCAACACGTTAAATATTGGTGACAGATTATACCGAGTTAGTTTTTACTCCCATTTCTAATCAAGATATATATGATGATTAATTGATATGTTGTTGTGGATACAACAAAGCAATTCCCTTGCTGTGCATTTGGAACAGACAAGCACAATCTTAAAATTCAAGCCAAACAATTTATGAGCAAAGTCAGACATAGTGCTAGAGATAAAAGGTACTGCAGATGCTGGAGAATCCGAGATAACAAGGAGTGGGGCTGGATGAACACAGCAGGCCAAGCAGCATCAGAGGAGCAGGAAAGCTTGACGTTTCGGGCCTAGGCCCTTCATCAGAAATGGGGGAGGGGAAGAGGGTTCTGAAATAAATAGGGAGAGAGGGGGAGGCGGATAGAGGATGGATAGAGGAGAGGATAGGTGGAGAGGATGCAGACAAGTCGAAGAGGAGGGGATGGAGCCAGTAAAGGTGAGTGTAGGTGGTCTCCCCTCCCCCAACCGTATCCCAAAACCAGCCCAGCTCATCTCCGCCTCCCTAACCTGTCCTTCCTCTCACCTATCCCCTCCTTCCACCTCAAGCCCCACCCCTATCTCCTATCTACTAACATCATCCCGCCCCCTTGACCTGTCCGTCCTCCCTAGACTGACCTATCTCCTCCCTACCCCCCCACCTACACTCACCTTTACTGGCTCCATCCCCGCCTCTTCGACTTGTCTGCCTCCTCTCCACCTATCCTCTCCTCTATCCATCCTCTATCAGCCTCCTCCCTCTCCCTATTTATTTCAGAACCCTCTTCCCCTCCCCCATTTCTGGTGAAGGGTCTAGGCCCGAAACGTCAAGCTTTCCTGCTCCTATGATGCTGCTTGGCCTGCTGTGTTCATCCAGCCCCACACCTTGTTATCTCAGACATATTGCTTTCAGCCTAAGGCTAGTGAAAATCTCTAACACTCACTCTGTAGCGACTGCTGAGGACAGGTCACTTGAAATTGTGTGAGATAGACTTTACTTAGGTTGGGGTATCAAGTCATATGGAACTAAAGCAGATTTACGAGTTGAGGTACAGTTCAGCCATGATCAAATTGAACATTGTAACAGGATGAAGGAGCTAAGTGGGTTATTCCTGTTCCTGTACTTCTAGATGGCAGTCGTTGTGATCCAAGAAATGTTCTGTTTCAGATGCCATAAAAGCTATAGATTTCTCTTCCTTCCTTCCTTACATGTTGAACAGACAGCAGCGAGAGTAACATACACTGGCAGCTAATGTACATCAACAGAATCAAATTGTCTTTTGCTTGGCTCCAAACAGGCTAGCATTTTATTCTTTTCAAGTTCTTGACACGTTATATTCCTCAAACTGTCCAGTTTGAATGACATGTTGCCAATAGGTAAAACCTGAGTGACAAATGGTAACATTTACTTTGTCTTTACACATGAAAGTTCAGTGGGAAACTAAGTATATGACCTATTGTACTGAGTCATTAAAAATATTTAATAAAATAGACAATGATTTACACCGTGATTTTGAAACAATTGACTATGTTGAAATTCATTTGTTGTGCCAGTACAAAACAATGGGAACTGTTCAACAGGCCTATCCTTAGATCTGCTTTATGTAATAGTGCTTAGCACTTCTGTCCCTCCCACTCACTCGGTCAGCTAGGGGTTACTGGTGATGAGATGCAGAAAACAGAAACCTGAAATGCAATGAAGATATATTTACTGATAAGATATTAAATGCTGGTAATCCTGTTGGTGCTGATGGTGATTAATAATATGTGGTTAATAGCCTTTCTCCCAGGAGTTACATTCAAAAAAATTTACTAATTGTCATAAAATTTTGTTTTAACATGTTTTATTTTGGAATTAGTGAAAATCTTTGAAAAGCTCCCCCTTAAACTTTTGGTAACTCATAAAACATGCTGGGACATTCCCCATGACGATATTGTACAGGCTGCAAGACATCAAAATACTAACAATAATTTTTTGGTTGGATCTGATCTCCAATTTCTTGTGACTTCACTGACAGGAGCTTTCATTGAAGCTTGACCTTGGAAGTCTGGAACCTGGAACACTGAAATGCCCTTATGACCCCATTCAACCCTTTGCATCAGCTCTTGTAGGTAAGGCAGCTGAGGACTTGAACTGCTAATGATATTGGATGAAAATCTGTTTTCGGTAAAACTTAAACAACTGTTTGGTGTACAATCAGTTTTGTCACATTGATGCTGGTTAATACAGTTAATAGATTTAATACAGAAACTACAATGAAAATGCAATGAGTCAAATTTGGATGACCTAAAATTCCAATAGTAGTGAAGTTGTCAGCCATTCCCACTGGAAGAATAGCAAATCCAATGATGGCCATGATAAGCTAACGTTGTGGATTTGTAACTCTGGAATAGCTGGAGTGGAGTTAGGACATGCTAGAGTGTGAAGTTATGGAGCTTTGGGCAAGTTGGCATTTGACATTGAGATCTCTGTGTGAAAGGATATTCAAACCCTGCAATCGTGGCTAATCCTGTGAAAAGGTTTAAGTGTTGCAGAATGGAGAAAAAGTGAAGTTGATACAATAAATGGAAAACTGTGGTGCAATGTGAAAAGTGAGTATTGATAATGAATGGGAGATTCCACCATTGAGTTTATCAACTATTCTGAAGCAGGGATTCTCTTCAGCAAAAAGAGGACCAATGGAAGTAAAAGAAGATTTTAATCGTTAACAACAGCCCAGTGCACCAACATACCCACTGCTACTCTCAAAAGCATTGAGATGACATTGTTGCCCCCAACACCACAGACAAATAGAAGGCCAGAATAAGAAACTGAAAACCCACTATTGACAACAGGTAATCTCTCAGGTTATCAAGGCAGATAAGAAGCAGAAATACCACTCAACTGTTCTAGAGGCCACACAAGTTCAAGAAGATGATAGAAGGTGGTGACGGGCGTCAAAGGAAGCAGGATACAGACCACCAACCCAGCAGAGAGGCTCTTTACATTCACCTGCAAAAGGCCGATGTAGAAATTCCAGCAGAGACAGTCATGGAACCTTATACTTCATTTTACACAATGGAAATGACACATGAGGCAATCATAGATGCAGTACATTTTACAATCAAGAAGCCTGAGGAAGGCAATTATCCTGAAGAATCCAATGAATTCCTGCCTGCTCAGCTGCCTAGTTCCCTAGCTGAAGTCACAAACAGCACAGAAACGCCTTAGGATTTTGCGCTGCAGTGCAAATACACGAAAGATATATTTGACTGCATTGACAACATGGTGGACTATATCCAAATATGGCATGCTAAGCAAAAAAAAAATCACTGAGATTTTCCAGACTTAATTCCCAATATTTTTCAATGCTTTTAACTGTACAAGATCAGGCCATTGTATGGTATAAACAAATCATAAATAGAGATGTTTCTCATGTTTTTGCTGAGTTTTCCTTTGGGACTTTTTAGACATGAGAGTGATTGTTGGCAGATAAAGATATGTAGATAATCTTCAGCTCTGCTTAATGCAAATTTGCAGCTGGATGTCCTGTTATTCAATTGATTGCAATTTCTCTATAACTTTTAGGTATTTTTCATCTGGCTTAGAAGAAGCAGTTTGAAAATGATCCCTCCTGTAATGACACAAAGCAGTTTAGATTATTTTCATCTACATGTCCTCAAACATCTGTTTGTATTTTTGCCTAAGTTCTCAATCCGTGGGTCATCAAAATATTCAGTCATTTGCAGTGTAGGATAGCATGGATTAAACGCTACATTACACAAAGAAGTTCCATTGTGGAATATCAAGTCTGAGGAATTCAATAGAGCTGCCACAATGGCAAGACAACATGTGGCTACAGTTAATCATATGATTACCAACTGGCTGACCATATTTATATCATGCCTTGCATATGAACTGTCTCCCTATAAAGCTTAGTCAGTAATTACTGAAGAGAATAAAAATCATCATTTCATTACACCCTATAAGAGTTTGTAGATAATTGTATGCAAGTGGGTTAGTGATACGTCAGACAGACGTCTCCTAAATTACAGTGCATTTCCTCACAGGACATTTTTTAAGATCCCAGTTTTCTTTGACTCTCGCAACATCTTTGATAGTTACAGCAATGTTGAAACAAGGTTTCCTGTTACATTGACCCGGAATTCACACTCAATTGAACTGTCTCCATTGGCACAAATCCCTTTAGCAATGCAACCAATTCCATTTGAAAATTCTCACATAATGAAGCAGTTTTTGTCCATACCCAGAAAGACTCAGATATTAATAGAACAGATGGCCCCCTTCGTATCCATGCCACTCAACATATATCTGACTGCACAAAATAAAAATCGAAAGAACTGCAGATTCTGTAAATTAGAAGCAAACCCAATTCTGAGGAAGGGCCCTTGATCTCAAATGTTAACTCTGATTTCGCTCCTCAGATGCTGCCAGACCTGCTGAGCTTTTCCAGCTTTTTCAGTTTTTGTTTCTGACTGTACTAATCTCATTTACCAGCTCTTAGCCCCATAAACCTGGAGGCTATGGTAACACAAATAAATACCTGAACCTAGCTTAAATGTTTTGAGAATTTCTCACTGAACCACCATTTCAGGCAATGGGTTTGAGAGTCTCACCATTCTCTGAGTGAGAAGAAATTCTCCTCAACTCCGCTCTTACCTTAAGTCCATGTTCCACAGTTATTGACCTCTCTACTAATGGGAAAAAATATCTTTCTATCTATCCTTTCTACGGCTTTCATCATCTTATACATCTCAATCAGGCCCCCCTCACCCTTTAATGCTATAAAGTAAACAACCCCAGGTTATCCAATCTTTTCTCCTAGCTCAGACACTTCAACCCAGGCAACATTCTAGTAAATCTCCTCCTCCCTCTTTCTAGTGCAATCATACCCGTCCTATATGTGATCATAATAACTGCTCACAGTATTCCAATTGTAGCATAGCCAGTATTTCATTTTCAGCATGACTTTCCTGCCCTTGTATTTTAAACCTGGAAAACCTTCATGCTTGGCCAATAAATGACAAGCAATATCCACGTGAACTTGCTGTCTGGCCTTTAATTGACCAGATATTTAAATTAGCAGCAATTGTTTCCATAACATATGTAGGTCAGATTCCAAAAGAAATCCCTCACATCGGGTTCTTGACCCCAAATGAAAATTCAATGCACTGATTATGTCTGAAGCGGAAACTTGAATACAATTATGTTTTATGTTCATGTTATAAGGAAAGTTACTAGAGTTTTAGCCAAGAAATTACTGTGGCTGAATTCACCTGGATCTTTTACAAACAATCATGTGTATGCTTAATTCGTTTCTGTTTCACTTTTCTGTCTCCTATTTTAATGGAGGAATTTGCCTACTCAGTTAAAATGACAAAGTAAGGTTATGCAAACACATTTAGCATTTGACTTGTTGTCACAACCCATCACAGCTCCTGTTACGAATGAACCTGTTATTTCCATTTCAATAAGAGCTTGCAACTGGTATCTGATTGGGAAGAGTGTGCAAAGGAGAAGGCCATTGATTGGCACCAGGTGAATTGCTTATTTGGAGATAATAAATGGTCTCCTTCCACACTGTAACAATTCTGTGATTATAAGAGTCATGGAAATCTCTTTGCATCCAGATGGGTTTTAGAGAAACATGTGGATAAGATAGGAAGTAAGTTCCTCACAAAGTAAACAATTAATTGAAACATTCTGCCTGTGAAGAGGAGACTTATAAATTCATGAGTAAAAGGATTAAGACAGAACTATGTGAGATTTCACTTTTAAAGTTTGGAGATGTTGCCTGGGGAAATAACCAGCAGCTTTATATCCACAGAAGTCAATGATCCATATTAAGTACCAAAGAATTAATTTTCTTGCCTTTTGGTTTCTCCTGCTGTTGTTGCTATATTTGTGACCTGAACGTTGTTGGCTAGTCATCGACACTTGAAGCTGATTGTCACTGCCAGTAACAGAAACAGCTTGGTTCTGTGAATGGATTTACTTTAGTTCTAGTAGTACCATTTCAGACAAGTGGCCTATTCCTCACCTGTAAGCTGCGCAGTGAGTGTCTGCAGGTTATTTGATCCTGAGAACTGGAGAGAAAGCCTCAGCCAAAGTCCCATCACCAACTCATACAGCAACTTGTGTTTATATATCACCCTTAACACAGTGAAATGTGCCCCACAGGAGCATAGTCAAAGACACCAGGCCATATAAGCAGATATTAGGATAGATGAAAGTGGAATGTTTTAAGGAACAGCTTAGAGGAGGTGCTAGAATAGGGGAGGGAGAGAGATTTGAGGAAGAAGCTACCACTATTGCCACAGTTGCTGCAGATAGAAGGGTCATTGGAAAAGTGAAGAAAGTCAGGAATGTGCAATAGGTCAAAATTGGAGAACAGGAATCTTGGAATGCTGTGGAGGTGGAGAAGTAGAGGAGGGGTGGGTAAAGTCTTTGACAACAAGGAGGAGGGTATAAAAATGAAGGTGTTACCACATCCGGAGCAAATGTAGAGGTTAGTGAGCACAAAGGGTGATGGATTAACATAACTGAGATCATGGAATGGAGAGAGATAAAAGGTACTGCAGAAGCTGGAGAATCCGAGATAACAAGCATGGGGCTGGATGAACACAGCAGGCCAAGCAGCATCACAGGAGCAGGAAAACTTGACGTTTCGGGCCTAAACCCTTCATCAGAAAAACATTTTCTGATGAAGGG
>JAHRHZ010000271.1:12594102-12626166 GCA_024137785.1 Ginglymostoma cirratum
TTTTCTGATGAAGGGTTTAGGCCCGAAACGTCAAGTTTTCCTGCTCCTGTGATGCTGCTTGGCCTGCTGTGTTCATCCAGCCCCATGCTTGTTATCATGGAATGGAGAGTTTGGGATGATCTCAAATTTTTGGAAGGTACAAAATGGGAGGTCAGCCAGGAGGCCTTTGGAATAGATTGATGTAACAAAGGTATGGGTAAGAGTTTCAGCAGCTAATTGACTGTTATATGGCACGTGTGCAAGCATGCATTAAAAAGTTCAAAGTGACCAAGCACTGAATAAACCTCTCTCACACCTCAAAATAAGAAAATATAGACAATACATTGGTTATATGTAGGCAAGTCTTGGTGATGAAGATATAGTGTCAGGAGTTTAGTTTAAGGTCAAGTAGAATGCCAAGCTTGCAAATGGTCAGTGATCTGTCCACTGCTCTGTAAATATTTCCTCTTCAAAATAATATCCAACTCTGTTTTGAAAATCACTATTGAAACTCTACAGCCATCCTTTGGTTTCAGACAATAAAAAACTTAATCTCACTCCTGGTTCTTTCTTCAATGATCTTCTATTTAGTTTCTCTAACCCCAAAATCCCCTGCTAATGGAAGTGATTTTTTTGCCTTCATCTGAATCTCCCACATGTTAACATTCCACTGGCATAAAGATAGTTACTGGACATAGATTAGAGCAGATTTTGCCTCTTATTTTTTTCATTCTGAGCTCAGGAATACTGATGCCAATTGTGCTCCATTAAAGTTGAGATCAATTAACTGAACACTGTTAGTGAAGTTTCTCATCTGTGAGGCTTAGTTGGGTGCAGGGTGACAGGGTTACCAACTGAACTTTGGATAAAGTCGTTGGATACATATTTCAACTCAGTAAAGAAGAACTACTGTGCATCTAATCAAGCTATATGTTTTTTTTGGATGTGCTATGATTTCTGGAACATTAACCTTGCTCCCAGCTCACACGAAAGGGATTTTCCAGTAACACAAAATCCAATTGCACAGTTCTGTCTTTGACCCATTTAATGAGAATAACAATGCTTGTGTCTGGTAACATTTAATGCTTAATGTGCTGATTGGAAAATGGGATGTTAATTGGCGTGCATTCTTTTTATTAGTTTGTATCAAACTAATAATCCCGGTTCAGAAAATTGTATGATTTAAGAGTGTGATGTTTACGGTTAGTAAATTAAATAATAATCCCTCTCACGGTTGTAACATGATACGCAATGCAAAATTATCAGAAAATGAGCAGGGCTTTCAAATTATTGGAACACTATTTAATAGTATTTCCCAAGATTTTTGCTGCCACACAAAAGATTTCAATTTGACAGCATAACAGAAGATTTGAGAAAAGTCAGCTGATTTTGATGGTAGGAAATAAAATGTTTTGCAGCTTTAAAATTAAATTTTCCCACCATAAACCAAACTAACCTTTCACTGTTTACACAATGAACAGCATGTCAAAACTCATTTCTACAATGATTTGCTTACATAAGCCATGATTTAACTTCTGTTAAGATTTCATATCCCCCACAATTCAATGGTTAGAAGTTAGTTTGCTATTGCGTTTTATCTGTAAGCATTGAGGTTTTCCTGCATTGCCATTTTTCGTTGTTTACAAATTCAGTCTGGGGATAATGGTTTCTGTATTAGAACTAAGAATTATTACAAATCATTCATTGCCTTGAGAAGGTAGTGCCAAACCATCTACATGAACTGCCGGAGTCTGTAGGTGTGGAGCAAAGTGTAACGGTGCCAACAGTTCCATAAAGGAGTCCAGGGATTTTACTCAAGATGATGCAGAACTGCTGTTGCAAGTTTTTGGTCAGAATGGTATGTGACTTGGAGAATAATTTGGGAGATGATGGTATTCCTATGTATCTACCACCCCTATTCTGTGCTGGGAGCAGAGAATGCAGGTTTGAGAGGTACCGTCAAGGAACCTTTGGTATTCGGGGAAGGAAATCTGCCATCCTGACCTTGTCTGGCCTACATGAGACCCCAGAGCCACAGCAATCTGGTTGATTCTTAATTGTTCTCTGAAGTGGCCTAACAAGCCACCCAGTTGTATCAATCACTACGAAGTCTCAGCAAAGAAATGAAACCAGACTGATCACTTGCCACCGGCCTGGGCTCTGGAAAGGACGATGATAGAAACAACCCTGTTGAATCTGTGAAGTCCTCCTTCCTAACATCTGTGCCAAAATTGGGAGAGCAGTCTCACAGACTAGTCAAGCAACAGCCTGCAAGAGACATACTCATGGAATCATACTTTACAGACAAACTCCCAGACACCACCATCACCATCCCTGGATATGTCATGTCCCACCGGCAGGACAGACCCAGCAGAAGTGGAGGCATAGTGGTGTACAGTCAGGGGGGAGTTGTCCGTGAGAGTCCTCGGCATTGACTCCAGACCCCATGGACCCTCATGGCTTCAGGTTAAACATGGGCAGGGAAATATCCTGCTGCTTACCACATACTGTCCTCCCTCAGTGGTGAATTGGCAATCCTCCGTGTTGAGCAACACTTGGGGAAGCACTGAGGATGGCAAGGATGTAAACTATACCCTGCGTGGGGGATTTCAATGTCCACCACCAAGACTGGCTCGGCAGCAGTACTACTGATCGAGCTGGTTGAGCTGTAAAGGATATGAATGCTAGACTGGATCTGCGGCATGTGGTTAGGGAACAAACAAGAGGGAAAAACATGCTTGACCTCATCCTTACCAATCTGCCAGCTGCAGGTGCATCTGTCCATGACCGTATCAGTAAGAGTGACCACCGCACAGTTCTTGTGGAGACAAAGTCCTGCCTTCAAATTGAGAATACTCTAGTGTGGCACTATCACCGCGCTAAATGAGACGAACGTTGAACAGATCTAACAACTCAAGTCTGGGCAATCGTGAGGGCGCTGTGGGCCATCAACAGTGGCAGAATTATACTCAAGCACAATCTGCAACCTCATGGCCCGGCATATCCCCCATTCAACCATTTCCATCAAGCTAAGGCATCATCCCTCGTACGATAGAAAATGCAGGAAGGCATACCAGGAGCAGCACAGGCACACCTAAAAATGAAGTGTCCACCAGATGAACCTACCAAACAGGACTACTTACATGCCAAATAGCAAAAGCAGCAAGTTTTAGACAGAGCTAAGTGATCCCACCTGCAATGGATCAGATCCAAACCCTACAGTTCTACCACATCCAATCATGAAAGGCAATGGACAATGAAATAGCTCACTGGAGGAAGATGCTTCACAAATATTCCCCTCCTCATGCACCCACGAGGAGCTCAAACAGTTCATCCACTTCACCAACACCTTCCACCCCAACCTTAAGTTCACCAGGACCACCTCTAATACCTCTCTCTCCTTCCTGGACCTCTCTGTCTCCATCTCCGGCAACCACCTAGAAACCGATACCCATTTCAAGCCCACCGACTCCCACAGCTACCTAGACTACACCTCCTCCCACCCACCTTCCGGGAAAAATGCCATCCCCTATTCCCAGTTCCTCCGCCTCTGCCACATCTGCTCCCGAGATGAGATATTCCACTCCCGGACATCCCAGATGTCCTCATATTTCAAGGACCGCAACTTCCCCTCCACAGTGGTCGAAAACGCCCTCGACCGAGTCTCTCACATTTCCCGCAACTCATCCCTCACACCCGCTCCCAGCAATAATAACCAAAACAGAATCCCCCTCATCCTCACGTTCCACCCCACCAACCTCCGGATCCAACGCATCATCCTCCGATACTTCCGCCATCTGCAATCTGACCCCACCACCAAAGACGTTTTTCCCTCAACACCATTATCTGCTTTCCGGAGGGACAATTCTCTCTGTGACTCCCTTGTCCGCTCCACACTCCCCACCAGCCCCACTACACGTGGCATGTTTCCCTGCAACCACAGGAAGTGCTACACCTGCCCCTACACCTCCCCCCTCACCCCCATCCCAGGCCCTCAGAAGACCTTCCACATCAAACAGATGTTCACCTGCACATCTGCTAATGTGGTATACTGTATCTGCTGTTCCAAATGTGGCCTCCACTACATCAGGGAAACAAAGCGGAGGCTTGGGGACCGCTTTGCGGAACATCTATGCTCGGTTCGCACGAAACAACTGCACCTCCCAGTCGCAACCATTTCAACTCCCCCTCCCATTTCTTGGATGACATGTCCATCCTGGGCCTCCTGCAGTGCCACAACGATGCCACCCGAAGGTTGCAGGAACAGCATCTCATATTTCGCTTGGAAACCCTGCAGCCCAATGGTATCAATGTGGACTTCACAAGCTTCAAAATCTCCCCTCCCCCGACCGCATCCCAAAACCAGCCCAGCTCGTACCCGCCTCCCTCACCTGTCCTCCCACCTATCCACTCCTCCCACCTCAAGCCCCACCCCCATCTCCTACCTACTAGCCTCATCCTGCCTCCTTGACCTGTCTGTCCTCCCTGGAGTGACCTATCCCCTCCCTCACTCCCCACCTACACTCACCTTTACTGTCTCCAACTCCGCCTCCTTGACCTGTTTGTCTCCTCTCCACCTATCTTCTCCTTTATTCATCCTCTATCCGCCTCCCCCTCTCTCCCTATTTATTTCAGAATCCCCTTCCCCTCCCTCCATTTCTGAAGAAGGGTCCAGACCCGAAACGTCAGGTTTCCTGCTCCTCTGATGCTGCTTGGCCTATTGTGTTCATCCAGCTCTACACCTTTTGTCTCGTGATCTCAGTGTAATCACTTACACTTAAGGACACCCAAAGAGACTCTAAACTGCATATTATTTTAATATGACTTTTGTTTATTAATCTTCAGCAGAGTCTGAAATACCTTGCAAATCAAACTGATCTGGTTACATTGCAACCACACTATAATTGCTGAACATTTTTTTAGATGATATTTTTAAATGTGCTTTTAACTAGGTTTAAAATTTTTCCCAGATATTGACCAGAGGAAATGTACATGAACAGATTTCCAATGTCATTGCATACACTAGTCAGACAATTCTTCCTGTGTATTGTTCTGAGGGATGTTTCCACTTCTGTTATTCTGTAGGGGATACAGTTGTCAGGTTTATTAATGACAGCAGGAGATTCTTGTTTGCAATGCACTGGCTTCACAGTTTCAGCAATAACATTTCCAACAAGCTATCCCCATTTAATTTAATATATGTATGTGAGTGAGTGACTGAGCACAGTTCGTCAGAAGACCATATGTTTGACATTATTCCTTTAATATTTTTCTTGAAGTTAACACGTAATAAAATAGTTCTTTCTTTTACTCAACAAGGCCTCGTAAGTGCTCATTGTTGTTTCTACTGAAAACAATTAGCAAAAAAGAACTTAATTGTTTGCTGTGACTAACCAGGGAGTTTGAAAAGAGGGAAGCTGATCCACCCATGGACATAATAATTTCTATGTCAATATGTTGATCCACCTTTGTTATATATATCAAAGCATTTTGTAAAATTAATCAATAGAGCTCAGATTTCATTTGTCTTTCAACATCATTGTTTTGCTTAATGGGTTGCTGGAAATGTGAAGCCAGTACGTTGCAGGCAAGAATCTCTTGCTTTTATAAATGGACCTGACAACTGTATTCCCTACAGAATAATAGAAGTGGAAACATCCCTCAGGGAAATACACAGGTAGAATTGTCTGGCTAGTGTATGTAGTCACATTGAAAATCTGTGCATGAACATTCCCTCTGGTCAATATCTGGTAACATGTTAAATCTAGCTAAAAGCACGTTTGAAAATATCATCAAAAGGATATTTTCTGCAAATATGGTGTTGTTACCATGCAACCAGATCAGTTTGGTTTCCAAGGTGTTCCACACTCTGTTGAAGATTCAAAAACTGCACACACTTTTCCTCAAATTTAATGATTTGCTGAAATTACAGTTAGTGTATTTATCAGCTTTACCTGCCCTGTGCCTCTCAGAAATCCTATTAACTAGTATTGCAAAACAGAACGTCCATCTCACATGCACAAGCAATAAATCACAGAAAGAAAACTTGTTGACTTCCTTTGTTCTTTCTGAATATTTCCCTAACACTTACATTTCGCGGGCGATTCTGTAATCCTAACCCTTAGTCAACTCTATTACTGAGGCATTGCATGTGGCAGTCTGTTGAATCCTCAAACTCTCCTGAGAAATCAATTCATGGAAAAGAAGTTTGTTTTTGAATACTGGTATTACACAAGATAATATTGCAAAGTAAATGCAAATGAAGCTACATGTGTTCTCCAATTTCAGACTATTTAACTCTTAGTTTTAATTCTCTGGCTCAGTGAAAGTGCATATTATATATCTTCTCCTTAGTCATTTATAAGTTGTATGGAAAGCTACTATGCAGTGGATCTACCATTAAAAAAAAGTTTATGGATAGCACCATGGAAGTGACTTATATATGTTGCACAAAAGTATCTGATGGAAAACATGATTCAAGCCCTCAAGCCACTAAGAAATCTCCATGAGAAGCCTGCATTTACTGTATAGATATGTGTATGTTACTGAAGGATAAACATTAATAACATGTCTCCAGCAGGAGATCAAACACCTGCACAGGTTTGATATTTTGAAAGGCTTTTTTTTCACCAATAATTTTTTTAGATAAAATTAATTCTCTGCCAGTTCAAGTAGAGATCATTGCTGTGATGGTGCAGCCACAAAAATCATTAAATTGTTACTATGTTGTTTGGGCTAGCCAGAGTTTTGTAGTTTTGCTGCCACTATTCTCATTTTAGATTGATATCTACAGGGCATTCTTTGTCTATTGGCAGAGGAAATCCATTAGGTACATGAGCAAGAAGAGACTCTTGTGTTAAATAACATGTAACTTATTGCATGATAACAGTTACATTGATATGGTAGACATTGTTACAAAGATTATGAGGAGATCTAGAGGATTCTACTCTCTCGTTTGTGATCCAGAATTTTTCTCGCTTTCCCTACATAAGTCCTTATGACATAATCAGATCAGGTGGAGTTTAATGCAACATTAACCCTGTCATAACTATTACCCAAAACAAAATTTGTGTCAGAGACAAGAAAACTTCAGATGCTGGAATCCAAGGTAGACAAACAGGAGGCTGGAAGAACAGGCAGGCCAGGCAGCATCTGGAGGAAAGGAGCAATCAATGTTTCGGGTAATACCCTTCTTTAGGACTGAAATTATGCCAGCAAAGTAGTAGAAAGAGAAAAATGGATTCAAGGTTTGTTGCACACTACATGACAGACAATGAGTGTTTTGTGTTTGAAACTCTGCCTTTAATGCTGACATTCTAAACTTGTCCATTTAATGTTTCAATCTACAGATGAATATCTCTATGCTGGAACATCTTCTGACTTTCTAGGAAGAGATACCGCTCTATTTCGCTCCCCAATCCACCATCGAGAAAATCAGTATATCCGCACAGAACACAACAATCCACTTTGGCTGAGTGGTATGTGAGACTAAGGCACACTGCATGTTAACAGTTTGAGTGTGTTTGGCAAACAGATTTGGCATCAAAAAGGTCCTTAACACGTTTAAAGTTGTATTTTAGGCTCTGAAGCTTCAGCTTTGTTTCACAGCCTGCAATAAGCTGAAGCAGACTTGCATGGAAGAGACAATTCTGTACTTTGTCTTGAAGATGTAACTCAGTTGGTGAACCCTTGAAACCTCAAGAAAACTGACTTCATGTATCTCCAGTAGGTTATTCATATTTAATCATGACAGACTCAGTAACAGATTACCTCCTTCTACTAATGGGTGTGTAACAGTGCGCAGTGAAGGAGAAAATAAAGATTGACAAAGCATTGGAAATTCTAGAAATGCTGGATTCTTCCCACATGTTAGATCATCCAGTTGCTCAATTCTGATGAATCTTCCAAGGATACAAAATGAAGCATTTCAGAATGCACTCAAACACCTTTGCATTACTGTGACATTGCTTTTACATATTACATGGAATTCCTGTTGCTAACTCTAAGATTTCCAACTTGATATTTATTGTTGAGGGAAATCAGCTCTTTGGTAGAAAGCAGCAATGATGTATTTGCATGCACTGTTTATACAAAATTATCTTTATTAGGTTTGTTGATTCTCCTGATAGGAAGAAATCAAGGCCTAAAATTCTTCTCTTCCTTTCAACTCTGTCTTCCTTTCTTACTTAATTTCTCTGTTTCTGTTTCTTTGCTTCATGCCTCACATCATCTTTTTTTTCTTCTAACCTCCCACAAGGTTAGAACAGGGTAAGGTTATTTCCCAATAAATTAACTTGCCTCTGCTTGGCCTGTTGTCAAGGTCGTAATAGACGATCATCGTTTGACACTTGCGATGGGAACTGAGTGGGAGGTTGGGAGTTGAGAGCACGTCGAGAACAAGCATTGGTCCAGGGCTTGGACTGTGAGATAAAAAAACTTCTGATCAAGGGGGTGGGAATGTCATGCGAAATTGAGATATGACCTGAACTGGGCAGTGAAAACAAATTATAGCTAGACCCAGTGGGACTGGGGGAGCCAGAATTTATGGCTACAACATAATTAAAAGAACTGGGCCAATGGCCAAAGTTGGGTGAGAGCCAACTCTGTAGGGATCAGTAAACATAAATAGGATAGCAACAAGTCTGATAAAGCAAATCTACATGAAAGCTTTAGCCCAGAGAAAAGACATCCATTGGAAATCATGTACGGAGCCTGGAAAGAGAAAATGAGGAAACTGAGTGTTAGGGGTCCGATGTCTTGGCCCAGGAGTGAAGAGAATATTTGTAGAATTGAAGAATGTGAGTTAATTTGCTTTGTGCAACAGGGATGTCTTGCTGCTAAAGTGCAGGACCTTGGTGAGACCATATCTGGAGCGTCGTGCATGGTTTTGGTTTCCTGATCTGAGGAAAAATATTCTGGCAATGGCAGGAGTGCAACAAATTTGACCAGACTGATTCCTGGCATGAAGAGAGATTGGATTATTTAGGATTATATTCACTGGAGTTTAGAAGAATGGGGAGATCTCATAGATACCTATAAACTTTCAACAGGACTAGATAGGGTAAGTATAGGAAGGATGTTCCCGGTGACCAGGGCGTCCAGAAACAGGGGTCACAGCCTAAGGATATGCGGTAGGCCATTCAGGACTGAGATGAGGAGAAATTTCTTCACCGTTCGTGTGGTGAGCCGGTGGGATTTTCTGCTCCAGGAAATGGTTGAGGCCAAAACATTGAATGTGTTCAAGGAGGAGTTAGGTATAATTCTTCGTGTAAAAACGATCAAAGGGTGTGGGGTGAAAGCAGGAACAAGGCACTGAGTAAAATGATCAACCATTATCATATTGAATGGTGGAGCAGCCTAGAAGGTTCAAGTGACCTACTTCTGTTCATATTTTCTGTGTATCTATGTTGGCCACGCGTTCAATCATTTATTTATGATTGCACGACTACCAAACAGACTCCTGAAAATGAACGGAGAGGTAACGTTTTTTAGCAAACTAATTTTGAATAACATATTGCATTAATTTGTTTTTCAAGTTTTTTTTGAAATGACTAAATTAACTGACATTATACTTGTCATTTATATTTCTTTAGACCCCAAGTTTATTGGAATGTACCCTATCTCAGACACCTCCAATGAAGACGATGATAAAATATATATATTTTTAAGAGAAACGGCATTGGATACTATAAGCGCTGAGAAGGCCATTTACTCGAGAGTGGCGAGAGTTTGTAAGGTTGGTTTGTAAAATTATGATTACCAGTGACTTTTCTTTCCCCTTGTGTGGAGAAATGGAACAATCTGTTCCTTTTTTTTTAAATCATAGATGTTTCCATCTGGCTCTGTAAAATGATCCTTCTAGCAGCCTAATCCAGAATAAAACTTCTCTATTTTTCCAATAATTAGTCCAAACATCTAACCAAGTAAAACATATCTTTTGAATTGCATTCCCTACTGCAGGCATGCATGGTGCCCTCTGCAAATATGTAATATTAATTTTCATCAAATGTGCGCAAAATGCATGAGATATAGGCACGTTCCACACAGGAAATGAATAACATCAGACCAAACTCATCTCACATAAAACCTGACAGTTGTTGCAATGAGCAGACTTAATTTCTTTTATTTTAGATTAACATTGCATTAACCCACAACAATATTTAACCTCCTTCTCCATATATGACATGCCTGAGATATTTAGACTTGGTAGAATCTACCATTTGATTATAAAAGCCACCTTATATTTTTGCATGCTGAAGTGCAAGTATGTGACTTAATTTTTGTTTTATAGTTTTGTACATTTAATAAAATTACCCTCCCTTTTGCAAATACGAAGATGTGTAAAATATTAGCAGAAACTTGGATGTACTGTCAATGAAAGTATTGGCTTTTGACATCATTTTTGCTGAACCATCTGCTTATCTGAATAATCTTCCCTTTGAATTACAATGTCATCCAATTTCCAAAAATAGATTAACTTCACCAGACACATATCTGTTTTTCATTATAATCTTGGGCTGCATCACATCAATAGCCACTGAGAGACTAATAACTGCATATTTTTACTTCATATCCCACAGGCTCACTTCCATTACCTCTGCTTTGAAAGGAAACAATAAAAAGATTTCAGTTGCATGTTAAGATCATGAGGGTGAAAGCAAGAGTGAAATTAACTGGATTGAAAACATAACAACAGAGGGAAATAAACAAGGATGACAATGTATACAATACTTTATTACAGTTTCATGAAGCATCCAAAGCACTTCAAGTTCAACAGACTGGAAATTGTGGCCTTCTTTATGTAGAACTGCCAATGTTCACCATCATTATCCATTTGAACCTCATCAATGTTTCAGGGTCTAACAAACAGCTTAACTTGCGAACCTTGCATTTAATGTCAGATATTCACTGCTTCATCACAGGAACCATATTGAACCCCTTCCAAGCTGAGAGACAGTGAAATCAAGTGATTTTCATTCCCCACATGGCTACTACTTGCCTTTGTTGCCTGTGCTCAGCACCCACTGCTGGCAGTGCTTCTAGCATCACTGCCAAAAGGGCTATTTTCATTTATAAACAAAGCCATGAGGGCACTGAATCTCTTGTGCCAAATCAAGACCCAGCTACACACATTGGGCAGAAGCATTTGCACACTCAAATGAGATGTCCTGCAAAGGAACATCGTGGATTAAGGGTAACTCCAAGAAATTTCACAGATTTTCCATGACAGTGTGGTATTAAAGTAGATGGAATAATGGGCTGGGAAGAATAACATTAAATAAGTATAGAATTTTCAGGATTACCAATAAGAACTGCTCCTGCTAATGTTGTTGTATAAACTAATCCAGTACGCAAGATTATTTCTTGAAGTTTGAGATGTTCTTACAAAATAAAGCAGATTTCCACTTGACCTTGTGTCAGATTTTACTCAGGAAATTGAACTCAAACTGACTTTTGATTCTATTAATTCATGTCAGCAATGGACAAAATATATCTTTCCTGACAATCTAGTAAACTCTGCATTCTATCAGTCTACAGAATAATAATTGTTTTCTGAAGGAGCTAAGCTCAGATTTCAGTTCCTTCTAATAATATCTCCAGATTAATACGAAAATAAATTTACAATTTAAGAATAACATCTGAATCTAAGCCATTCTAAATTTTAAACAGAAGTCTTTGGTTCCCTTTTCTGTCTCTCCTTTAGGATGTCAGCTGTCCTTTTAAAAACCGCCTGCTGTCATAGAAATGCTTTCATGACTGATATATTGTTTCAAGTAGTATTCCACAGGCAGATAGAAAAGAACCTGGAGAGATTTATGTACTAAACTTGGAACTGCACCAAAGGCTAGTGAAGGGTCAGTGCCCTGCCATGTAAGTTATTCGTGATATTTTAAAGTGTTTCCACATGTCAATGGAGCCTTGCGGGATCACAGTGAAGGGACAGAATCCTACCATTGTTCAGATTCTAGTTACTAAAATGATGAGCTTTTGGAAAATTTTAAGGAAAAAACATGGACCTGTAAAATACTGACAGTAAAACATAATTTCATGTTGTTGCTGGCCAATTGATCTCACATGTCATGGAGAATTGTGAGAAATTCTATCCATACTTCATAGAAACACAGAAATGAATTTTACGGAGGTGGGACTGGATATTTTTTGCTTACCCCACTACCTAGCCAGTAGGCACTTCACTGTCTTTAAATGTGGCTGCCTCACAGGGACAATACCTTGGCAGAAGCCTTAATAAGTTGAGATATGGATTTCTGCCCTTCAGGACTTAAGTGAGGACATTTTGATTGTCTGCTATTGGTGACCCCAGAGAGTGAGTGAAGGAATGTGGGGGTGTGGTTTTTGAGGCTGGGGGAGACATAAAGAGGATCATATGGTCTCAGGGAGGGATTACCTGATGGGCACAAGGCACCCCAGTTTCCTTCCCACCTTGAGTCTTCTTTCCTTCCTTCCACCTTCCCCAGTCACAGGCAAAGGCAGAATGATGTCCAAACTGGCTATTAATTGACTACTTAAGGGGGCGTCACTAGGCCTAAGGGAGGCCAGGCTGCCTGGACCTCCCCTAAACACTCCCCCAACCCGATAAATTCAATGTAGTGGGAAGGCAGTATACTGGCTACCTGCTTTACGTTACATGCCCCCTGCCTTCAAATAACCCAACTGGGTACTGAGGCAGGGTCGATGGTTTAAGATTCATATGAACATTAAAAATTGCCAGCATACAAGAAGACTATTTGGCCCATCATGGGTATCAGTCACAAAGAATAACCTAATTCCACTTTACAGAGCTTGTTTTGTAGCATTATAGTTTACAGCACTTCAAATGCATATCCAAGTTCCTTTGAAATATAATGACAATTTTTGCCTCTGTCGCCCTTGCAGGCAGTGAATTCCCAACATCAAAACCCTTCTAATCTTTCAACCAATTACTTTAACTCTAAGCTATTCAATCCTTGACTTCTCCGGGGTTGAAGGAAAGCAGTCTTCCTTGTCCATTCCAAAGGTCCCTTGTGATTTCATATACTCCAGTTAAATCTCCTCCCAGCCTTGTGTGTTGTAAGCCTATCTAATGTTTGTGGATTGCTTACTAACTGAGAAGACGAAGAAAATGTGGTCAATAGAGGATTATTTTCATCAAATTTATTGACATATTGGCAAGATCATCTCTTAGATAGTTCTTCCCTTGAGTGAATAATTATAACTCACTAATATCTCTTTCGAACAGAAGGTAGCAGATTATGGAAATACCATAATATGGTCATCATAAAGAGGGGAACCATTCACCTACTCTGCATGAGCCAGCTCTTTGTTGTCTCACTTTGTTGTATTTACTCCATGACCCTGCAACATTTTTCTCTCACAGGTGCTAACCCAATTGAATTCTGAAAACTTTGCTTGAATCTGCCTCCGCATTACTCTTAAGCATTCCACAGGCTAAACATGCAATGCTTGAAAAAAACCTTTCCTTAAGTCATGTGGAATCTTATACATTCTCCCGTGGCTTGTTTGGTGGTGAGGAGGGAGTAGAGGCACTGAATTGTGCATGAGGGTGAATGGTGGAGACCGGGCCACCATCTTACCTCCATCCTGTTTTATGATAGGAAGGCAACGATGGTCCCATCACCAATTGTTACCCTTAAGTGGCCAATTAATGCCCACGTAAAGGTCTCATCACCCCACCACTAATGCTAACCCAGTGATAAGTAAGATGAACCATTGTGGCAACCATACATTGATGTGTACACTTGCAGGTTCCTGGGAGGGGGGATGGGTGGGCTAACCCTCATTTGATGTCAATCACTGTGTAATTGAGAGCCTGACATCATGAGCGGGATGTCGTACTGAGAGCTACATCCCCACTTATGCTGCTAAACACCTTCCTCCACAACCTTACAACCTTACCTTGTGACTATGCTTCCTACCATCACCCACCACTTCAAGGGGGTCTCCTCAATCTGAGGCTTTTGGTGGATATAATGCTAGTAGCAGCCACCACCACCTATCTGGAGAAACTGAGTATAAAACAGCTACAGAGAAAAATAGAAAATAGGACCAGGAGTAAACCTTTTGGCCCTTCAAACATGCTCTCTCATTCAATACGATCATGGCTGATCATCCAACTCCATAACCTGCTTTCTCCTCATACCCTTTGGTCTGTTTGGCCCTAAGACCGACATCTAGTTATTCTTGAACACAGTCAATGTTTTGGCTTCAACTCCATTCTGTCACAAAGAATTCTACAGACTTACCACACGCTGGGTGAAGAAATTTCTCTTCGTCTCAGCCCTAAATGGCCTAGCCCATACCTTTAAACTGTGAACCTTGTTTCTGGACTTCACAATTATCAGGAACATCCTTCTCACAATTACCCTATTTAGTCTAGTTAAAATTTTATAGGTTTCCATGAGATCCCATCTCCCCCCATCATTCTTCTAAACTCCAGTGAATATTGTCCTAACCTGTCTCGTCTCTAGCCTCTGATTAATTGGCAGCGTATGAAGATGGGACTCCCACCCCAGGGGGTCATTATTGCCTGACACTGGCCGGTTAAGTGCTTAAGTGTCACATGAGGTGTGGTGGCCTTCTCTAAAAGAGCAGTGCATGGATCTCACCAGCTCTCCAGATGGCAGCCTAGATCCCCATTAACTGTACAAGATTCTGCCAATCCCTGCTCCTTTTGTGAATAACCTTTGTGCAAAATAATAGATAACTTAGTTATATCAGAATGTAGTGAACAGTCGAGCGTATAACTCAAGTTCATGATTTGGCATGGTGTGAAACCCTGCACAGATTCCATTAGTTTCTATGCTTGCTACATCAGCATAAGTTGCTTTTTTTGTTAAAATATTCCACACGCAGTGAGAATACTTGTTGGAATGTGAGTAGGTCTGTACACTAACAGATTTCTTGCCCTATTCTTAACATTGTCTGAAGTCCTTTGCGAGACAATTGCTTCAATATAAAAGATTAAGCCTTTTCTAATTTAAGTGATCTCAGTCAAGAATTTCTTCCCACTTGATGCACCTCATGATCGAGATGGACATATGGGCCCTGAGATCCTGCAGCCAGCTTACCAAAAATGTAGCTCCATTCTGAAATGTCTCTTCAGGGAAACAACACCAAGATCCATTTCCAGATCTTTCACAGAATGGAATCGCTGGCCTCCTGCTGGATTTACAATAGGAGGTTCATATTAAAGCTACAAAATTTCAGGGACAATTATCTATAGGGTCATAAAGTTCTTGTAAACCAGCTTGCCAAGTTATTTGACTCTCGGATCAGATTTCTCTGTCGGAACCAGTTGACTGAATGCACATGTCAGATAAGTAATTTGCATGGGAAGTTGGAAGAAGGCTGAAGCTTGATGTAACAAAGCTAATGCCAGATGCTTTCATGATTACCATTTGCAAAGCTAAAAACAGATTGGGAAATTCCAGAGCTAGAAGACAAATGAAAGAGGTCACAGTAGATATTGCCCTGAGTGTGATGCATCATCCTATACTCATCCTGACAATTGCTCCAATTGATTTTAACTTGCATACACATTGTCTTTCTCAAGTGCTTGGTGAGAATTTAACTTGCCTCTGCAACAGTTTGATTTTTGAAAGATCTGATCTTCTTTAATGCTTTAAATATTAGAACGTGTGCACTGTTAAAGCTCACACCCTTTCTGTGTTCAGTTTCCTCAGACGATCTTAGTGAACATTTGATTCATGAAGTGAAACTGAATGCATTACAGCCTGATGTCTAACCCAAAGACAAGGGCCTTGCACTTTCTCACTGGTTGTGACACATTAGGGCAGGAAGGTTCTCGAGGGGACGGAAATTACGATGAGGCCTGCTTACTATTTTGTCATCACACCATTTTGACTGTGTCCTGGTGTAATGGGACATCGTTCTGACATCTGCTCTCTTGTAGGTGACACCTGGGAAAGGGAGACAACAACAGGAATTATCCATTCAGGCCTTCAAGTCTATTCCACTGCTCAATTCCTAATCATAGCAGATGTAAAGCTTTGCTCCACCTACCTTGACACTCTTACATAACGATCTGTCTCTCAATGTCTTGGCAAGTGTTTCATGTTTCCACTGATAAAAAAGAAAGTAAATAGCCTCTTAATCCCTCAGGACATGCTAAAGTGCTTTTATATCCTTGGAGTACTTTTAAAAGTTTCATCATGACTTTTTTTGTGTGAACAAACTTTTTGAATTGCATTCTGAAAGACCCAACTCTAATTTTAAGCTCTGGATTACCCACCAGAGGAAACAGCTTCTCTGTTTCTACTCTACCAAATTCATTTTATCATTTTTGAAATTCTTCAATTAAATCTTCCATTAATCTCCTAAACTCAAAGGAATATAAGCCAATTTATGCAAGATGCCTTCATAATCCTTCATAATTTAATGATTTTCATCCATTCCGCTAAATCTATATTGTACACCCCCAAGTCAAACCTAACTGTACTGGAAGCTTCTCCCAACCTGAATATGATACACCAGACATTGTTTCATCAAGGCTCTATACACTAAAATATCACCACGAATGCATTCTAGCACCTCCAGGATGTAGGCTTATATTCCACAAGCTTGTTTAGTTATCTTTTGTACTTTTGCACTGCTAATGAATGATGTACACGTACACCTCAATCTTTTTACTCTTCAACAACTCCTGAACTTTCACCAACGTGAAAATAATCTGATTTGCCTTTATTTGCAAAATACCCCACTTTGAACTCCATTTGCCATTGTGTTGATAGACTCACTTAATCTGTTTCAATGCTTTTCTAAGTTTCTGCTCCCTTCCATACAACTTACTGATCATCCTAACATAAGGTCACCTGGAAACTTAGTTTTAGGAAACAGGAAAATGTTTCGACATCTTTACACTGTTTCCCACCCCCTGAGCAATTTTTATCCTCACAAAGTAATCTTGAGTATTTTTATGAATTCTGTATTCACCAAGTGTCTTTAGGCTGCGTGTAATGTAATACTGAAGAATATAAAAAAACTTTTATCACAGCGCGTGGTACCTGTATGTGTACATTACACACATTAGTTCAAACTAATCAATTCAGATGTACTGTTTTTATCAAGGTGTGATGCTGCAAGAGAACTCAGTAAGATGTAGACAGGGAGCTTTATACCATTAGGTCACATACCATGATATAGTGATGACATAATGAACATGTTCCTTAAAGATTTATCAAATATCCATTGCTAGGCATAACACAACATGTTGCCCACAGCAAAAACTTTTCAAATGCCTTTCTGTAGATTCCATCTGCAGTATCAGTAGGCACCCATGTACCCACAGCCTAACTGCCTCTTTAAAAAAATCCATGAAACTAATCAGACTCTTCACAATTCAGTATGATTATATTTGATCAGGGCAGACATTCCCAAGTACCTGACCAATCTGTCTCAACTCTTTTTTTTTCTGATAGATTCACAAAAAATATATGAAAAAAATGTTGTGTCGTTACCAGGGTTATCCCTTACTCTCCTGAATAATGGCATGACATTTTTCAAATTTACAACCCAGAATCACAATTTTGTATTCCTGAGATCTTTGTAAAATTGGCACTAATACCATTGCAATTTTTTGCCCTTTTTTTAATACTCAGAGGTGGGCTCCACCAGATGCAGGAAATTGATCTACCTTAAGTCTTGTTATTTTCTCCATTACCTGAACCAAACCTCCAAATTGAATTGCTACGAGTTCTACCTCTGGTGACCTCAACACATGGTGCAATACTTGCCAAGTGGCAGACATAAAAACCACCAAATTTGGGAATGCTGGTTTCTTTCAGCAAAGTGTCACAAGCAGATCAGCTGTTGTTTTCAGATAAGGTCCAATTCTGTGAAAAAGAAGCAATTTATTTTAGCCATATCTGTTCACACTTAGACCTGCTACATCTTTGGCTACACTTTATAGGGACCCCAGCAACATCAATATTGATGTCAACACCTAATTTACTTCTTGCAAATGTCCTGACCTCAAGAACTCTGGAAGAGTGCCGAATACTTGGGTCATCTAGTAGAGGCACTGCCTAACATAGTTAAAACAGTCTTTCAAGTCCTGATGGTATACCGGCCCATAATGTCAGATTGCTGCAATATGCTTGATATTCACTTCAAGATCAGTTATATATACTGGAGAACAGTTTCCACTTAAATTCATCTTTTATTTCATACCTACCCTATGAATCAGTGGAGTAAAGAGTCATAGAGTCATATAGTATGGAAACAGACCCTTCGGTCCAACCAGTCCATGCCGACCATGTTCCCAAACTAAACTAGTCCCACCCACTTGCACTTAGCCCATATCCCTCCAAAGCTTTCCAATTCATGAACTTATCCAAATGTCTTTTAAATGTTGTAACTGTACCAGCATCCACCACTTTCTCTGGCAGTTCATTCCCCTCATCCTTTTTAAATCTTTCTCCTCTCACCTTAAAAATACACCCCCTAGCTTTGAACACCCCTACCCTAGGGAAAAGACTCTTGTCATTCACCTTATCTATGCCCCTCATGATTTTATAAACTTCCATAAGGTCACCCCTCTCAACTCCCTACGCTCCAGTGAAAAACGTCCCAGACTTTCCTGTCTATTTTTATATCTCAAACCCTCTGTTCCTGGCAACCTCCTGGTAAATCTTTTCTGACATTTGCTCCCGTACATCAGGTATAACTTTATCTGAAACTGATATAACTCAAACTGGGTAAAAGTATCTTTACCTACCAACCCATGCCAGTGGTATTGCTAGCCATTCTGCAATTGCAACTTTTAATATTTTGTTTTTGCTTTCTACACCCTCATTGATGCAATCAGCACACTGCTGCTTAAGTAACACCAAATGAACTTGAACAAACATGATTTTAATAGTTGTTCTTGCTTCTGAGAAGGCCCTGGAAATAGCTCTGTCAGTTTAATTATGCAGCCAAAAGGCCATATTTTCACTGTAACGTACCTACAGCAGTATGAAGCATCCATCATTTGAAATAGGTTTGACAGTGACCTTTCAACATAGGATGATCTCTGCATGAAAGGAAGGTTTAAATTCATTTTCCTTTGTGTCATAGTACAGAACTTTTGAATTTACTGACACATTTATGACAGTTTTTGAAGCACTGTAAGTCACTTAATATGATGGCTTGCGAAATAAAAAAAGTCTGATGCAAAAAGAAGTCAATTTGAAAAGTTGTAATTTATGGCAGGGGACACAAAGTAAAAAATGTTAGGCATGGTTGATTGCACAGAGCAACATCATTCCTCCAAACTAGATTTAATTCTTTTCTTATTTTAGAAAGAATAATTATTGAACAGTGTCTGAAATAATTCATTGAACATTCTCTGTTGTAATCCTTTGCAGTGTGCTTTGAACCCACATAGCTGGGTCACTTTACATTGTCATGAAAGAAAATATATATTTTTATAATTAGTAATTAATAAAGTAATTTCAATGTTTTTTAGGGTTGGGATAGATTCACTTTCTATTGGATCTCTTTTAAACTCATTGATCTTTGAAATTCAATGGCAGTGTGCCCATTTGCCATCAAATAAGCACTGACCCTGTACAACAGGCGAACCTGCTCTGTACATTCATTGCTATAAGAATGCCAGCTGCCATAATTATAAACAATAGAATCAATTTGGATTTATATGGTACCTTCTAAATAGTTTCAAGGAATATCTTCAAAGGAAATAAGAGAGCTGGAAAAGTTTAGGGAGGGAATTTCTGAGCTGAAATGATTTAAGCAGTTAAAGGTGCAGCGATAAGGTTGGGGTTGTTAAGAGGCATCAATTGAAGAAGCACTATTATCTGAGGCAGTTTTAATGTTGCAGAAGGTAACAATGACTGGGAGGAGTGAAGTCACGGGAGAGTTTTGAAAAGTGTAGGTCAGTGAGTACGAAGGTAGTGAGTGGGATTTTTTTTTGCAAGAAAGGACTCAAACAGTGGGGTTTTAGGTGGCCTACAGGCAATTGAGGGTGGGATATGGAGACCAGCCAGAAGTATGTTGGAGTACTTGAAGTTAAACTGAACAAAGGCCTTGATGTGGGTAATAGTTAGCATATGTGCTGAGGCAGGGGCAAAGTTGGATGATTTATAGATGTATAAATAAAGGGTTTTATGTTAGCACAGATGAAAAATGCAGGAGACCATGCCTGGAACAACACCAGACATACTTAAAATGAGGTGACAACTTTGTGAAGCTACAAAACAGGGCTACTTGCATGTCAAACAGCAAGTGATAGACAGAGCTAAGTGATCCAGGGGACCAGATTTAAGCTCTGCAATGTTGTCACATCCAGTTGTGGATGGTAGCAGACAATTAAACAACTCATTAGAGGAGGAGACTTCACAAATATTCCCAATGTCAATCATGGGGAATCCCAGCCCATCAGTGGAAAAGGTAAGGCTGAAACACTCACAACAATCTTCATCAATAAGTGCCGAGTAGATGTTCCATCTCCAGAGGTCCCCGGCAGACGCCAGTTATCACCCAATTCTATTCACTTTGTGTAATGTCAACAAATTGTTGGAAGCACAGGATACTGCAAATCCCATGAGCCCTGACAACATTACAGCAATAGTATTGTAAATGTGTGCTCCAGAACTAGCTGCACTCCCAGCCAAACTTTTCCAGTACAGGTACGTCACTGGTATCTAACGATAATGTGGAAAATTGCCCAAGAATGTCTTGTACATGAAAAGCAGGACAAATCCAAACCAACAAATTACTGCTCTATCAGTCTACTCTCAATCATGCAAGATGCTTCAATGATGCTATCAAATAGAACCTGCTAAGCAATAACCTGCTCAACGACAGGCAGTTGCCAACCAAATTATCAATTTTCCAGGCAATTCTCTCAGATTCAGCCATGTCGGTGATTCCACAGATGCAACTCTCATTTACACTGCAGAAACAATTAACTGCCAGTCAGAAAGTCCAGGCCATTATGTCATCATATCTAGTGTGGATTAAATTGTCAGCTTTGATTAAATAAAAGTGACAATCTTAAAAATAGCTTAGTCATCTGCCCATTTACATGCACATCAAACTTATCAAATGTCCCAACTGACTTGGTTCCTGTAGTGGAACTGTGTTTAGCTCATTCAAACAACAAGCTGGTAAATCCTAAATGCTTTTTTGTTTGCAAGTCCCATAACGGCAAACTTACATTTCAGTAACGCATTCTAGGATAGTTCTACCTCTGCAGCCTTCTCTTGTTTACTTTTCTCTTGGAGTGAGAAAAAGAAGGATGTTGGTGAAAAGAACTAAAGTCTTTCAAGGAGGCTATGTGCAGATAAACACAGTCAGTAAAAAGAGGTGTGAAAGTCTTGATCCAAGAGGTAAGTTCCTGTACTACATTGAATTTGAGTCAGGAATACTTCTTCCACACAAGCCTACCTCCACATGATAGGTTGATGCCAACACCTTCCCCCTATCCCTTCCCAACAAGAGTTCCCAACCTTCGCACCCTGCCAAATGAACTCTCCCTGCAAGTTGCCACATTGACCTGATATTTCATTTCACAATTGCTTTCTCACCTGATAAGCAACTAGTCTGTTAACTGGTAGTCAGAGAAGCTAGCGTGCTGTTAGCTATTGCAGGATGTGCATGAAATTCTTGAAATTGTTCCAGGCTTGCGTGAAAACACATCCCTCTCTCCCTGTCCTTTTCCCAGCTCCAAGAAAATATTGTGGCATAGTCTTTAATTGACTGACTTATTGATTGTGAGACATTGCTGGCATAATTACATGCTTTTGTCTGAGTTTGTTATAAATGATGATGCAAGTTGAATTACTTTATGTTGTGTCAAATATAGATTCTCCCAGGTATTGTTTGATTAATGTTCCACCACCTGACTAAGATCTAAATCTTTGCAGAAAGATGTTGGAGGTCAGCGGAGCTTGATCAATAAGTGGACCACATTCCTAAAAGCTCGTCTAATTTGCTCAGTCCCAGGGCCTGAAGGCTATCAGACATATTTTGATGAGCTGCGTAAGTAACACGTCATTTTACTTTTTTGGTGAGCATTTGTTTATTCCAAAGCCCTAAAAATAGAAGACTGCTTATACAAAATTAACATGATACAATATTGTAGTCTCATAAAATCTCTGGTGTGAAGGCTAATGTTTCTGATTTCATATCGAACAAATTAAAATGCAGCATAGTGTCTGTTGGATTTCAGTCTTCATTTCTCAAGCCAAATTGAATTGATCTCAATGGAATCCTCTTTTCACTCTGCACAGTCATATTTGTGATTCCATGACAATTTCATATGAACAGTCATGCTTCATGTACAGACAAGGAAGACTTACCAGTGTTATGAATTGAGAGAACAGCATTAATGTCTTAACATTGATAGGTATGTGGACATTTTTGGAGGTTTTCTACCAATAGCCACATCAGGCAACTTACTGATGACTGACCTCTGGCTCTAAC
The DNA here is from genome assembly GCA_024137785.1 of Ginglymostoma cirratum. NCBI lineage: Eukaryota > Metazoa > Chordata > Chondrichthyes > Orectolobiformes > Ginglymostomatidae > Ginglymostoma > Ginglymostoma cirratum. The sequence continues at coordinate 12,616,546 of JAHRHZ010000271.1, forward strand.
TATGGTGGCATGAAGTAGGGCATAGATTCATTGCCATATTCTTCAAAACAAGGTTATTGAACTCAGAGATAGTAGGGACTGCAGATGCTGGAGAATCTGAGATAACAAGGTGTAAAGCTGGATGAATACAGCAGGCCAAGCAGCGTCAGAGAAGCAGGAAGGCTGACGTTTCGCGCCTAGACCCTTCTTCAGAAAACTCAGTCATGTTGCCATGTTGAGCTGGTGAGCACAGGCCAAACTGATCCCCAGAAGGGGAGAACTCATCAGAGGATTAATCATTCTTAGATACTGGCATAGTCTCTCATGATAATTACGGAGTAATATTAGCAGAAGTTCAACTTGTTCTACAGTGTAGATGTTGTGTAGAATGGATAAATCTAAAAGGAAAATGCCTGGGAAGAAGATAAAGACATTTTTAAGGATTTAATTTACTTTATTTTGTATATTTATATAGTAACTACATAACACTGCTCAATTTTACTTGAAAAGGATTAATTTGCTAGACCAAAGTCTCTTACATTATATCCATTTTTTATTCTGTAAAGAGGATGTTTTTCTGTTCAACACAAATGATGACAAATTACCAGTGATTTATGGAGTCTTCACATCCTCCAGGTAAATAAGAATATCCTTGTATGAAAGAATGGTCATTTTGATCATTGCTGTACAAATATAGAATATTAGTATTATTTGTTCTGCCCATGCAACCTTAGTGGGTGGAACATTAAAACTGCTTTTAAACAACCTTTTGCATTAAATGTTTTTTTCCTCTGGTTTGCTTAGATTGAACATAGATGTGATTTATTACTTTTTGCCTGGAGCATTCTTCAGGCAATTCAGAACACTTGCATTTAGAGAGATAAATGTGAGAATACTTTTCCTAAAAAATCACTCTTTGCCTATTTTTTGTTTAACGGAATTGATCCTTTGCAGCAGTCAAACTTTAAAGTTGAATAACACTGGAAGTCAAACTAAGGAAATTCTCTTTGAAGTACCAATAATTGAGAATGTTCGAACAACATTGCTTTTCTCTCTCAGTTCTGTTTTCAGTGGCTCAGCAGTTTGTGCATACAGCATGGCTGATATTCGTTCTGTATTTAATGGACCTTTCACACACAAAGAGAGCCCGGACCGCCACTGGGTAGAATATCAGGGGAAGATTCCTTATCCAAGACCTGGAACAGTATGTATGCTCAATCATTAACTCTTAGAAAGTATACAGTGTGATAATAGATATAATCTAATGAATTAGAATTAGCTTTATTGTCACATGTATACTTGCATGAGTACAGTGAAAAATTTTACAAGTCAACACTTACGGTGCCACTTTAAGTAAAATAGTACCTAGGTACGGATTCTTAAGTACAAATTCTTAGGGGGAAAAATTAGAAACATGAAGAAATAAAAAAAAAGACCAGCGTTACAGATCCTAGGTATAAATTAGAAAAATAAAGAAATAAGAAGTTCAGAATAACAGTCCTTCCAACCCCGTCCACATCGGCACCTAGCCTCCTGTCTGCAGCAGCACTTGACTCCAGACTGGGTCAGGCTTCACATTGAGGGTCTTGAGGCTGGGAAACGACTGGAATCACCTTGAGGGTGGAAGTCCATGCTGGGCAACCATCATGTGGGCCGCCAAGAGACGGCAATACCAGGCCGGAAGACAACTGCGTCGGGCTGAGAGGTTGCCACGGCCAGCTGAGTGATCACTGGACCGGGTCCACGTTGAGGCCGAGAGTCAGAGTCCGTGCTGTGGATGGAAGTTCAGGACATCACCGAGAAGACAGAAGGAGAAAAAGACACAAAAAACAGAAAAAGAAGAGGGGAAAGCAATCAAACGGACAGTGCAGATGAAGAGTCCGACACCACCACCATCTTGGCCTATTGTAACAAGCAGAAGCAAGCAAAAATTATCAACCCATCTAAACTATTTCTCTGTATCTTTCCAGATGGCCCTCCCACCCAGAGGCTAATTAGATATATTTTTGAAAGTGATGAATTTAGAGAGCTATAGAGATGGGGCCGGTTAATGGGACTAGCTGGGTAGGTCTTTCAGGAGCCAGTACAGAGATGATGGGTCAAATGGCCTCCTTCTGTGATTCGATGATTCAATTGTGCTACTTAAATAGCCACAGAAGCTTCTTCCTGTTGGCTTTTTAATTCCTCTATATGGGATGGCTGTGGGCTGTAGAGAAGCCCTCCTTAACAGTGCTGTCTGACCCTCTGGGGGATCCCTGGCAGCAATGGGCACTCCCCGCAACCTTAAACCCATCTGTCCTACCAACACTAGCCTGTCAGGATCTGTCTGATCAACTCTGGCAACCCTCAACTACATTGCTTTTGTGCAAGGGTTGGGGGAAGAGAATTAGATGTTTGGGAGGATGAGGTGGTGGAGGGGTAACATTGCTGCGTCCTCACAGCCTTGATACAGTCCCAGACGTGGCCATTGCTTCCATCAATGCTGATGCATCTGAGGAGCTGCCAGGACTCGAATTGGCTGACAGCAGACTCGAGAGTGGTCATGCAAAGGGAGTACTGAATAAACTTAGTTAGTTGCTGGACAAGGCATAGATTACCCCAAAAGCCCATGGAGCAATTGCCCCTTGTTTTCGGACCCATTATCTGGGTCCTCATTGCCTCATCAGAATTTAGCTCAATCTTTTCAGTAGACGCTTGAACAGTGGTCAAGAGCAGGAACTCCTCCTTGAACAGGAGCCCAATTGGCGTTTCAGTGTTGCACTCAGCTCATTTTTGGTAAATGCAACTAATTAATTATCTCAAAAGCATATAATGCCTTATATTACAGAAGCATTGGTACCTTCGTTGATATTGTAATCAGCTGTAAAGATGTATTAGGAGTTAATAAAATCCTTGTGTAAATTCCTGCGATTTTTTTCAGTGTCCCAGTAAAGCATTTGACTCCACAATCCAGACAACCAAGGATTTTTCAGATGATGTCGTTAGTTTCATTAAGAATCACCCAATGATGTACAAGGCTGTGTATCCAATAAACAAGAGGCCTGTTTTCATTCAAGTGAATGTTGGTTACAGAATTACACAGATTGTTGTCGACCGTGTTACTGCCAAGGATGGCCAATATTCAGTCCTCTTTTTGGGTACAGGTACATGAAATAATCATTTGCAATAAAATGTTCTAAACATCTGTGTATTCTTTCATTAATACACTTTTTTTATGTCTTTTAAAGATGTTGGAACAATCATAAAAGCATTGAGTGTAACCAAGGACAGTTTGAATGCTGAAGAAGTTTTACTGGAGGAATTGCAAGTATTCGAGGTACAGAAGATCAATTTGTATAACTGAATTGACAGCTGAAAAGTCTTTCTAGTGATTATAATTAAACTAGCATGTGGGACTTTCTCACCCTAACCAATGCCAGGAGTTCATGTATGACTAATGCCAAATCCCCACCAGTGACTTCAGCAGCAAAAGTGGGATCTAACAGTATTGTACTTTCTTATTGAAAGCATTAATGATCTGAACAACGCAGAAAATAATTATACTGACCAATGCCAACATTCTCAATATTTTTTGTGCTTTCTTTGAACTGTGTCAGTTTATTTACTTTTTTAAGAGATCTGTGAATTTTGCACTTGTGAAGATAGATATAGCTAATTTTGGGCACTATCCAATTCTGGAATTTCTGCAAAGGTTCTCCTGATGTCCTGCTGTTACTTCGATAGAAGATTAATTGAAATTACAGAGAACCAACTGTTTACTTCTGCCCTGCTGCCTATTCTGTACCAAAGTTATACTGGAAGAGTTCAAGATTTCAACAGATATTCTACGCATTGATTGCTGCATCCTAGTTTGGATACACAAATCTGGAATTTCCATAGAATTTCTCTTGATTTCCAACCATTACCCTGTCCCCAGCAGATGCCTCAGACTGGCAAGGTCAATGGTCAAGAGCAGCTCCTTATGATGTTTTTTCATGGGTTTCCCCAACCCTGTGCCAAAGTCACAGCCAGGAATTGCAGCAATTCTCCCAAATAGAGTCAGCACAGAATATTCGCAAATCATTAAGTTTGTCCCTCTGCAATTATCAGAGGGATATCATCTGCTCCGACAAGGGGGGATCTTTTTCATTATCTGTTTATCAGCTGTCCAATGGCCTGTCCAGCTGAGACTGCGAAAAATCAGCAAATAACTTGATGTTGAGCAGGGCAACCAGCATTCCATAAATATTGATGCCATGAAATAAGACATGCATTTATGATGGATAAGTAAACATTTGCAAGAACAATATAGTTTAGATAGCAAGTTTAAAAACCTCGATATTTATATATTGTTGATATATAAATGTGCTGCATTAATCGACTTTTAACCTTATATATTTTACTTTTTCTTTCTAAAACTGGTTAAATTCATAATAAATAACTGTTAATTTGACAAACATTCTGTTTCCTATATTCAAAAAAAAAGGTTTGTTACCTGGCTTTTAGGATTCAATTTTCCCAGTCATGCAAACTAAAAAATTGCAGGCATGTTGCCCTTCCATTTCAACTGCTGATAACTTTTTTTTTGATTCACGGCATGTGGGCATCACTGGTCTGGCCAGCCTTTATTACCAATTGTTAATTGTTCTGATGAGGATAGTGGTGTGTTGCCTTCTTGAACTGTTCTAGTCCCAGGAGGAGCGGAGGAGGACTGGGGATTGGGAGGTAGGGAGACAGCAGTAGGGACACCCAGAGTGCTGTTAAGAAGGAGTTTGAGCCAGCATCAGTGAAGGAGCAGTGAAGTAAAGTTTAAAGTGGATTAGTGTGAAGCTTGGAGGGGAACTTTTTTTTCACAGGTGTTCTTATACACTCCTGCCTCCTAGATGGGAGAGGTTGCAGGTTTGGGAGGTGCTGTTAAAGATGCCTAGCTGAGTTGCTGCGATGCATGATGAAGATGGTAAATACTGCTGCCACTGTGAAGTAGTAAAGGGAATGTATGTTTAATGTGATGAATGGAGTCAAGCAGACTGCTTTGTCCTGGAGAGCACATAAGTTTCTTGAGTGTTGTTGGAGCACACCCATTCAGGCTAGTGCAGAGTTTTCCATCACATTTCTGACATTTGCCTTGTAGGTGGTGGACAGGCTATGATGAAACAGGAGAAGAGTTCCTTGCTGCAGGATTCCTAGCCTCGAATATGCTGTTGCATTTATATTGCTGGTTGGCTACCACTGAACACAAACTAATTCAGTTTCTAATCAATGGTAGCAAACACAATATTGACAGTGGGAGATTCAGCGATGGATGGTAAAACAATTGAAAGTCAACAGAAAATGTTTGGATTTTCTTCTGCTGACATGGTATTGTGTGGTGTGCTGTGCTTGCTACTTGCAATTTATCAGCCCAAGCCAGAACAAGGGCCATATCTTGTTACAAATGAACGCGGACTGCTTCACTATCAGTCTTGGATTATCACCTCTTACAAGACATTGTTTATTAATACAAGTTTAAAAATCTTTTTCTGATTTACATATTTGTCACTTGATAGAATCTTAAATATGCAAGGCATTAAAGCTTTATAGGATTTAGCACGTACTTTTAAAAAGACACAATGAATATGAGATGATTGCAGAGTCCACAAAATGCTGAAATGTTACATAGAGTCAAAGAGTCATACAGTGCAGAAACAGACCCTTTAATCCAATCAGTCCATGTCGACCCAGTTTCCCAAACTGAACGAGTCGCATTTCCCTGTGTTTGGCCCTATCCTTCTGAACCTTTCCTATTCATGTGCCTGCCCAAATGTTGTTTAAATATTATAACTGTACCTGAATTTTCCACTTCCTCTGGCAGTTCATTCCACATATGCACCATCCTTTGCCTGAAAATGTTGCCCCTCAAATGCCTTTAAAAGCTTTCACCTCTCACCTTAAAACTATTCCCTCTAGTTTTCAATTCTCCTTTTCTAGGGAAAAGACATTTGCTATTCACTTTATCTACACCTCTCACAATTTTGCGAACCTCTGAAAGGTCAACCTCTTACACTCCAGGAAAGAAGTCCTGGCATATCTAGCCTCTCCTTATAACTCAAACCCTGTAGTGCCAGTAACATCCTTGTAATTCTTTTCTGCACTTTTTCCAATTTAATAATATTCTTCAGACTGTGAAGAAAATCAAAGCCTAGCTTAAAACGAATTAAGTTGTTTTGGCAGTGTCAAAGAAAATACTAAATGCTAATGATGCTTAAAAAGTGGTTAAATGATAAAATTCAGTCTTGCAGTTCTAACTGCAGAACAGCAATAGACTCCAAAACTAATAAATTAAACCAGCCAATCCAAGAGACTTGCACAATAAAATAAATCACCCAGGAAGTATAGCTTCACAGTAGTTTGATATCCATGAGGTTGATAAATTGTTAATCCAAGTGGTTTAATGTAGCTGATGTCTTGTTGAAAAGTCACAGAACATTACACAGCCCTGGAATTTCAATCCAGCAGTTTACATGAAACTTGACAAGTGAACAATTCATGTCTGTCCCAAACAGTCTTTGAAAATTGATTCAGTGACTATTTCCACTCAGCATGAATACAAGAAATCACGGTCAGCAAACAAAATAAGAAGCGTAGATTGACAATTTGTTTTTTTTGTGTTTGATGAGAATCATTAATAGTGTTTGTAATATTATTGACAAGATTTCTAAAGTGGTGTAGTTGTTAGTTCTCTTGCCTTTCAAGTTGGAAGGTTACAGTTTCAAGTCCCATTACAGGACATAAATCAAGGTTGACACTCCAATCAAAACTGATTGGGTACTGTGCAGTTGGAGATGTCACTTCAGGTGGACATAAAAGTCCCCACAGCACTATTTTAGAGAAGAGAAATCAAGTCATTCACATTGTTCTGCACAATTAGTATCCCTCAATCAACATCACAGAAATTAACTACCTGCTCATTATCATGTTGCAGTGCGTGGGAATTTGCTGTGTTCAATTTGGTTGCAATATTTCCTACATAACAAAATGGCTTCACGTCATTGGCTGTGAAATGCTTTGGATGTCTTGGGGTCACAAAAGGTTCCACATAAATGCAAGTTGTTTTTTTATAAACCTTTTACTACAGGAGAGAAATTATTAAACAAATTCACACCAAATTTCTATCTACAGTTCATGTAAATGTCATCATGGTTTTTCAATAACTATCAAGGCAAGTTATTAAGTTGTACCTAACCACCAATATTTACATTTTAATAGGAGTCAACTCCAGTATTAACATTGGAAATATCTGCAAAACAGGTAAGCAATCTAAATAAAATACAGCAAAATTCATTTATCAATGGTTGTATTTGGATCTACAATTTCTTTTCAGCTGTCACTTTGGTTTGCTGGAAATTGTTGCTTCCTATTGAGCTTTGAGAGTAATACATACTGCAATTTCATAGGCAGTACATTTGCAAAACTAGAAACATCCAGTTGTAACCAGGAGTGTAATTTGGAGTGATAGTCAAAGGCAACTGTTATTATCCTTCAGACAAACTATTCTTGCAAAGGAATGAGGGCTAGATTGATTCTACTTTCTCAAACACATGGTATAGGAATAAAAGACCATTCAGCCCCTCAAGCCTATTTCATCACACATCTATGATCAAGACCAATCTTTTACCTCAATGCCATTTTTCTGCATGATCCTCATATCCCTTGATACACTTAACGTCTAGAAATCCGTCAATCTCAATCTTGAATATACCCTACCACAGCCTCAACAACCAGTGGGGTAATGAATTCCAAAAAGTTGTCACCCCCGTGATAAAAATTCCTCCTCGTCTCAGTCCTAAATAGCATAGCTCTTATTCTGTTGCTGTGTCCCCTGGTGCAAGAAGACCCAGAAGCCTCCTTCCCGCATTTACCTTGTACAGTTCTAAAATATGTTTGTATACTTCAATTCAATCACATCTTCATCTTCTAAAGTCCTGAGTAATGAGGCTCAGTCTCCTCAATCTCTCTTTATAGACAATTCCCCACCCAAGGGTCAATTTGTGAATGTTCATCACAGTCCCTCTATGACTGGTATATCCTTCTTTGGGTAAAGAAATCAGAAACTGAGAGTAATACTCAAGGTGTCCTCTTACCAAGTCTCTACATAATTGCAACAGGGTGACTTTATTCTTGTACTCAAATCTGCTTACGCTACAAGCCAATACACCACTTGCCTTCCAAACTGTTTACTAAATCTACATGTTAGCTTTCAGTCCAGTATAAACAACGGCACCAAGGTCCTTTTAGACACTGACAGTTCCCAATCTTCTCACGATGTAAGAAATACTCTAAATTCTTACTTTTCTTACCAAACCTCATAATTCTTCACATTATATTCCACTTGCCATACATTCTGGCTTACTCTTGCAGCCTGTGCAAATCCCCTTGAAGCCTTTTGCATCCCCTTCACAATTCACATTCCCGTCTAAATCTCTGTCATCAGCAAATTAAGAAATATTATATTTGGTTCTCAAATTCAACTCAATGATATGGTTTGTGAATTGTTGGGTCCAAGCAGTGATCCTTGCAGTACCCCACGGCCTACCAACCTGAGAATGACCTTTTTACTCCTACATTGTTTTCTGCTGATTTGACAATTCTCTATCCTTGCCAATACATCATCCCCAATCCCATGTACATGAACTTTGATTACTATCCTCCTGTGTGAGACCTTATGAAAGCATTTTGAAAATCCAAGTACACCACATCCGCTAGGTACCCTTATCTATTCTACAAGTGTTATGGGCAGTTACCAGACAAAATTCCCCAGTGTGTTACAGTTCCAGTTGGGAAATTATTAAGCTCCCAGCTGAAGAGGGATGAACTGACTCCCCTTCTGTATTCACATACTAACGCTCACCACCTCCCACCCCAAACCACCACCCCACCCCCTCACCCATACTTTGGTTACAACACATACACAGATTAGGAATAAATAATGAGTCCAAAAAATGTTTAAGAAATATATGGATCAGTCTCAGAGTCATTCATGAAGAGTGAATAATAGAACATTGCAACCATTACGATCCTGGTAGCACTGACATTGGTCATCAATTTTGGAGATTCTTGACATTTCAGCTTGATTAAAAGTCTTTTGTCTTGGTTCATTTCAAAAGTAGCTAGCTGGAAGCTTTCAGTAAGAAAGTTCCTTTTTCCTTTCTTTACCTGCAGTGCAAGGATGTTTAATGGCTGCCCTCAAAGCTAAGACCTTCACAGCATCTAAGTCCAGACACTATAACCTCACTAACACACACAGATCACAGTTAAATATTGTTTTTAACTCCTTTTTTTTATATATCCCTGGAAGGATGAAACACAAACATGTCTGCAGAAGATACCTCCTGCTAAGAGAGGTTTGGGCAGTCAGTTTCCCATTATCTCTTCCTGCTTAGACTTTCCATTTGAAATTTCCTGATTCTGTATTCGTGTGGCATTCCAAATTTTTCTTTATGCAGTCACTGAAATTTCATCCACAGTTATCTCAGCAGTATCAGTCCTCTTCTTAAAACAAAACACACTTTGGAAATAAAGTTTGATGAGTCCCTACAGGTTGGGAAATATATGGCTAGACTATCTAAGGTATGGCAATCTCTTGTAGACTGCAACTCCAACCCATTTTTTTCACTAAAGGAGAGG
>JAHRHZ010000271.1:12626566-12645268 GCA_024137785.1 Ginglymostoma cirratum
GCTCCTATGATGCTGCTTGGCCTGCTGTGTTCATCCAGCCCTACACCTTGTTATCACAGCTATCTTCCACTCCAGGTTGCTCTCCAACGACCTCTGCTGGAAGCTTGTTGTGTTAACAGAAAGGCTGAGATATGGTGAATTTAAAGAAAGCAACAATCACTTAAGTGGTATTCCAGCCATTTGTGGAACTATAATGTGACATTTGTCACTAAGTTTATTACAAGAGAGGTGCGGAAAATAAAACCTGTAAAAGAAAATTCTGAATAAGAGTTATTCCAGACAAAGATGGTTACATTTTCTGGACAAATTTAGTTAGCACAAAAACTGAATGACTTTGTAATATCTCCTGTTGACAGCCTTGAGAACATTGAAATGACTTGAGCTTTACCAGAAAAGTAATGCAAATAATCCTTATAGTGTATGGGATGATTTACAACTTGAGATATATGAAGAGAAGGAACTTGTTTGCATTAAACATTATTGCAACAGTATTTCTTTGAATTAGTTCACTAAAGACTTTAACAATACAAAGATTTTCACTTTGGACAAAGCCATATACATCTTCCCATATGTAAAACAGGTCTAGGAATATAAATTTTATCAATAGTCTTGCTTTGTGACTTGTTTGTAGTCTAAGAATATGAAAGGCCAACTGGGATTTGTTCTCTACCAAATTGAGATGGTTTTACATTCGGTTGGTTAAATATTATTTGAGGAATGCAGATTTTATTCCTTCAAAATCTGCTGATTATAATTTATAATTGATAATTTATAATTATTTATTATTTATAATTGATAATTGAAGAAAAAGCATCCTCACTACCAATCTTGTTCCATTTCAAAGTTCTGGTTTAGGATTCATGTTTTGTAGCAACGTTATAACTGCTCCATCCTTTAGCTTGTGTTTGTGTGCTGTCATGCCTTTTTTTTGTTAAGAGTAGAAAGTCTGGACTGTGTAACCTATGATAACTTTCTTCATCTACACAACCAATGCTGATTCTCTTAATTCACTTGAAGTATTTTCTAAAACATGTTAATTTAAGTGTAGCCAATCTACATTATTAGCACAAAGAACAACACGGGAATATCTTGAATCAGATAATTTTGTTGCTTCTTTGTACACTTAGCAATTCCATTATCTTATTCACTCCTCACATACCATCCAATCCTTCCCAAACCATGCCATTTCTTCTCTCCATCTCATAATATCCCAATACTGCTCTTGCCATCCTAAACCCTCATCAATCTTATCCCATCCTTCACAGGCACAATTTCTCCAAGCAGGGCAATTTTGTCATTGGGTTCTGCTTGCCTTCCTGTTTTTGGTTTCCAACCCCCATCCCAATTACTGTAACCTTTTAGGTGCCCATGTGCTTCAGCGTGCACTAGGCACCACACACCAAATGAACCATCCACAGAAGCAGTCTTTAAACTTACCAAATACATTGACAGACAAAAATTGAGTATTCTTGTCGTATATTGCATGCATTGTACTGAGAGTGTCAAACCCTTAACAGACCCTGTAATTGAGCTTCTTTAATACTACTTACAGAAGCAGATTTATGCTGGATCAAAGGATGGCGTCGTGCAACTTGCTCTGCAGAGGTGTGGAGCATATGGCACAGCTTGCTCAGAATGCTGCCTTGCTCGAGACCCTTACTGTGCATGGGATGGGAATTCATGTTGCAGATATGTGCCAGCACCAAAAAGGTAAGTGCTAATAAAGTTAGTGTCGTTTCTGTTGAGGTGTAATGTTTTGTAGACATTTATAGATGTTGTGCTTCATCATAAATAGTTAAAAGTATTTTTTTCTGTAATATAATAGGACCTGCTTGTAATGTTGTAGAATTAGAATCAGGAGGCATGCTAAACCAGGAAAGAATTTTGGTTTGTGGAACACTGTTCTAAGTGTATTCATGTAGATTCCACTTGCTGAGTATCGAAAGCCAAATGTTTTAAGTTTTGCAATATTGATAGAAACAGATCAGAGAAAAGATGCATTGACCATATAGTACTAATGATTACAAAAAAAAACATTATTTTGCCATCACTTGGGATAGGCATAACATGCTGGCCTAGTCAGCAATGCCTATGACCCACAAATGAATACCAGAAGCAATCCAAAGAGAAATGATACCCTCCATCTTTTTAAACACCATTGGCAGATCTAGAAATTTCCATCATTGTAGCGAGAAGGACAATGTCAACTGAAATTTCATCAGCTCAGGTCAGCAAACTCAAGTGACAGGCACTTCTGACTGTTATATCTGGGTTTCAAAAATGATGGTTATTGCTGAGTTGGTACAGTGCAAGAAGATATTGACAAATTGAAAGATCATCCAGAAGAATGGTTTTGTGTGGAGTCACTTCCATCACTTCCATCACATTGTATATTTGCTAATACTGACACTTTGTGAAAGCTGTTGGGATTTTAAGATAGGTTGTGCTTGTTGACATCCTGGGCTTCCCTCTAGGAATTCTATTGTTCATGCATTTTGTGGAAGTGAATGATGAGGACATAGAAGAGGAAAGGGTGGAAGCCCTTAGAGTGTGTGGCAACTTGGACAGTAGATATATAGGAAAGTAAGGTGTTGGCAGTATTGAAAGGGATGATGGGCTACAATGTCAAATATCACTCCCTTTGTAGCAATTTTTAGCCAATTGCACTAGCACCAGCATTTGTATTTAGCTCTGCCATCCTTGCTTACACATTATATGTGGTCTTCAGCCAACATTGTACGAGTACACAGCTTTAATAGTTCACTAGCAATATCTGTGGACTCATACAAATACAAAAGATTTTGTTGCTATTTAAATCTAATGACTAAAAATGTGTTTACTTTTCATTTAGACAGATCAGACGTCAAGATGTAAAACATGGAGACCCAATAGTTCAGTGTTGGGATCAGGAGGACTGTGAGTATACAAACATTAATATGGCAATTACCATACACTGAATTCTTCATCAGTTGAATTTTTTTTCTTTTATTCACTGTTTATGGAGACAGTTCCGGCCAAACCAAGCTAACATTTTAACTTGTAACTGATTTCTGTGTGGGGTGAAAATTCACGAAAGTCCTGCAGAAGTTAAGTGGGACTGAATAATTTTATGGCTCTTATTTGAGGCTAACTTCTGTCAGGATTATTTCTCTGATAGCTTCTACCTGCTGACAAAAAGCTGGCCAACTCCACAAATGCTCAATTTTGGGTTTGTAAGGTTTAGATAACCATCCCATCGGGGAAGAAGCTGCCTCAGAATGTTTTCCTCCTCCAAACTGCCTGCATGATTTTAATAAAAGTTTGCTACACCATAAACTTACATCCATGTAGGTGGGTGAGTTAATAAATTTGCAGACAATACAAAGATCAGTGGAGTTGTGGGTGGTGTAAAAGGTTGTCAAAGGATACAGCGGGATATAGATCAGTTGCAGATATGGGCGGAGAAATGGCAGATGGAATTTAAGTATGTATGAGGTGCTGCACTTTGGGAAATCAAATATTAAGGAAAAGTGTACAATTAATGGCAGGACTCTGAACAGCATTGATGTATGGAAGGATCTTGGGATTCAAGCCTGCAGCTCCCTGAAAGTAGCCATGCAAGTAGTCAGGGTGGTAAAGAAGATGTATAGCATGCTTGCCTTTATTGATCAGGGAACTGAGCACAAGAGTCAGGATGTCATGTTGCAGCTTTATAACACTTTGGTGAGGCCGCTCTTAGAGTATTGTATTCAATTCTGATCGCCACATTACAGGAAAGATGTGCAGGCTTTGGAGAGGATGCAGGAAAGGTTTACCAGGATGCTGCCTGGATTAGAACGTATGACCTATAAGAAGAGGCTAGAAAGACTCAAGTGTTTTCTCTTGAGCGGCGGAGACCGACGGGAGTCTTAGTAGAAGTCCATAAAATTATGAGATGCATAAATAGGGTTGACAGTCAGAATTTTTTTCCCATAGTTGGGATGTCTAATACTAGGGGACATACATTTAAGGTTAGGGTGGAAAAGTTCAAAGGAGACATGAGGAGCTTGTTTTTTTACACAGAGAGTGGTAGGAGTCTGGAAAGCACTGCCAGGGGTGGTGGTGGAGCCAGATACAATAGGGGCCTTTAGGGACCTTTAGATAAGCACATGAATCAGCAAGGAATGTAGGGATATGGACCAAGGGCAGGCAGAAGGGATTAGTTTCATTTGGTGCCATGTTTGGCACAACATTGTGGGCCGAAGGGCCCATTACTGTGTGTAATGTGCTATGTTCTATAAATGACCCAGATATTTCAACTAGGAAGATATAAGTACAGCTAAGAAAAAAAATGTAAGAATAGAATATACATTAACATTTAAAGTAAAACTTTACTTTAAAACCCCAAGCAAGTAAGGTTTCTTCTCCTGATGGAAGAAAATCTCTTTTGAGAAGTATTATCTAATGGTTTCTAATAGCATTGAAATTTCAGTGGCAGGGTCTCAATTTTAAATTATTTGCACCCTCCTTCTTTGCCAGTATATTGTTAACACTCTATATTGGTTGCTCCAACTTTCACATGATGCTGTATCATTTAACATTATGCATTGACGATTCCTTTATGAAGTTGTGAGATTTTATCTAGTCAATTTATTTGTGACGTTTTATACTTCTATCTGGACTTTCTTTTCACCTCTCCCTTATATTTTCAATCTCAAAAGAATCTTTTATTAAAGATTTATCTGCAGAGGTACTTAATTTCCCAGTATTTGTGAGTGATGTCCTATGCAGGTTTCTCATGGGTTTTCCTGTGTTGAGGATCTTTGCCATTATATCTACTGGATTGCTCCAGTACATCTCTGGTTAATTAATACTTTACTTTCACACTAGGTACAATGTTGCCAAGTGTCTTCGCAGGGCTTCTTTTTGGTGATTAAATTACTGTTTATATCATTTTGACATCTGTGCTCAGTATGTATAAATTAATAGCATGTGCAGTCTACCTAATTAATTATTTTCATTCCTCAATCAAACCTATATTTCCAAATAGATAATCTTTCAAGCTTACTGCCCACCACAGCCTGACTGACAGTAAGCTCGCTTCACAAAGCCAATGCCTATGAAAGCAGATAGATAAATTTGGGATGTAAGAAAGATCCTGGATTTGGGAGAATGGGGGAATCCAGTGGTGGCCCAAGGCATCCAGTTCATGGGTAGCAGAGAAATCCACTGGTGGTCATATCCTGTTTTCAGACTAAGGTGCCTTGGTGATTCAGAGCTCTTGAGCATGGAAGGATGAATAAGACGTTGCTCCAGCAGTTGCCAATCATGGGGTTAAGGTTGGGAAGTCTTATTGTGCTCAGGATGGGAGGTTTGACCAGAAAGAGTATTCTAGGAGGATTTATTGAATTAGCTTGTTGAGCCTGGAGGAAACATCCCTGTTCTTAGCCCTAAAAGAGTAATTACTAACCAGTAGATTCAGCACATCATGCCTCCAGCAGGGAGTTTTAACTGATGCAGCAATGTTTATGTTATCTCTCATAACATAATTTGTGTATTTGAAGAATTCAGCAAACATTAATTACATCTAACTATTTATACATTATACAATGTATAAATATTGCGGTCTTCATGCACATGTGTATGGGGTAATAATAATAAGCTATTAATTAATGATGCCACGCAGCCTAATTATAATATTTGAATGACCAATCCACTTCCCTGAATGTGCTGATCACAAATACCTTCTCCTACCTCTGTTAAAACATGAAGTTGTGTGAATGCAAAGCCTTCTTGGTCCCGACATCCTGTGTTTTAACCTCTGACATGGCTGTAACCTACCTGTTTTTGGAAGTTAATGTTCAACCCAGTGTTCCTTTGTTGATGTTTTGGCACATATTCTGCATGGGCATGGATTAATTTAAATTTTTTTTGTAAAACCTAATGATTTAAAACATTAGACCAATAAAGGCCTGGAAACTGCATAGAACACCTTGGGCTATGACATCGAATGCATATTATAAATATCATGTCTAATTGCAATTGTATTGAGGCACAAAATGGAACATGCTGTGTGGGGAAAAAAATAATAATTTTATTGTACTTTCTCCAATGTCCAATTTGAAATGCTACGGAATGCCCTTTTACACATTTTACGAATAAAGCATAATTTGGAGAAAAAAAAATAATCAGCATTTTTTACAGCATCTGTTTTTATTTTGAACCTGGAATGTTTTAAACATGGGTTGTTCAATTTGTTCTGCCTTTGCTGGTATTTATGAGAATGAAATTATCATCCATTATGATTTTTTTTCTTGCTAATTCCCATAATAAACATTTATTACATAGATGCAAAGAATGTACTAACCGAAAAGAAGTTAATTTTTGGAGTGCAATATAATTCAACATTTCTGGAATGCAGTCCAAGGTCACAGCAAACATCAGTCATTTGGTCTGTTCAGCGATCACTCAATGGACAACAGGAAGAGGTAATGAATCTGAATGTTGCATTCTAACACTGAAAATCATTGGAGTTGCGTAATAAATCTTTCAGATATATTTCATGGGACTTGTTTGATTCTCAATCAGACAATGAGTATGTTGACATATACTTTCACATTCTTTCTACAATTAAATCATGTTAGCATTTCCATGATTGAAATGAAATATTCAATTCGTGGACAGTTTTCTAACATTCATGGAGCTTGTTAAGTGTGGAAATATTAAAAATGCCTAAAGCACCATCGTGTTAGCAAAACAGTGTCATTTCTAGCAAAATAGTACATTCATGAGCTGCAGATGCATGTCACTGCTTTAGTGTTAGCATATGATGTTGATAGAAAATTGAATATCAATCATTTGTGGACTCATTGGGATGGTTTTACTGCAAATTATAGCTATGTTGACTTTAAAAATCAATTTGATCTATCTGTAAAGAGACATCTGGACCTTCAACCTCTTAAAAGGCTATAGAGTTTACTGAAATGAATACTTTCTTGTTCATTGTTCCAGCAATATATTTCCTGTTTTCTATTGTCATCACATGTTTTCATTTTAACCCTGGAAATAGTCTTGATCAGAGTTTTTTTCCATGTCAAATTGGTAATATCTCATTCTTTTAAAGGGGACCTAACACATCTTGTTTTAAAACCAAGCTTATTTTAATGTTTCTAACTTTGAAGAATCAACACTAATCCATGGATTTTGGTCTGTATTCCTGCTCCCACTGGCCGGACAGGAACATGAAAAAAAATTACTTTGCACGTTGTTGCCATCCAAGGAGCTATTAACAAATCTTAAGCCTTCTAATATCTAGTTGAGGTTCTCTAAAAGATGTGCAAATTCTACTTTTAAATTTAAGAGGCTGACAGTTTTACTCAATCCACTTGCGATGCCTAAAAAGGCCCCAAATTAGGCAGCACTTTGCGCAGATTGGTCACGGGGTGTCCCACTGTGAGATAGGTACGCTCTCTAAATGTTTTGAGCCTGGAAAATGGCCACAATCCATATCAATTTACTCCATGTGTTTAAATGCAGCCTGATTCTTACTGCTCATAAATGGTTCTTCTAAAATTTGCATCAGCTCCTTTATTCATTTAGGGGATGAGGGTGTCGCTGGCTAAGCCAGCATTTATTGCCCATCCCTAATTGTCCAGAGGGCAGTTATGAGTCAACCACATTAATTGACAGCTTTGGTCATTTTTGGTGAGCAAATGATAATTATATTTTTTGAGAACAGATGATTTGTCAATCTACTCCATATCAACATTATTGAGTAGATGGGGTCTTTACAGACATGGTGAGGGATAACTTTTTACATTATAAGTATCAGTACGAAAAATATTTCCAATAGATTTCTGCAGTTCATGATTATCTTAGAACTTCATTTACATCCAAGACTTAAGATTGCATAACAGCTTTTACAAAACTGAATATAATCAAGTTTTACCACTTGAATTGTCACAGCTGCTATGCTTAATTATCAATATGTTATTAACAAGCAAATAGAATAAATGGCAATGGTGGGAAACCTGATGTTAGAAATTAAACTCATGATCTGAAGTAATATTAAGTTGTAAGGGATTCTATGAAATGTTATTTTCTAGATGAGAAATTTCACTTTATTACTGAATTAGCATAGAGTTTGTTTGTGATTCACATTGTTTGCATTGGTTTTGGCAAATTAGCCTTTGTTTTGACTCAAGCTAAACAAAATATGACAATCAATCATTTTAGCAAAATCATTGTTGAGGCAATCTTCTAAAAATGATTTTCTCGTTGAATTTTGTTGCTGAAATTAATTTCAAATTTCTATAGCTTAAATATAGGTATGTGAATGCAACAGGAAAGTATTCCATAATTGTGTTTTCTTAGGAGGACAAGTATTCACAAAACAAAGGATCTAATTTTTAAAAATATGATAAATGTGTATTCATTTAACTATCACAATATTATAATTGGATCTTTAAGAATCCAGAGGTATATCTTACTCTATATGTCTATATTTTGTTTTTATGCAGATAAAATATGATTCCAGAATAATCAAAACAAGACTTGGTCTACTCATACGTCACTTGCTGGAAGATGATGCTGGGATTTATTATTGCAGAGCCGTAGAAAATACATTCACACAAATCATTACAAAATTCCATCTTAAAATTATACTCAGTGACTTTAAGGCAACATCAATGAAAACAGGGTTCAACGAAGGAAAGGGTAGAGATAGTCGGAACAGGACCAGGCTACGTTACAAGGATTTTCTGCAACTCCTGAACAAACCAGGCATTACTGTGAATGAGTACTGCCAGCAAATCTGGCGTAATGGAAAGAGAGGACAAAATAGCAAAACTTCAGCAAAATGGAAAAATGCACCAGAGTTTAAGCGGTATTAGACTTTGGGCAATACAAAATGCATTGTGGTGCTCCTTTGAGGAAATATAGTAACAAAATTTATTCACTGGATTTTTGTAACAGAACATTGGCTGAATAATCTAACTGTCTCTGGTGTGAAGACTAAATGGATGAACCTATGGAACCTGGTCAAAAAAGCTAAAAAAAAATGTAATGTGAAGAATGAGTGTATCTGGATGTATTCTAATCATTAGAAATACAAGTTTCTTAAAGGCACAGTTTGCTTTAAAAGCAAATATTACTACATAGTCAATTTCTTTTCATTAATTTTGGAAAAGTGTAAACAGGTTCTCATAGCTTTGAAAAGGTCAGTAAATTAATCTTATTGTGGCAGTGTGGATTGAATTTGTGCCCAATACTCCCAATCAAAGAGATAACAACAACTTCATAAGATGGTACCAACAGTGTGTTGATTCACATTTTCTCAGTATAATTTGGCTCAAAAGAATTGTGAAATAATAGCCCCTGCTGTTCACATCACTAGCAGCTGTCCAAAAACTATTTACATCCTTTAGAATGGATCTGGTGTCTGACCCAGTATGGCACCTCCATAACATATCTGTAATATGTTAGTAATATGTAAGTCTTCAATCAATCAGAGTGAATAGGAAAGATTAGGAGGAATATGGGCTAAACGCAGGCAAGTGGGACTAGTTTGGTTTGGGAACATGTGAGTGTGGAATAGTTGGAATGAAGGGTCTGTTTCCATGCCAAATGACTCTATGACCCCACAATAAGTTGACAATTACCTGTCAAGCACTGAAGACATGCTTTGAGAAGGAGTACTGTGAGCAATGGCCTCTAACCTAGCCATCACAGCAACTCATCATTTTTTAGTGATCAATGGCTTCTCAGTCCCCTGTCATTTTCACCAAATTGGCATTCCCTACTGTGTACTTGGTTTGGTGACTGATGAGTCGCTAACTGCTCAGGAAATAGGTCAATTGGCCTATAAAGGCAGAATCCTTGCTTAAAACACAAGTTACTGAGGCATTTAAATATTTAAGTGACTTGCCCAACAGCTTCACATGGAAATTCTCTGCCATTTTCAGCCCTGTCCAGGAGAAATCTAGAACTGGGAGGAGATCTTGACCCAAAGCCATTTTCAGAAGTCATATCCAGACCACCTCACCTTGTCTAGAAAAGTTCACCTGTAAATTAGATATAAATCGCACACAGAAAACAAAACAAAGATTTGGATAGGCAGGCAAGGAAGAGATAAACGATGCACAGGAAGTATATCAACAACACCAATTATTATCTGGAGAAATGAGATTCCAATTTATGAAAATAAGCTTTTAGAGTCAGCAAGGCTGTTTGGCAGAAATTATCACTTATCATGCCATTAAAAATATACATATTCCTGAATACACCATCCTTAAATGTTTTGGACATTTTTAGAGGTGAATTAGTGGACAAATGAATCAATTTTAAACTTTTGCCTTGATTTCAGTGCAAAGTTGTTTTAGCATTTCTGTAGACCACTAGGATATCTCTAAAAGTGACTTCTGTATTTTTGCATTGAAATACTTTTAAACAGCCTTTCACAGCAGGCTTTGAAAATTGCTGTCCGATTTACTTCATTATAATTGTCAGTACAATTAGCCTCATGGTTGCTATCTATACAAAATTCTAGTCAATATACACATGCTCTTGCTGATGGGGAGGAAGGATGGTATAACTGGTTTAAGAATTGTGAATGTACCCTCTCATGTGTATTATTAAATTATACCCTGTAAGGGATTCGAACATTTTGTATTACATTTTTAAAATCATAAATTAGGCATACCTCATATTTAGATGATAAGATAAACCTTCGTGGATATAAATGTTATCACCTGAAGCTACTACTTAAGTAGATTTTAACATATTACTTCTATGTGTGCAAAAATTAAATGTATACCTGGCTAGTACATGTACCATGTTATGCAGACACAGCCTCCATTGAATAATCTAGCTATTTCTTCATAACATATTCACACTTAATTTTATACACCTTACACCGCTGCTATGAAATGAATTAGGTTTAGGTGATATAAAATTGTACATAATGGAGAAACTAAATACCTTACGATCTGGAGCTAAGTATTTTCCTTCCAGGTGAAAGAGGGCATTCCAACTGACTTCATAAAATTGTCTCTGTCAATTTGTTGCAATGTGGTTCTTCTCTAAGACCTTTGATTAGCCCTTGGATAAATATGCCAGGATACTGATATTTCTTATCAGCTTGCTTCTTGGAATGTCTAAAACATGACCTTGTTTCATGTGAACTTGCCTTAAACATTGATATCTTTTGTATTAACTGAGGTTGCACTAAAAGTCCATAATTATCCTTCAGTGTTAAATGGGTGTGAAACATTCCTGCTGATTTTGCATACTAAAAATAACAATCATACTTCAGTGTTGTTATGACACAGAGACAGGCAGCTGAAACAAGTCAGCCTTTCCACCTCTCTATTCGAGATACAGTGACATTAAACTTTAAAAGAAACTCAATAGTAACTCCAATGGTTCCTAATAAGACTTTTGAATAACCAATCCCAGACTTTGTGAACAATTAATTTCCATTTTCTATCTTAAACAAAGTCTTAACTATTTATTAAATACACAATAACTTTAGCAGAGAGAAATTTAAACAACAAAAACGAATTAATGTCTATGCTATAAACCCATAACATTTGTTTTCAGCTGTCATTCACATAAAAAGCAAGCAAACAGTTAATGGATAACTAAAAGCAACAAAATTGACCAGGTAACTTAAATGGTTTTCATAATGCGTTGTTTCACAGGGATAGATGGGGATCCTTGGTTCCAATTCCGGAACTGCCTATTAGAGTCACCTTCTCAGTTTACGCAGGCAAAGGCAGCAACACTGCCAACTCAGCTTTCTACTCTTTGGACTTCTGGAAACTGGTATGAGAGATTTTGCAAGGAGCTTTCATATCTTGATGGTGTGTTGTCAGCAGTCAAGCTCACCTCCCTGGAAACATAATTCAAAAAAACAGTTCTGATTACATCCTGACAGACTGATCATCTCTTCCTGAGGCCTCAATTACCACTCAACATCTACCATCAGCTTGAACAGAGGGCCTCTTCCAGACTTACCAGAACCAATTCCCAGGTACTGACCTAGTTAATAGCCAAATTCTGCTATCTGTATAAACACAATGCTATCCCCAGGTTTGCTGAATCTGCTGCTGGATCTGAATCTTTTTAATCAAGCATTAGCCGCAATTAGCCTCCAGGCCTGGCCTTGCGAACAAACAAAGCATGTTTGATTTGTTCTTTTCCTTTTAGCACAAGCTGTCCCAAAGTACAAAATCGTCTTGAACTCGCAGCTCCCAGTTCACAATTCCAAAACAATATTGAAGAAGAAAGTGAAAAATCAGTGAAGGTTTTAACAGCATTCAATAGATGTGAAATAGATACTGATTTAAAATACTGATTTCATAAAATATGCTGTTTACCTTTTCTATAGTCATTGTGTCTACCTTTTTGCATTTTGTTCAGTTTTTGGTTTTGCTTTCAGTGAATTGTAGAGCATCATTCACATTTAAAAGTTTTTTTTGTTTATTTGTTTGAGCAACATGTAAATGATGGCAAAGGTACTAACATCCTGTGCCCAGAGGCACCAAACAAATGTAGTAGCACTGGTAAAACTCAGTACAACATGACAACCACATGCTTGTTTTCGTGTTGACAAAAGACACACTTTGTCAAAGCTTTTCATCTTGCACTCATCAGATCATTTTACAACAATATAAATTCAAGGGGAAAAACAAACATTTGTATTGCAAGAGAGTGCAGCTTGGTTGGCAAGTGGACTCCGAGTGGGACTGAAGTTGATTCAAAGTGGACTCAAAACATTAGCTCTGTTTCACATCCTGCTGCCAGACATAGAGTCATAGATTTGTACAGCATGGAAACAGACCCTTGGTCCAACTCGTCGATGCCAAACAGATATCCTAAACTAATCTAGTCCCATTTGCCAACATTGGGCCCATATTCCTCTAAACTATTCCTATTCATATACACATTCAGATGCCTTTTAAATGTTGTCATTGTACCAGCCTCCACTACTTCTTCTCGCAGCCCATTCCATACACGCATCACCATGAAAAAGTTGCCCTTAGGTCCCTTTTAAATCTTTTTCCTCTCACCTTAAACCTATGCCCTCTAGTTTTGGATTCCCCCACCCCAGGGAAATGACCTTGGCTATTCACCTTATCCATGCCCCTCATGATTTTATAAACCTCAATAAAGTTACCACTCTGCCTCCAATTCTCCAGGGAAAAGCCCCAGCCTATTCAGCCTCTCCCTATAGCTCAAACCCTCGAACCCTGGCAACATCCTTGTAAATCTTTTCTGAACCCTTTCAAGTTTCACAACATCCTTCCTACAGGAGAGAGACCAGAATTGCACACAATATTCCAAAAGTGGCCTAACCAAAGTCTTATACAGCTACAGCATGACCTTCCAACTCCTCTATGCAATGCATTGACCAATGAGGGCAAGCATACTGAACTTCTTCTTCACTATCCTATTTACCTGCAATTCCACTTTCAAGGAACTATGAACTTGCACTCCAAGGTCTCTTTGTTCAGCAACACTCTCCAGGATCTTACCATTAAGTGTACATACTGAGTTTCTTCAACATTCTCTGTTGTTGTTTCATAAAAACCTAACCTCCGGCACTGACAATATCATTCTTACAACAAAACAAAACATAATGAGACTTGGCTTTGAAATGAAACAGAATCTTACATTTTAAATTAAGTTTGTAATATCATTGCTGACTTGTGAAGTGTCACCGTCAATAATATGAATAACATTGTGTTATTTCTAATCCATGCTGAATAATCAAGAATGTGCCTACATATGTCTAGCGAGAGTCTTATCTGCCTACAAAGAAGATCTCAGATCCATCATCATTATCAATTTGATAAGATCTGAATGTTCTAATATCATAACATCCAACTTAAAGTAGAAACATTTTTTTAGAGTGAAAATTTGACATCCACGATTTATAATTCATGTGCTGTTAAAAAGAAGTCACAGGCAAAAGTGATAATAGATCTCCTCTCATTCAGCACAGTGACCCTGACACAAAGTGTGGCACTCCTCCTAATATGTAGATTGAAACCAGTTAACATTGCACAAAGGAGATCAGACGTTGAACCTTTTTGCATGTTCCTTGGGCACACAGCTTGCATTTAGATGTAATGTGCCTATTTTGCAAGACTTAAAGTTCCTTCAGTAATTCAAACTTAGACATGATTGCACATTACCAAAGAAAGAACTTTGAAATAAGTACATAGATTCCAAAAACAGCAATGAGATAAGTCATTTTTTTTTAATGGTGGTGCTGGTTGAGAGACAAGTCCTGACCAGAACTGCTCTTCTTAGCATTCTGCCACGGGATTCCTGATATTAGCCCAAAGTTATTGATGGGGCAATATTTTAATATTTCTACTATAAGAAAGCATCATAGAATCATAGAAAGGTTTAGGACAAGAGGCCATTTAGCCCTATTCCATCTGTGATAGCTATCTGTAAATCAATGTAGCTACATTGACTTTCCTCCTCAACCCTCCCCCACAACATGGACATTTTATTTCTCTTCTGCTAATCCAATACCCTTTGAAAGCTACAATAAGCAATTCTATACCCACCTTTTCAGATTATTGCAATCCAAATCCTAACCATTTGCTGTGTAAAAAAAGTTTTCCTCATGTCACTTTTTGATCTTTAACCTTTTGTTTCTTCTGGTTTTCAATTCTTCCACGAATGGGAACAATTTTTCTTTATCTTATCTGTCGAGAACCCTCATGATTTTAAACAACTCCATCAGATCTCCTCATCTTCTCTTCACTGGGGAGGACAACCACAACATTTCCAACCTCACTACATAATAATAGCCCCTTCATCATTGTAAAAATGCTTGTAAATTATTTCCACCTCCTTTTTAAAACTTTCACATCTTCCCCAAAAATGTGTGGGCCAAATAAGTGCTTTGTAAATGCTCATCATAAATTCCTTCCTTTATCCTCTGCGGCTGGAAATTTTCAAAGTGACAGGTACTCCCTGTATGGTGGTTGATGCTAGTAAAATGCAGCAGGGCAGTAAGCACCCCTATTTGGTACACCTTTCCATCACTGAGGGTCCCACGAGTGGCAATGTCCCACAATCTCAGGAAACTATTCTGCCATTTTCTGGGACCCCCGTCCCTCAGTCCATCTCCTTTAAAGTGTCTTCTAATATAGCCCAGGAGCCATCATGCCATCTTAACTCACCAATGCCAAAGATAACCACAAAAAACACACACATGTGAAGATGGTGAGTTTATGAATCTATGACTCCAGCAACATCAGCCAGTCACTTGTATGTGCCTGCATATGTATGGATGTTGTCAACACAAACGAACTTTTGACACGAGTGTGATGAAATCTTTGGAGTTCGTGATCTTTGTTTCCTTTCAAATCTATTAAGTTTTTTCATTAAATAAACCAGAACTAGCCTTGTAAAGACTGTAGGTTTTGATCGAACAAAATAATATTTTAACTTAAATATTAACATAACATCAAAACCGTCCTGATGAAATTTGCGTTATGAGACAAGACTATACATCAAACACTAGTAATTCTACTCAGTGCAAGTTTAAGGAAATGTTTGGTTGTTTTTGATGCCCAATGAAATTCAACCTCTTTGCTCTCTTATAAATTACTCCGTAACCATATTCTCGGCACTGGATACGATCTCTAGCTTTAATATTTGGTTTAGGATGGAAAACTCATGACCACAATTTGGTTTCCACTTTGTGCTGTGAACGTATGGGCAGCGCCACCTATTGTCAGGCAGTTGCTATTCAGTCATTTTGTTGAATCCACGTGTGTGTTCTCCTTGCACCACCTAGCCCTGGTGTTGATAATAAACACAAGGCTTTTTAACCACCATCCCAATCTTGCTGGCCACTTCAAAGCAGACAGTGCAGAACTAGACTATACGCTCAATGCCTGGAGTGAGGCGTTGACCCAAAACATGAACGGCTATTACCAACTCTTTACTAAAACTTAACAGTTTACAGTGACCTGTAATTATAACTGTTTGTTGATTTATTGTTTAACATTAAAAATCCAGCCTTTTGTTGTTCTCTTTCTGATAATTTAACTTGCTTTTTAACATTTAGATTGCTTTTAAATGAAAGACTGGCTGGGAGAAATATGAATTAGTCCATTCTAAAGATCAAAAATGTAACTTGTCAAAATACGTTGAATGCAAGTCATATTGCACTTGATGGGAAAAAAATGCATTGTCTCCTGTTTTAACATGTTGTTCACTGATACTGATTTCCACATGAATCAACACTCCAATGTGCAATGTGGTACAATACCTTTGGAAAGGCATCATCAAATATTAGATACACATTAGGTGTTAACAGTTGAATCTTGATTAAAAAAAAACATATTGTTTGAACAAGTACAATGGTACAAAATAGACTGAAGATTATACAGAAATGTTTGAAAATCAAAGTTCTTAAAAAATAATTTAGACTTCCACAAAATGCAGAGTTAAACCATACCCATGGAGTGAGGGTTAGAGCTAGTGGGACTGAGAAAATAGAGAGAATGATATCAGCATAGGTTCTTGCATATTCCCACCACTGGAGTCATTTCCCAGTGATAAGCTGAGATGCAGATACATCTGACCACTCTACGGAAGTAGGAAATGGTTTTAAATAAGTGAAGCCCCAGTTTTCAGGCTTGGCAGCACTTTTCTGGAGTCAGGCAACCCCCGCAGTGGAGATAGAATGCCAGTTCAATGGTGGCAACCTCACTGAGAGGAGGTCATCTGAGTCAGAGACTCCTGTTGTCCCACCAGCAGAAAAATACACCCATGCAATATTCTTCCATTCATTGTAACAGATCTACTGCTTTTCCATTGTGAAATATTTAATCAGTTTTACCCCTCTACGGATACATCCATTTTAAAAGTCATGTCATCAGAATTTCCTAGGGAGCGCCTACCTCTCTTGGTGTCTGAGACTCTGGACCCTATGATTGGGTGGGGAGCGTTGAGAACCTGCCTGCAGAACTTACCACTAGAGGAGGTGTGGATGTGTTCTCTCCCCACATTGGATTTCTTCAAGATCTTTGGGATCCAGGCAAGTTTTTAGCTGTCCATTTGGCTTCTCTTGCACAACAATGGAATTTATCCCAATCTGGCTCTGGTGGTAACTTTCTTTTCCTTCATTTCTTGGAGCTCTTTCAAACTTTTCTTTTAGATCAGATAGTACTTAGAGTGGATGATGGGTCAAATGGTTTTTTTAATCCATTCATGGATGTGGATGTCACCATAAAGGCTGATATTTGTTGCCTATCTGTGACTGTCTTTGAACTCAGTGGCTTGCTAGGTCATTTCAAAGGCTTATTGATAGTCAACAACAGGTGTGGTTCTGGAGTTAAATGTGAGCTAGACCAAGTAAATATGGAAGATATTTTTCTGACAATCAACAATTGTTTAATTGTCACTGGTCTGAATCTCAATTTCAGATTTATTAGCTGAATTTAACTTCTTCCAAATACCATAATGTGATTTGAACCTATGACCTAGAGCATCAGTCTGAACTTCTTGTATACTAGTCCAGTGACATTGCCGTTACAATACTACCACACTAACAAAGGATCAATAATGATATCATATTCAAAATCTTCAAAGTGTCAATCTAAACATCTCATCAAAACACTTCAGAGGCACTTATACCATAAGCACATGCTTCTGATTCAATGAGTGTGGTATCTCGAACCTTAAGTGCTGCATCTTTCACCTCATGGTTTACTTAGATAAGCTGCAGCTCTTCACAACTATTCGACCCAAAGATAGCATGATAGTCTCTTTCAGTGACAAAGAACAGTCAGTCAGATTTTTTTCTTCAGGTCTTGCTCTACTTTGCCATTAGAATGATGTTGGTAGCCATGCTCTTTAAAATTTTCACAGTATATCTTGTGGCAAAGCCTGAATGGGATGATGTTGCTTTGAATTCCAGTATCAATCATCAGCTTCAATTATACAAATACTTTGCTGCACCGCAACTCATTTCTTTCATGTCCTGTTTCCTACGCAGTCATGATAATGCTCTCGTGGCACTTTCAAGACAAACATATGAGATGTACAAGAGAAACTGCAAATCTTAAATTTCAAAGGATACAGAAAAAAATAACTGAAATGCATAACTGGTCAATCTATATCTCAAAAGAGAAAGGACAGATTTGAACTTGGGGTGAATGTATCCAAATGCAAAGAAGTTTGCCAATGATTGCACAATGTTCAGCATCATTTTTAATTTCTCAGATACTGAAACAGTTCATGTCCAAATGCAACAAAATTTGGACAATAGCGAGGTTTAGGGCTGACAAGTAGCAAGCAACATTCGCACCACGTAAGTGCCAAGCAATGATCATCTCCAGAAAATGAGTGTCTTACCATCACCCCTTGATATTCATTATCAATATCTTGGGGTCTTCCATTGACCAAAAACTGAAGTGGATTAGTCGCTTAAGTACTGTGGCTACAAGAACAGGTCAGAAGCTAGGAATCCTGTAGTGAGTAATGCACCTCCTAATTCCCCAAAACCTGCTCACCGTCTACAATGTATAAGTCAGAAATATGGTGGAATAGTTGCCTGGATGAGTGCAACTCCACAACACTCAAGAAGCCTGATATTATCCAGGACAAGAGATAAAAGGTACTGCAGATGCTGGAGAATCCGAGATAACAAGCATGGGGCTGGATGAACACAGCAGGTCAAGCAGCATCATAGGAGCAGGAAAACTTGAC
>JAHRHZ010000271.1:12650268-12694587 GCA_024137785.1 Ginglymostoma cirratum
TGCAGCATTTCATGTCGTTACGGCTAAGAACCTGTTGGTGGCGCTGTCTGGAGCGGTTGCCGGGACTAAGCCTGAAGCCCACCGTGTATGTTCGCATACTCTATGCGGTAGTTTGTGCGCATGCCCGATGCGGGCTGTGTTTCTGCGCATGCTCGGCGGTTGGTGGTGGAACCCTGAGTGAAGTGTGGAGCCGGGTTGATCGGTGAAGCCGTCCTGTCGGCATGGTACTGGACCTGGACCTGTTCCGCAAGGACAAGGGGGGAGACCCCGAGAAAGTCCGGGAGAACCAAGTGAACCGCTTCAAAGACGTGTCGCTGGTGGATAAATTGGTGGAGGCGGACTCGGAATGGAGGAAGTGTGGGTGTCGGTGCGACTGCTATTGGATAGGAGTCTTTAACAGGGTCTCGGGATGTGGGGAAGGGAGAGGGAGAGGGGATGCCCTCCGCGTCCCCGTCCCTTAACCCAAGGAGGGGTGATCCGAGCCCATCGAATGATGACTGCGGGCTGGGGCTGCTGCGCATGCGTGCGTGCCTGCAGACTTGTCAAACCCTGAATGGGAAGATGACTGAGGGTGGGCTATCAACAACAACCTGACTCAGATAACCTCAGCCCTTAATGGAAACCCCATTCTGGTTGCTTTGCTGACCTTTGAGGGGAATAGAAAAAGTCTTTTTGTGTGGGCTGAAGCTGTGGCTTAGAGGTTGTCACTACCATTCTCGAAATAATTAGTGACAGTTCCCCAGATCTGAAGGCTAGCGAGGGTTCTCCTAAACTATACCGGTAGTAGGTTCAGTATTGGACTCAGGAAGTTGCTGATCGCAGTACTTGTGTGGGGAGGTGAAAGTCGAGACTGTTTTCAAACCTGATTCTGTGATTCAAGGTGCTGATCGGGTCTGGTAGCATCTCTGGAGAGAGAGAAACAGAATTAGTCTGATGTGTACAGAACTCTGAAGAAGCGTCTTAGCGGGCTCAAAACATTAACTCTGATTCTTTCTCCACAAAAGTGACCAGACCTGCTGAATTTCTTCAGCATTTTCTGTTTGTTTCAGAATTCCAGCATCTACAGTATTTTACTTTTATGTGAGTGCTGATCTAGTCTGTTGAATCTTTGGGGCCTAACTCACTTCAGTGCATACAGTGGTTCATTAGAGTGCAGTTGCTGAATAATTACATTTCTAGGTATTGAGAAAGAGAGCTTGACACATGCTGCTGCAGCATGCACACAGAATAATTAGAGTTCCAGAGATAATAGGAACTGCAGATGCTGGAGAATCCGAGATAACAAGGTGTGGAGCTGGATGAACACAGCAGGCCAAGCAGCATCATAGGAGCAGGAAAGCTTGACGTTTCGGGCCTAGTTCCAACTAGGCAGAAACCAAGTAAGGATATTGCCATGCTCAAACCTAATTTATTGTAATAATGCCTTTAGATCAATAGATACAGTGAAAATGCACCCTTGATATTTGTTGTCATTGTCACAGTTGTTTTTTTAAGTGGTTTCTAATCATACGTACTTTCAAAATTAAAAGAACAGCTTTAAGCCAGTAATAAGTAACGTGAAATGGTGAACTATTGAAAAGTGTTGCAGTGCTCTTTACGAATGGAGGAGGATCTTTTGTGAAATACTTGTCTATTGGACACTTGCTGGTAGTTATATTCAGCGATACAATTACCTTGATGTAGTAACCATGTGGTTCCACAAGGTGTCTGCTATTGACTTTCGGAGGCTGATGCAATCTCAAGCAAGCCAGAGAGAAGTTTTTTTTTTACTGTAGTCTTTTGCCATAACTGTTTATTTCTGACTTTACATTTAAGTTTCTGGGATTCTTTTCTGATGGGATAACTGATATGTGGTCAGCTGGAATCATTTAAATTTAGCAAACTAATATATTGCAATGACAGACTGAAAACAGAAAATGCTGGAGATCACAACGGGTCAGGCAGCATCCATGGAGTGAAAGCAAGCTAACATTTTGAATTTAGATGACTCTTTATTAGAGCTGAAGTGCTGTGATTGAGAGACATCTAGACTTGAAACGTCAGCTTGCTTCCTCTCCTTGGATGCTACATGACCGCTGTGAACGCCAGAATTTTTTGTTTTCAGTAGAGATTTCAGCGTCTGCAGTAATTTGCTCCTGTATTGCAATGACAGAGCCTTCAACCCATCACTTTTAATTCCCTCTGAGTAAAATCTCAAAATGCATTCCCAGGCATAATTAAAGTAATTTCCTTTCTGTTGCCAGTGTACCAGTCCCTAAAAGGTCTTGTATTTAGTAAAGTTGTGTTGTGGAGGATATAAAAAGCAAATGGACATGAAGTAAATAAATGTTTGAAGAAGATTTCACAGACATTGCACAGAAATTAATATTAATTATTTGTGTGTGAAGCAGGTGGGTGTGGGTGCGCATCAGATAGTACAATCCTGCTTCAATTTTCCTAAATGTTTTTCTTCCAAATTGTGGTTGCTCCTAAAAGGTAATGCTAGCTAACAAGAATTAATAAATGTGTTCAGCATTCAGGCATAGAAACACTTCATTTATGGACTATTATGCTTTAATGAACCATGTCAGCTAAAGATTCAGTAGCCCATGTTAATCTACGTATGAATTTATTTCTAATAATATGTTCACCAATCTAAATTTGGTCCCAGTTAAATAAATCCTCAGTATAAAAAAATTGGCATTCTTGCCCTGCCCAAGTCCTATAATCAGTAACTCTGCACTGCACCAGTGGTAGCCTTTAGCATTCTTACTTTTATTTCCTCCATCATTAGCGGCTGTACCTTCTACTACTGAGGCCCTTTATTTAATAAACTTTTCCATCACTCAACTTCCTTTTATTTCCTTCAAGATGTTTTCTAAAGCCCTGTTTCTCATCTGCCATAATATCATAGAGTGATACAGAAAGGAAACAGGACCTTCGGCCCAAACTGGTCCATACTGACCCTGGTGCTCACTGAGCTATTTCCAATTGCCCGCATTTGATCCCTATCCCTCTAAACCCTTCTCATCCATGTACCTATGAAAATATTTTTTAAATGTTGCTATTATACCTGCCTCAACCACCCTCTTTGGCAAGCCATTCTATATATGCACCACATCTGCATGAAGAATTTGCCTCTCAAGCCCTTCTTAAATCTATCTCCCCTCACCTTAAATCTGTGCCCTCTCATATTCAGTTCCTAATCCATGGGAAAAAGACTACATGTATTCATCCTGTCTATGCCCCTCATGATTTATACACCTCAATAAGGTCAACCATCATTCTCCTACATTCCAAGGAATAAAGTCCTATCCTGGCCAACCTCTCCCTATAACTCAGCCCTACTAGTCTTGGCAACATCCTTGTAAATCTTGTTTGCGCTCTTTCCAGTTTAACTATGTCTTTCCTATAACAAGGTGACCAAAATTGTACACAACGCTGCCAAGTGTGGCTTCACCAACGACTTATACAACTGTAATATAACGTTCCTACATTCTGTGCCCCGACTGATGAAGGCCAGCATGCTATATGTCTTCTTCGCCACCTAGTGCACCTGTCATGCTGCTTTCAACGAACTCTGTACTTGTACTCCTAGGTCTCTCTGTTCCACAGCACTCCTTGGGGCCTTACCTTATACTATGTAAGTCCTACTTCCCAAAGTGCAACACCTCACACTTAATCTCTATTGAATTGCATTTGCCAATCCTCAGCCCATTTCCCCATCTGATCAAGATCCCTGTGTAATTTTTGAAAACCATTTTCACTATCAGCGATACCTCCTAACTCACTAAACATGCCTTGTGCATTCCCATCCAGATCATTTATGTAAATAACAAATAACGAAGATCCCAGCACTAACCTCTGTGGCACACTGCTAGTCACAGGCCTCCGGTCTGAGAAACAACCTTCAACCATTACACTCTGCTTCCTACCATCGAGCCAATTTTGAAGCTAATTTGCTAGCTCTTCCTGGATCCCATGCTACCTAACTTTAATGACTAGCCTGCCATGCAGGTCCTTGTCAAAGGCCTCACTAAAGTCTATGTAGACAACATCCACTGCCCTACTCTCATCCATCCTATTGGTTACCTCTTCAAAAAAACTCTAAAAGATTTGTCAGACGTGACTTCCTGCACACAAATCCATGCTGACTATTCCTAATCAGACCATGACTATCCAAATATTTGTTGAACTTGTCACTTAGTATCCTTTCCGATAACTTGCCTACCGCTGATGTCAGGCTCACTGGCCTGTAGTTTCCTGGCTTGTCTTTGCTACCTTTCTTAAACAATTGAACAATATTAACCACCCTCCAGTTTTCTGGAACTTCACCAGTGGCTAAAGATGAAGCAAGAATCTCTGAAAGGGCCTCTGCAGTTTCTTCCCTAGCCTCCCACAATGTCCGAGGATGGACTTGATCAGGCCCAGGGAATTTTTCCACCTTAATGTGCTTCAAGGCTGTAATGTGTATGCAGTCCAAAACATCCCCACTTGTTTCCCTTATTGCCTTAGCATCCATGATTCTCTCCTCAGTAAACATTGAGGAGAAACATTTCAATAGTGAAAAGTTATCCTTGGGCATTCAATGTTCTTTGGTCCTTAAAATATTTAATTTCAAATTGATAAAATCCACCAGTTAAATATAATTAATTCAGTATTCTCTCTCATTATCAGTGGAAGCAAAAAAAACTAAAGAAGGCAATTTTGAGAGTTTACTTCATAGTGCACCAACCAGTTTATTTAAGTTAGATTTTTACAAAATAATTTCATGATATAAGTCAAAAATAGCATCTTCAATCCAGTGCTTTCCACTGGTCAGGTATGTTCATGCTTCTTTCTCCTCTGTTGTACATACAATTTTATTACTTGTGCTTATGCCTCTCTTCTTTTAACCAGGTCGGTTCCGCGTCGACAACTTAAACAAATTGAAAAATCTTTGCAGTAAAACAATCGGGGAAAAAATGAAGGTAACTTAAGCTTGTCTAACTTTATGATTACCAGGTCACACCAGTCATCAATAATGGCCTCCATTCAGTGTTGTAATGTTGATTTGTAGCGGATCTTCTATATAATGAGCTATCTTACTGGAGTGACAAATAAATAGCACGACAGCAAGAAAGAGGACAAATTTTTAATCTTATACCAGCTCTCATATTTTGTGAATGTTCTCAAGTGCTTCACAGATATTGAAGTGAAAGTCATAGTTGTAAAATAGTTAAACCTGGTAACCCATTTCTATGGACAACACATTCCAAACAACAAAAAAAAACGATCATGTAATCTATGTTAGTGATTTTGATTGAGGGATAAATGTAGATTAGGAGAACTGACTTGTTTTCCTTTAGTGGGAATCAAGATCAATGATATCCGTAAATGTAAATCCTTGACTCTGCTGTATCACTCCTGTGTCAGAGTTAGAAGATCATAAAATGAAGCACAACTTGAGAAGTTTAAATGTATAATCTAGGCAGCCATTTTTATAGTTTTTTTTTTGCAAAAAATTAAATCAGGGTTCTGAATAGTCAGCATGGATTTGTGCACAGGAAGTCATGCCTGACAAATCTTTTAGAGTTTTTTGAAGAGGTAACCAAGAGGATGGGTGAGAGTAGGGCAGTGGATGTTGTCTACATGGACTTTAGTGAGACTTTAGTACTGCTATGGAATTGTTTAAATTCGCCTTGAAAAGGAATTCAAAACTTCGATTTAATTTTTTGCAATAAAAAACTACAAAAGTGGCTGCCTAGATTGTACGTTTAAACTTCTAGAGTTGTGCTTCATTTTATGATCTTCTAACTCTGACATAGGAGTGATACAGCAGAGCCAAGGATTTATGTTTACTGATGTCATTGATCTTGATTCCCAAAAAAAAGACTGTGATAAATTATCGCTTTGATGTCTGTAATGTGACATGTGGAATTAGTGTTAAATTTTGAAGAAGTTAGCAAATTGGCTACATTCATGGAAGCAATATGGTTATTAATAGTAGCAGTTCTTTCTGGAGTCCAGGCAGTAATACCTTTTACGTTCAGCAGGTTATAACTTCAAATGCTAGTGTGCTCAATGAATGATGTTTGATCAAATTGTGTATTGGCAAGTAAAACATTTGGTAAGCCTTGTGAATCATAATTTGAATAATTGGACTGAGATATACTTCCATCTAACTCAGTAAGCAAGTTTTGTTAAGCAGATTTGTGACTGTTTAATGTACATCCATATGTAATTATAAAACTATTTCAGTTTTTATAGCTCAGTTTTTTTTCCACAGCGAAAGGAGCCTATTGGCGAAAGCGATACTCTACCACAAAATTCACAGAACCTTGATGATCTCAACGCTGAAGTTTTAAGTGTGAGTGGCACTGATTCAGTTTTTGTCTTCTACTTCAACCATTATTGATGCAATACATAATTGCTGTAGTTTTAAAAAATGCAGTTACATATTTTGGGTAAGAATTAACCCCTGCTGTGATCAAATCTAAATTTGAGTCCATTGAAGTGTTAACCTGAGTATAAATAAATGAGTCCTTTATTATTTTTGTGCTTGGCTAATTTCTGTCCTTGATTTTCTACTTGTAGTTTCCATCTTTATGACCTAGTTTGCTGCCTGTAATTACAAGGGTGGCGTTGCCCCTTTTTCCTAAGCTACTGCCAATGCCCTCTGGAGCCAGTGACCAGAACTTGGACGCAACAAACAGTTTCCTCTTTCTGATTGTTCTTTCTTCTTAAATGAAACAGCTCACATTCTGAACAGTGTAAAGCAGCATTTAGTCTGATATGTGCCCTTCTCTTTTACATTGTACGATGAGTATACTTAGAGTCTGAGTCACCAGGCCACTGTTTTGCTATTGTAGTTGAATGTAATGGTCATTAGCTTTTGTTTTTAAAAAAACAATTAGGTTAAAAATAGAAAATGTTGGTCATTCACACCAAGCCCATAAACCTATGAAGGAAAAAGGTTAAAATTTCAGTGCAGCCTCTTCATCAGAACTGGAACTTGGGAAACAAACAAGCCCCTATGTAAGATTAAACAAAACGTAGGGACGAGGAAGAAATTGATTAACCCACCTTTCCACTTTATAATTTTTTCACAGGTTAGATTCATACCTAGCATAAAGGAACATTGTCATGATTGTTGGAAGTCAGTCGTCACAGCTGCAAGCAATTATTGCAGGAGTTCTTCAAGATAGTCTCCTAGGCCCAACACCTTCAATAGCTTCATTAATGACATTTCCTTCATTACAAGATCAGAAGTGGGGATATTTGTTAATGAGTGCACAATGTTTGGTGTCATTTATAAGTACTGAGATACAGAAGAAGTCCATGTTCATATGCAGTAAGAGCTGGACAATATTCAGGTTTGGGTTGACAAGTGACAGTAACATTTGCAGCACATTAAGTGCCAGGCAGTGACTGTTTCGAACAAAGAGTCTAACCATCACCCTTTGATATTCAATGGTATGATCACCACTAAATCTCCCATGAGCAAAGTCCTTGGGGTTACTATTGATCTTAAAGCAAATTGGACCAGCCATGTAAAGACTAGCTACAATAGCAGGTCAGAGGCTAGAAATTCTGTGGTAACTTAGCTGCTGTCTCCCCACCTACGAGGCACAAGTCAGGAGTGCGGTGGAATACTCTCCACTTGCCTGGCTGGTGCAATTCGAACAACTTTCAAGAAGCTAGACATCCAAGACAAAGCATCCCACTTGATTGGCACCCCATCCATCACCTCCAACATTCTCTTCATCACTAATGAGTAGCTGCAAGATGTATCATATACATTATGCATTGCAGTAACTCACAAGGCATTTTTGTCAATACCTTCCATCCTGTGACCTCTACCATGAAGAAGGACAAGGCAGCAGATGCACGGGCACACCACCAACTGCAAGTTCCCCTCCAAGCCACACACCATCCTCGCTACTCTTTCATTCTCACTGGCTCAAATTTCTGGAACTCCCTGCCTAACAACATTGTGGGTGTGCCAAGGATCTGACAGTTCAAGAAGGCAGTTCACTGCGCCTTTGTCAGTGTAATTAAGGATGGACAATCAATACACCCACATCACATGAACAAATCATTAAAACTTGTATTATTGAATATGCTCAGTAACTGATTTTATTTTTTAGCGCTGAAATTTATTTTTGTTTAATTACTTTTCTCAGCAGCATATGCACTTGGCAGAATATAATTGCAAGTAGATATTATACATGGTTAAAATTAGTATTCTATTGTAATACAATTTAAGTTGATTAATACAAAGAATTCAATCATATTTTGTAATAGTTTGTTTAACTGAAAACTATTTATATTTGGAAAATTTTACTTTTCAGGGTTTAAGTGTAACTCAGATCAAGAAAGTACGGGTTCTCATTGATGAAGCTATCAGCAAATGTGATGCAGAACGTCTGAAATTAGAAGGGCAAAGGGTGGACTTTCTGAGAGAAATTGGTAATATCCTACATCCCTCCGTGCCCATCAGCAATGATGAGGTAATGACAAAGCTCATCTTATGACTGACTCAACGTATCTTCAGTTTATTTTAAGATCCTAGTTTCACTATGTGAAAGTGAGTGTGCTGGAAGCAGAAAAAGAAACTGTTTAGAGTAGAGTTCACATTCAGGTAGGTCACTTTTAAAGATCATAGAAAGAGAACATAGAATCCCTACAGTGTGGAAATGGCCCCTTCGGCTCAACAAGTCCACACGGACTCTTGGAACATCCCATCCAGACCCATCCCCCTATAACCCACCTAAGCTACACATCCCTGAATGATATGGGCAATTCAACATGGCCAATCCACCTAACTTGCACATATTTGGACTGTGGGAGGAAACTGGAGCACCCGGAGGAAACCCACGCAGACACGGGGAGAATGTGCAAACTCCACACAGACAGTTGCCTGAGGGTGGAATTGAACCCGGATCCCTGGTGCTGTGAGGCAGCAGTGCTAACCACTGAGCTACCGTGCCCCCCCTTTTAAAGCAAGGTATTGACTTATGATAAAGACGTAGACAAGAGATTCACTGAGTCTCTTAAAAAAGAGACAAGATTGATCACTATTGTCCACCCCACTTAATGTCGTCTTTGATGAAGTGATCGATAGCATTATTATGATGCTTTGGAATATATCTTACAGGTATTTTTGAAAATATTGTAGCATCTCTTGTTGTTGGCAGAATCGCTTGAAAGTTTAGTACAACTTGAACAACAGGCTAGCTGATAGATATGATAATGAATGTTCCTAACCTTGGTAGCAAAAGGACTAGGTATTACATTGTTGAATCATGTCATACTTTTAATGTTCCCCTGCGTAATTGCTTTAGCTTGGGCACAGCTCCCTTGATTGTGCTGAGAAAGTCAGAGCTTTTGTGTGTCCTGCTGTCTGTCTTGGGCAATAGTCCCTATGAAAGACTGTAAGAGGTGGGGCTTTCCCCGTATGGTACAGGACCAAACCTTGGGATGAATTTATGGCAGAAAGGGAAAATGTTTCACTTGCATACTTGTTTATTGAAATTTATTATCTGAGGATATTGACAAAGTAGTTTCTGCTTCATAAAGCAAATTACTGCGAAGTAAATCTGCTGCACCACATTGGTTATATTCTAGAATATCAAGAATGCTGATTAAAATCAACGTGTCCTGTGTAAGCCCATCCACCTCATTGAAAATAAATACCTTCCATATACTTTATGTGGAAACTTTGAAAGAACTAAGGATGAGAGCTGTAGGCAGGCTTCACCAAGAAAGCTAGTGTGAAAATACACACTATGCCTTCAGTCTTTAGCCTTCCATAATTGAAGCAAAAAGAAGCAAGTAGCTCCTGCTGACTGAATACGTTCACTGCTGGAATTACTGATCAGTAATGTGTATCGAAGTTACGGTTAGGAGATTACAAATCTGTGGTGACTCATGATGTACCATGTCGCTCCTAGTATTTTGTTCATCCAATGAATTTGCCTATCATAATCATCAACAAACTAGTGTGAGGATTGGAGAGTAGTAAGATCTTTTTCAGAAGACTATACCTCTAGGATTGTTTAACTGTTTCCCCTTAACGTTCGATTACGTTATCATTAGATAATCTGCCACTTCAATTCCTGGGGGTTACAATTGACCAGAAACTGGACTGGACCACTGACAAACCAGCATTTGTCATCCGTCCCTCATTGCATTTGAACTGAGTGGCCTGCTGGGCCA
Organism: Ginglymostoma cirratum; assembly: GCA_024137785.1. NCBI lineage: Eukaryota > Metazoa > Chordata > Chondrichthyes > Orectolobiformes > Ginglymostomatidae > Ginglymostoma > Ginglymostoma cirratum. The sequence goes on from JAHRHZ010000271.1 coordinate 12,660,448, forward strand.
TATCAGAAGGCAGTAAAGAGTAAACACAATACTGTGTATCCATAAAGTATGGATAGCAGATTTCCTTCCTGAAAGGACATGAGTTTGACTATTGATAATTTCATGACACCATTACTGAGATGTACACAGATATATTGAATTCAAATTCTACTAACTGCCATGATGGATTTGAATCCATCGTCCCCAGAATCATATGCTGGGAATCTAGATTATTAGTCCAGTAACATTACCACTATTGCACTGAAACCCATAATTCTCAATGTGAAAGCTCACCCCCTAAATCCACAAATTCTGTCCGCCATCTGCAAGGCACAAGTCAGGAGTCTGACGAAAGACTGTCCCCTTGCCTGGAAATTGCAATTCTAAAACATTCAAGATGCTCGACACCATCGAGGACGAAACAATCTGATTGGTTCCCAAACCCCTTTCCATGTCCATCATTTTAAACACTCACCCTCTCTGCCAGTGATGCAGTGACCGTAGTGTGGCCATCCACAAGATGCAGTGTAGCAACATGTGAAGGTTTCCTCATTAGCTCCCTACAAACCAGGCAGCCTCTGTAGCCTGAAGGGAAAGGCATCATACAAGTGACATCTCCGCCATGTGCAAGTTCTCGTTCAAGCCCCACGACATCCAGCCTTGGAATTAGTTCAGCATTCCTTCAAAGTTGCTTCTAGTCAAAATCCTGGAACTCCACTCTGACAGTACTGTGCATGCACCTACTCCACATGGACTCCAGTGGTGCACTATAACCCTCTTAAAAGCAGTTAGGGATGAGGATCAATTGCTGCAGTGGCCAGTGATGCTTACATCTTGTGAAAGAATAAACAAAAATATGGAATGTGTAATTTGACAAAATTAATTTGTCTGATTGAAATTTGACATCACATGGAGCAGTCATTAAAATTGTCTTTGGTAGCTATCATTTTAATTTATCATTTTTTGGAGAATAAGAGAACGTGTGCAACAAAATAATGGAACCTTCATGGAATGACAGAAGTGTTACAGTGCAGAAGGAAGACGAGTAATCCATCGTGCCTATACTGGCTCTTCAAATGAGCATCATTATCTAGTCCCCTTCTCCTGCTTTTACCCCTGTACGCTTGCATATTATTTTTATCCAAGTAATCATCCATGTCCCCTTCAATCCCTCAATGAGAGTGCTGGATAGCATACCAGGAGCAGCACCAGGTATACCTAAAAGTGAGGTATCAATTCGGTGAAACTACCAAGCAGGACTACTTGCATGTCAAGCAGCATAAGCAACATTTGATAAACAGTGCTAAGTGATCCAACAACCAACGGATCAGATCTAAGTTCTGCAGCCCCACTACATCCAGTTGTGAATGGTGGTGGACAGTTAAACAGCTTACACCTTAAGGAAGAGCTTCACAAGTATCCACATCCTCAATGAAGGAAGAGACCTACAATCAGTGCAGAAGATATGACTGAAGCGTTTGCAGCAATTTTCAGTTAGAAGTGCCAAGTTGATGATCCATCTTGGCCTCCTCTAGTGGTGCCCAGCATATGCCAGCCCTTATACAATTTACATCGCTCCATGTGATATCAAGAAACGGTTGGAGGCACTGGATACTGCAAAAGCTATGGGCGCTGACAGCATTTCAGCAATAGTACTGAGAACGTATGCTCCAGAACTAGCGGGCTCACTAGCCAAGCTGTTCCAGTACAATTGCAGCACTGGCATCGACCTGACAATGCGGAAAATTGCCCAGCTATGTCCTGTCCACAAAAAGCAGGGTGAATCCAACCTGGCCAATTACTGCCCCAAAAGCCTACTTTTGATCATCAGTCAAGTGGTGGAAGGCATCAAGAACTCTGCTATCAAGCAGCACCCACTCAGCAATAACCTGCTCAGTGACGCCCAGTTTAGGTTGTGCCACTCAGCTCCTGACCTCCTTACAGCTTTAGTTCAATCATGGAAAAAAGAGCTGAATTCCAGACGTGAGGTGAGAGTGACAGTCCTTGACATCAAAGACAAATTTGACCGAATGTGACATCAAGGACCGTGGCAAAACTGGAATCGATGGGTATCAGGAGCAAACTCTCCACTGATTAAAGTCATACCTGACATACAGGAAGATAGTCGTGTTTGTTGGAGATCTCCATCATACGGTCAGAAGTAGGGATGTTTGCCAATGATTGCACAATGTTCAGCACCATTTGTGACTCCTCAGACACTAAAGCAGTCCTTATTCAAATGCAACAAGATCTGGACAATAACCAGACTTAGTCTGACAAGTGACAAGTAACAATTGCACTTCACAAATGCCAGGCAATGACCATCCCTAATAAGAGACCATCTAACCGTCACCCTTTGACATTCAGTGGTCTTACCATCACTTAATCCTCCACTATCAATATCTTTGGAGTTTACCATTACCAGAGACTCAACTGGACCTGCCATGTAAAATACAGTGGCTAAAGCAGCATGTCAGAGGCTGGGAATACTGCAGCAAGTAACTCACTTCCCTACTCACCAAATCCAGGAGTGTGATGGAATAATCCCCACTTGCCTGGTTGGGTGCAGCTCCAACAACACTCAACAAGCTTGACCCATCCAGGACAAAGCACCCCACTTGATTGGCATTACATCCATAAGCATCCACTCCCACCACCACCGACATCTAGTTGCAGCAGGGTGTACTATCTACAAGATGCACTGCAAAAATTCACCACAGATCCTTCAACAGCACTTTTCAAACCCACGACCACATCCATCTAGAAGGACAAAGGCAGCAGATGCTTGGGAACACCACAACTTGGAGGTTCCTCTCCAAGCCACTCATCATCCTGATTTGGAAGTATATTGCCATTCCTTCACTGTTTAAAGTTTTAGCAAAGATCTGTAGCTCAGGTTGTGGGTGAGGTTGTTGACTTGCTCGCCGAGCTGGCTTGTTCTCGTTCAGACATTTTGTTACCATGCTGGGTGATATCAGCAGTGGAGCCTCCAATAAAGCGATGTTATTCGACTCTGCTTGTCAGGTAACCATAGTAGCCCAAGCCAAATATACACAAGCAAGGGAATTCCTAGAGGCATGGTTCTCCTCCTGTAATACAATCAACAAACACATTGAATTGGACCCCATATACAAACCCATACAGATCAAAACCAGAAATGATACTACTTACCATAACGGACCAGACAGTATAAATTCCAGCCAGGGTAGAATAACGTCGCTTCATCGGAGGCTCCATTGATGATGACACCTAGCGTGGTGACAAAATGTCTGAACGAGAACTAGCCAGCTTGGCGAGCAAGTCAACAACCTCATTCCTTCACTCACGCCAACAGCTCATGGACTGCAATGGTTTAAGAAGGCAGCTAACCACCACCTTCTCTAGGCAACTAGGGGCAGGCCGTATATGTTGGCAGCCAACAACACTCATGTCTCACAAGTGAGTTAGGAAAAAAAACTGAACCTACCTCCACCACACCCCTAGACATTGCATTCTGTACCCTGATTACTCGCAGAATGAACAAGTTTTTCGTCTCGGTCTCTGCACTCTTGCTCTTGTTCCTTTTACGTACAGAATCAGTTTCTCCCTATCTAACTTATCCAGCCCGCATGTAATTTTGAGAACCTCTATCACATCTCCTCTGAGCTTCTCTCCAAAGAAAACAGTCACAATTTCTTCAGTCTATCCTCATAACTGAATTTCCTCATCCCTGGAACCATTCTTGTAAACGGCTTCTGCATTCTCCCCAATGCATTCCTGTCCACCCTATAGTGTGGAACCCACAATTGGACATAATACTCTAGCTGATATCTAAGAAGTGTCTTAAACAAATTCAGTCATCATATTTGTAAAAGGATTAGCAATTATTGTTACCTGTCTGTGAGATATTGTGTGGTTAATTATCGAAAAATTGCATGTTCAGTTTATATCTGATTTTGGAATATGAAGAAGATTTAGAGGATCCCTCTGTTCCCCCCTTTACAGGACATAGACAATAAAGTGGAGCGAACGTGGGGAGACTGTACAGTCACGAAAAAGTACTCCCACGTGGACCTAGTGGTAATGGTTGATGGCTTTGAAGGAGAGAAGGCGGCTGTGGTGGCAGGGAGCCGTGGCTATTTCTTGAAGGTGAGTTTGAAAGTGGTTAAACAATAAATGTTTTGAAAAGATCTTGCAGCAATCTGTGAAATCCACACAGTATAAGTAAATAGAATCCAAGAAAACTATTGGGATTTTTCTGTACATTTCTCCCCCACTGTTTGATTCTGAGTCTTCTGAGTCCCTAACTGTTAGTATTCTAGACAGCAATCAAATCATCCAGCACTATTGAGGAATTTCATTTATTTCTGAAGCAGCATTTAATCTGTGGGTACCCAATCTGGTACCTGGCTTTTGAAGTACACAGTTTGAATGTTAATCTTCCCAAAATGGCCTGTTTGACTGCAGAAAAGAAACAGATATTTTCTAATTTATCTGTCCACACATATTATTGCATACCTGTGGAGTAGCTGGGACTTGAAAGCAGGCCCCCGATCCAGAGAAAGGAAGAAGAGTGCTGAATGTCTGCTGATGATTTTTTTCTGTTTTTTTTTAATATCCGAAAGTGCTCTTGCACACAACCAAACGTCACTTGGTAGTGATAGATTCTGGACTGAATCTGTACATTCTGTTCTCAATTAGGTCAGCCACTCAGCATTCAGTCGATATGCCATGAGCCATCAAGGAAGCTAAGCATCTTGGTTGTCATCTCAGTTGTGGCTAGCTTTCCATCTCACTACCGGAAGAGGCTCATTTTAGGGACACAATCAAAGAAAACAGAGGATTGTGAACTGATGAATGACTTATCAGCAACTTCCCATCTTGACTTGTCCTTCCCCAAAACCTCACACACCCATACTCGCTCAGTGGGTAAATACACTGAGCTGACCAAATTCAGGAGGTTTCATGTTTTACTTGAGTGTACTGACTTCAGTCAAGGTACAAATGGAGAACCATTTGGTCTCTGCACTTCTAGGCATGGGGAAGATAGGATCAACAGAGAGTCCTGCATCTGATCTGACATTTCAGGTATTTTTCCAGTTGTGGACAGTGTTCAATAATAATCCCAGTAATGTCTAAAGGAAAAAGTGGTGTGGCTGATCTGGAAGAGCTTGCCTGGGGTTAATTTTTTGTCACCATTGGTAAGACCAAGAAAAGAGTTTTCCTAGTGATTCTTTATTGTTTAAAATGGTTGCAATTATAATAACATCTACTCTCGTTCGGCTGAATGGATAACTGTAACCCAGTGATTTGTAATGTGTTAATATGCAGTGAGATTAGGATTATTAACATAGCAGAGGCAATTACTGAGGATATTTTCAAAAGATTTTTTCTTTTATTGTAGTTATTGCTAGTTATTGTAGCATATAACAATTATTTAAAAATGTACTAAATCAGGTTATTTTTTAAAAATATATTTGATTTCTAAATTTCCTTTTGCATGTGCAGTGCAAATTATCAGTGCTACATGTTGCATTTATATTTATATAGTCTAAAAACATAGGAAAGGAAAATATCTGTAATTTTCAGCTCCCTGTAAGGGGATTACTTTTGTATGTTTTCCCTCATTTTGCACAAGGTAAATCAACTTTGGTCCCTGCTGTGCAGGTCAATGTCTGTTTCCTTTTGTAATTGTTACTAAGTAGTTTTCATCTATGAATGGTGAAACACTTGTATTCTTTAAATAAGCTTTACCTTGCCAGAAGAGGGATCAAAAGGAAAAGGTAGTTTATCTTGATATTCAGATTCAACTTTGTGTACATGCAAAATCATGTTGGCAGATTCAAATTTAGAAGAATAGTTAACTACAAGAGTAGTCAACTCATGGTCTGTGAATTGTATTTAATATTTTCAGTCCTGTTTTTACAGGGTCCTTTGGTATTTCTAGAACAAGCCCTGATCCAGTATGCTCTGCGGTGCCTGTCCAGCCAAGGCTATACTCCACTTTATACACCATTCTTTATGAGAAAAGAAGTAATGCAAGAAGTGGCCCAACTTAGTCAGTTCGATGAAGAACTTTATAAGGTATTACAGTAATGACAGTGCTATATCCAATAATAAATAGTTCGGAGACCGCTTTGTAAAGCACCTGTGCTCGGTTCGCAACAAACGACAACTCCTCCAAGTCACAAACCATTTCAACTCCTTCTCCCACTCCGTGGGCGACATGCCCATCCTGGGCCTCCTCCAGTGTCACAACGATGCCACCCACAAACTGGAGGAGCAGCACCTCATATTCTGCCTTGGGAGCCTACAACCCAATGGTCTCAATGTGGACTTTATCAGTTTCAAAATCTCCCCACCCGCCCTCATCCCATGACCAACCCCACCTCCTTGACCTCACACAACCTGTCTGTCTTCTCTCCCACCTATCCACCCCTTCCACCTCACTGACCAATCCCCACCACTGCCTACCTGCACTCACCTAATACCATCCCACCTACTTTTCCCAGACCCACCCCGCCCCATCTATTTATTTCAGAGCTCCCTTCCCCCTCTCCCATTCCTGAAGAAGGGTCCTGACCCGAAACGTCAACTTTCCTGCTCCTGTGATGCTGCCTGGCCTGCTGTGTTCCTCCAGCTCCACACAGCGTTACCTCTGAGTCCGGCATCGGCAGTTCTTACTATTTCAAAATGTTTCTGTAATCCTCTTTTGGAATTCAGTTTTGGGTTCTTCTATAGCTTGCTTAATATATATACGATACGGTACAGCATAGGAACAGGCCCTTTGGCCTATGAAGCCTGCACTGATTCCTAATCTTTGCTTGGATCTGCTACTTATTGCTCATACGCAGTTTCTATCCCTCTGTTCACCTCCTATTCTTTTGTCTATCAAGATACATCTCAAACGTTTCCAATATGCCTGCTTCCACCACCTCCACTGGCAACACGTTCCAGGCACCCACCACCCTCTGTGTGAAAACTTTTCCCTGCACTTCTCCCCTAAATTTTCCCCGTCTCACCTTGAACCTGTGCTCCCTTGCAGTTGACCTTTCCAGTCTGGGAAAAAGCCTCTGACTATCCACTCCTATCTATGCCTCTTATAATTTTGTAGACCTCTGTCAGGTCGCCCCTCTGCCTCTGTCTTTCCAGTGAAAACAATCTGAGTTTATCCAACCTCTCCTAATAACTAAAACCCTCCAGACCAGGCAACATCCCAGTAAACCTTCTCTGCACCCTATCCAAAGTATCATAGAATCCCTGCAGTGTGGAAACAGGCCATTCGCCCCAACAAGTCCATTCCACCCTGACTCATTCCCCTTCCCCTGCATTTTCCATGTCTAACCCACCTATCCTAAACATCCCTGGACACTACAGGGAAATTAGCATGGCCAATCCACCTATCCTACACATCTTTGGACTGTGGGAGGAAACTGGAGCACACATAGGAAACCCATACAGACACGGGGAGAATGTGCAAACACCACACAGACGGTCGCCCGAGGTTGGAATCAAACTCGGGTCCCTGGTGCTGTGAGGCAGCAGTGCTAACCACTGAGCCACCGTGCCGCCCAATAACGATTAGCTTCAGTGTAACAGCAAGTCCTTTTGAAAAATGCGTGCGACATGTGGACATGATCATAACCACAGCCTGGCAACCAGAACTGCACCATTATGTGCTGCCTAATGTTATATCGAGCCATTTGGATTGGAAGATCCCAGATTTGTGATGTTGAACTAATCTTAACCATCATAAAGGAGACTAGATAAATTGGAATAGCAAAAATTCAGGTATGTTCCTGTCCCTTGGTTTCCATTGCTACTCCTTGAAGAGTGCATGTGTGCAAATGTTTGTGTTACTATAATACATTTAACTGTACTGTTCATATGGTTAAATAACGTGAAGGTACCTACTCTTCCCAGCTGAAATATCAAAAATAACTGCAGTATCCCAGCTACCGTAGAACTGCTGGCACTATTTGACTGTACTCTGGTTTCGGAAAGATTGTCCTCAAGAATTAAATCATAAAATAAGTTTCTATCTCCATAGATGATACCAGATCTGAATATTTCCAGGAATTTAATGTTTTTATTTCAGACTGTAAAAGTAGATGCAGCAAGTACCAAAAAGAAAATTTCAACAAAAGTATCTAAATAGTAGTCAGGAGAGAGAATCCCCACTATGTCCTCTGTCAACATAAAGACACAGAATCCATCACTGCTGTTGCAGAAAGCAGAAGACTCTAAGTTAGGTTGAGACATCTTGAATCTGTAGGTTCATCGTTGTAGTAACTGGTTTAAAATGTTCAGAAAAACAAACTTTCTTCAAAATATTCTTCAGTACCTTTGCCTTCATACAACCCCAAAAACAGTATTTACTTTCTGATGGCTTGATAATGAGAACTGTGCATTACATGAGAGAGGATCTGACAAAAGCTGTAAAACAATAATATGACCTTTTCTGATTTATACTCTTGCCATGTGCTTCGTAAAAACCACAACCATATTTACTTTTTCTTCCTAAATCTACAGTTGCACAGTGTTGATAAGCTGTATCCACTGCAACTCCATATCTTCCTTAGTTAGCAATAAGCAACCGCCGTTCTATTGAATACCTATTTCATTTTTCAGTCCCATGCTAAGTGTTTTAGGTAAGTAGTTGTTATAAATAAGTGCAATTTCCTTTTTTAATTTACGCTAACTTATTATATTCAATAGGATGAGCAAAAATCAGCACTTAAGAATACTAAACGAACGTGAAGGGGCGCAGAAATCTGTTCTTGTACTAAAGTGCTATTCTCCATTTTCTCATCAGGTTATTGGAAAAGGCAGTGAGAAATCGGAAGACAGTTCAGTTGATGAGAAATACTTGATCGCTACTTCTGAGCAGCCAATTGCAGCTTTTCACAGAGATGAATGGTTAAAACCTGAGGATCTTCCGATTAAATATGCTGGAATTTCCACCTGCTTCCGCCAGGAGGTCGGCTCCCATGGCCGTGACACTAGAGGAATCTTCCGTGTTCACCAATTTGAGAAGGTAATTCAAAATGTTTTTAAATATACCTGGTATTGAAGACAGCTCAGTCAATAACACGGTGTGATATGACACCGTGTAATGCTGGACTACCCAGATCTTGTTTCTGATAAGACTCATTCCAACACTAGGTTACCACTGTTTGGCTTGGTGATAGGAGGAAGAATGGTCAGCCAAGGTTTCTCCTCCTAATTCTTCTCCTGGAAGTACGTGTGAGAATTTCAGCAGGGGGATAGATGTATTTGGATGTAGTGGCTCTTATGCTGAATTCTATTAATGCAGCCAGTAATCAGTGTAACACATAATTATGGTCACTTAAGTGAGTTATCAGTAGTCCAATAAATAATGTCTAAGCCAGCAAGGAGGTGTTTGGGAAGAAAACTGGAAGAAAATAATTATCTTGATCAGTACAAAGTAACTCCCCTCCTGACCTTCCAAAGCCTATCCAACATTTACGGGACAGAAGTCAGGAATGTTTTGGAATACTCTTGCAACAATCCAGCAATACTCGAAATGTTCACCTACCATTCATGACAAAGCAATCTAAATGATTGGAACAGTATCTATCACATTAAACCTTCGTTCCATTAACACCGACTGCAATGCCAGAAGTGTTTACCCTCTCCAGGTTGCACTGTGGCAGCTCAGTAAGATTCCTCCAGTAGCACTTCCAAACTCTCAACCTGTATTACACAGAAGGGCAAGGGCAGCAGATGCCACTAAGCACCACCTTTTCAAATCTCCTCCGAGTCTTACACCATCATGATTTGGAACTGTATCACATTTCTTCATTTTCATTGGGTTAAAATCTTGGAACTCCCTCCTTAACATCAGCATAAGAACCTACACTAAATGAACTGCAATGGTTCAAGCTCACCTCCATCTTTTTAAGGACATTTGTGATTGGCAGCGGATGCTGGCCTAACCAGAAACACCCACTTCCCATGGAAGAATGAGAAAATATATCTTGTTGCCTCAAGACAAATTTTACTGTAGGAGCAGCAAATGCATACATCAAACACTTCCATTTAACAGTAATAATTTGTGAACAGTACATCAGAATTGTAAATCAGTAGATTTGGTCAGGTAAGATTGATTCACAGCAGAGATCTAATTTAGCATAAATCTGGTTTTGTTTTCACAGATTGAACAGTTTGTTTTTGCATCACCACATGATAATAAATCATGGGATGTTTTCGAGGAGATGATTGGAACTGCTGAAACATTCTACCAATCCTTGGGCATTCCTTACCGCATTGTAAATATTGTATCAGGTACTAGAAAAATCATATGGTTGATTTGAGTCGTGGTTAGTGTTTGAACCTCTTTATCATTGTTCTTGACATGCGTTATATTCAAGACAAACAATTTGGATGTTGAATTCATTGAAAAGTTAAATATGTGTCGGTAAATTGTAGGCGAGAAATGGAGACGCAGGTGCTTCTGTGTTTTTATCATCTGTGTTCCTATAGAAATGTGTTTACTTTTTTAAAAGCTAACTTATCTGTCTTGTTTTTAGATAATTTGAACAACTTTTCTCTCATAGATAACTGGGAATATGTAACTGCACAATGCACAAGAGAACTTTTTAAAATTATCATAGTGTTTAGTAGTTGTGTGTGATAAATAAATGTATTTGTAAAGCTTGATCTGCTCAGTTTATACCAAAAATTCAGTAGTTTAAGTGATACAGTTAGACTTCTTGTCAGAGTTCACTCGCTTCCTTTGAATGTGTGTTTTTTTGGTCAAGTTGTTACAATAAATGTGCGAGAGTGGCAAATCCTAGCAAACTTTGATTGTAGTTGAAACTACCATTGATGCCAAAGAGCTAGTGAACTGTATGGTTAATTATAAAGGCATGAAGGTATTAGAGAGTGTGCAAAAAAAATTCGCATGAATGGTTCCAAGGATGAGGAGCTTCAGTTTGAAAATAGATTGAAGAAGTTAGGACAGTCTTGACAGGAGAGGAGAACACTGAGACGAGATCTGACCAATGTATTGAGAATTTTGAAGGGATTAGATGGAGTGGATAAGGAGAAACTATTCCCACTAACGAAAGGATTGAGAATGAGAGGACTCAGATTTAAGGTTAAGTGCCAAAATAAGCAAAAGTGACAAGAGAACAGCTTCTTCATGTAGCAAGTGGTTATGGACTGAAATGCCCTGCCTGAGTATGGTGGAGGCATAGAATCGTGGAGTCATACAGTGCAGAAAGGGCTCTTCGGCCCACCAAGTCTGCATAGATAATAACTACTACTAAGGATGCACAAATCCCAGTTTCCTGCATTTGTCCCACATCCCTGAATGCCATGATATTTCAAGTGCTCATCCAAATATTTTTCAAAGATTGTAAAGTTTCCATTCCACATTCTTAACATTCTCCAAGCAAAACGGGTTCTTTCTCAAATCCTGTTCAAATCTTCTGCATTCCCCACCCCGAAACCATGACCCCCATGACCAACTCATCAACCAAGGAGAGCACTGGGTTCAATTGAAGCATTCAGAAGGGGAGTATAATGTTATTCGAAAAGGAACAACATGCAGGATTATGGAGAGAAAGCAGAATAGCACTAAGTGAAATGCTCATTCAAAAAGCTGGTGCAGGCACACTGGGCTAACTGGCTGCTTTCTGCACTCTCACAATTCTGTGAATTTCTTGAAAGGATATGGGCGGAGCAGGTAGAAGAGTGACCTTGTGTCTCTAGATCTTGGCCACTTGTTTCCTTGTCAAAAGCTTTTCCAGATGAAATAATATGCTTTTATTCTATTTGATTCATTTAAGTTGCATCATAAGCTAGTGTGAAATGTGTTTTGTTTATTCTTTGTTAGGTGCATTGAATCATGCTGCAAGTAAAAAGCTTGACTTGGAAGCCTGGTTTCCTGGCTCAGTTGCCTTTCGGGAGTTAGTGTCTTGTTCTAACTGCACAGATTACCAGGCACGAAGGTTACGAATCCGATATGGACAAACCAAAAAAATGATGGACAAAGTGAGTCAACAGATATGAAATGATGAAATGGTGCAGTGTAACACAGTGTCCTTTCACTTCGAAACTCCAGAGTAAAATTGATGAAGTCAGAACAACTCCCAGACAATTGTAACATAATAAAAACATACTACAACCAGTCTTTGTGGATGCAAGACAAAGGTGTCCTTTGCTTGCACAAATTGACACTAAACTAGTTTTAAAATAATTCTTGATTCTTCAATGGGGTATGGTTGTTTTGCTAAGGTCACCGTTTGGTACCCATTCTTTTTGCCCTTTAACTGAAGACTTGCAAAGCCATTTCAGAGGGTAGTTAAGAATTAATTGCTATGAGTCAAGAATCACATTCCAGCAAGACCAGGCAAAGACAGTAGATTTCTTTTCTTCAGGAATTTAAAGACTTTAGTGAACCATAGAGTCATAAAGTATGGAAGCAGACCCTTTGGTCCAACTAGTCTATGCCAACCATGTTCCCAAACTAAACTAATCCCATTTGCCCGTGTTTGGCCCATATCCCTCCAAACTTTTCCAATTCATGTGCTTATCCAAACGTCTTTTAAATGTTGTAGTTGTACCTGCATCCACCACTTTCTTTGGCAGTTCATTCCGTACATGAACCATGCTCTATGTTGAAAAAAAATGTTGCCCCTTCATGTCCTTTTTAAATCTTTCTCCTCTCACCTTAAAATATGCCCCTAGTTTTGAAGTCCACCGCATCACCCCACCTCAGCCTGGGGAAAAGACCTTATCTGTGTCCGTCATGATTTAATAAACCTCTAAGATTACCCTTAAATTCCTACACTCCAGTGAAAACAAGTCCCAGCCTATTTTTATAGCTTAAACCCTCCATTCCCGGCAACATCCTGGGAAACATTTTCTGAACCGCCTCCAATTTAATAATATCCTTCCTGTAGCAGGGTGACCAGAACTGCACATAGTACTCCAGAAGAGGCAGCAGCAACGTCCTGTACTACCTCAACATGACGTCCCAACACTTAAACTATATGGTCTGAGCCATGAAGGCAAGCATGCTTAACCACCTTGTCTACCTGTGATGCAAATTTCAAAGAATTATATGCCTGAATCCCTAGGTCTGTCTATTCTACAACACTGCACGACAACTACTGAGAGTTTCGTGGTCACCATTACTAAGACAAGCTTTCAATTCCAGATTTATTAATTTGAATTTAAACCAGCTGCCGTTGTGGGATCCAAACCATGTCTCGGGCATTAGTTTGAGCCTCTGGATTACTAGGTCTCATGCCATTACTACAACACCACATTCTTCCCTCTCCAACTGGTAAATTCACTTTGGCAAAGTGAGATCTGTTTTTATACAATGTCTAAATAACATTGGATTGGATTGAGTTAGTACTGTATTTCACAGTGATCTATCCTGGTTGACCTTGATTGAGGTACGGGATGGCAAAAATGGAAGTGTTCCTTTCAACAACAGAAAATTCCTTTGTCTTGATGAATGTAACCATTTGTCAAAAAGGAAAGCGAGGGAAAGCTTCAGTTGTTGTACTTGTGCCTGTTGGGAAATGCTGAAGAAATTAATTTTCAAAAGTCACTTTCATTTTGCTCATTCAAGAGTGTTGTGCATTTACTGCATGTTCCGAATTACCCCTTACTGGCGATGAACTGCTGCTTTGTATCACTGGAATCCATTTGGTAAGGGTGCTTGTATGACAAGCACAGAAGTTTCTGGCCAATTGTTTCTCATCAACTTCTGCTGGGTTGGGTACAACTGAACAACCCTCATTGAGTGAGGGTTGATTCTTGGCTTAAAGATAATGAAAGGGATGCTGTGGACCATGGGGATACAGATTATGGTAAAATGCAGTTAATTTGCTGCTGATGGCCCAAATGTCCAATTTTGAACTGCCAGGCTAATTCTGAATCTATCCCATTTGGCGTGGTGATTCTGAATCTCTCCCATTTAGCGTGATGATTCTGCTATTCAACACAGTGGAACATGCACTCAGTATGAAGCCAGGTCAAATTCTCCACAGAGATCTTTTCTTTCAAAACTGTCATGGACCAAAAAACCTCAATAGGTAGAATGGTGATGGTGAAGTTAAGTAGTAATTTTCCTTGTTTTGCATCTCTCAACACCTAACACATGCCCAGTCTGGCAGCTGTGTCCTTCAGGACTCAACATTCTTGGCTAGTGCTCATGCTAGCTAGTCACTGTTGATAACATTTGCGACTTTCCTATGTTTTGCGAGCAAATATCCTCAGTTCTTAGGGAGGCATCAATGTGATGTTCAATTATGGCACGATTACAAACAAGTCCCATTATTTGTTAACTGGCATCCACATTTTCAGGAAGCATTTAATAACAGTAGAATGTGTGACCACTGGTATGGTTGTTATTAGTATGGAAACATGCAAGTCATTTTGGCACACCCTGATTGATCTGGTTAAGGGGAGGTACTCTGCTCAAAGTCCTTCCTTATTTAGGTCTTAGTATACTTAACAAACACTTACCCACCAAAGTATAGGGAAAGGATCAAAATGATAATTTTAAAGGAAATTGTATTAGGGAGGAAAATCTAAGTGGAAGAGAGTATTTTTATTAAATAGAATTTTGCTTGATGCATTTATAATCTATACCAAAATCAGAACATTATGATGGACTTGTCAGTTGACATACACAGGTGGACAGATTGACAGTTCTTGAATGAAAATTGGTACTTTTGTATTTAGTAAAGCTTATTCAGTGATGAAGAATGTGAGTGTATAAATCTGTAGCATTGGAATCAGTCTCACAAATCAAGAAATTCTGGTTATGACAGTAAATCAGTTACACTTGATGAGGCAGCTGGGTTTGGCTGGTAACCCAGAGAAGGGAAACAGCTAGGATTTCCAGTCGTCCTGATCTCCCATGAGTAATTCTTAGTGGAGGTGCACGTGATTGGATATCAAGTGAGGATAAGGTTGGGCTTGTGTGTGATGTCTGGCATGATTAAACAATCTGCCCCAGCTAAAGCTGAGATATGAGACTTGAATTACTTGTAACTGTACTGGTGGACAACCAGTGCTTGTGAAACTCTAGGAGCCTTTATTACAGGATTGATTTAAGGTAGAAATTGCGCGGTGAAGAGAAAGAAGAGCCCATTGATTTAAAAGAGAATGCTTTCATTTTAAGGTTGTAGTTAAACAAAAAAAAATTCACAGTAAATATCACACTACTCTTCTTCCCAGGCTGAATTTGTGCACATGCTAAACGCTACGATGTGTGCAACAACTCGTGTTATGTGTGCTATCCTGGAGAATTACCAGACTGAAGAAGGTATAGTGGTGCCAGAAATTCTAAGGCCATACATGCCACCAGGTAAGTAGAAAAAGTGTCCATGAGTGTAAGAGTCTGACAGACCAAATGTTTAGTGTTTGGCCCCTGTCCTACTAACAATATGACTCAACTTAGTGAAAAAGAACAAGGAAGTTATACCCACTATCCTGGCCAATATTTAGCAATCAATCTATGTCACAAAAATCAATGTCACATTGCTGTTCACAATGTGCATATTGGCTGCTATGTTTACAGCACTACAACAACAACTAACTTCAAAATTATGTCAATTGCAATATAATCTGCCTAAATCTAGTTAAATGCCTTAAAATAGTTCTAAGTTATTATCAGTCTTTGGTACAATGTGAGATGCCATGAATATAATAATGGGATTAAATTATGAGCCAGTCAGTAGCTGCTAGTCAAGTGGTATTGGATTAATATATAACCTGACTATTATGGAGTAAGTCAAATAGGAGTGATGAGCTCGTTCGGAACTGGATGAACTAATCAAAGAAATGTTACTGATATGAAGGTAGGAGCTGAGATAATTTAAGCAAATATGGAAGGGAAGGTGAAAGAATTTATAAATAGTGATTAAAAAGACACTGACAATAAGAGAAAAAGAAGAAACCCAAGCTGAGGCTCTAAATAATCTTATGAAAATAGTTGAAATCAGTGTTAAATGATGGAAGCATTTGGAATTAGATACAGCAAACCTAGTCTTAACTAGCACCTGTGGGATCAGGAGTGTGCAGGTTGATCAAATATTCCAGATAATTAAAAAGTCCATATAATCACAGTAAAAACACGCACCAAGTAATAGATAATGCAGGGGGCATATACATCACTATTATACATTTATTTACAGCATAAATTGCTTATTTATGCTGTATGTTGCAACATTGCCTTAGTTAATACTTATCAGCAGAGAGCCTTCTCACTCATATCCTCAAAGGACACTCAGATATTGCAGTTGACTGCGATATTTGAAAAGACATTGACTCAAAATTGAATCAACTGTTGATATTTCATAGGGCCATTCAATTGAACAACAAATATATTTACATTGAGATAAATAAATTTTAAAAACTGTAATAATTGGACACAATAATACAGTAAACATCATGGTGTTCGTATATAATTTTTGCCAGTTTATTGAGAGTGCTGGTTCATAAGGTGCCAATTAATACAAAGTTTGCCATACTTGCACTCTATAGATGTAGGATATGTTGCTAGACCTGGATTACTAATGGATGAGCTTTTGATAAACGACATTTTCTCATCCCAGACTTGTTGAAAATTGAAAATTGTGTAACGTTTTGAAGTTCCCCTCACAGAACCATTATTTACTGTGAAACTGGAGCACTATGTTTTAACAAGCACATATAGATTCACTGAGAAATTTGATATTCAGCACTTCAGATTACAAGGTTTTCTGTTTGGTCCTGACTGAGGAAGCGATTGGGACCATGAGCGTTAACCTGAGAACCCCAAAGGCAGTCAGAAGGAAAATCACCCCTAAAACCTTCTTTTGTCATCGTGAGGCAATTGTAACTGGAAGGTGCACTTGTCTGAGCAGAGTCAGGATTGAATCAGACCAAATAATTCAGTAACCTGCTTAACACTCTTTGTGTGATATCAAAGTCATAACATTCTGCAAAGGGTGCTCGCTGGATCTTTCAGTAAGAGGAAGTAATTCCAAGGGAAATGATGAAAATAATTTTCTTAAATGTTATAATTGCTTGCTAAGCATGTAATGGGTTCTTCAAACAAAGCAAAACTCTACTCCAACTGATGTTTTCAAATTCCTTTGAATGGCTAACTTACAACTACAGGAAATTAAAGCTGCAGTTCTTACAATTAGTTGATTTTCTGAACATTAACCCATTAAAGGAGGTGTTTCATCTTTCTCTACCCACAAATATATGCTTTGTTCAATAGGTTTAACTGAGCTGATCAGGTTTGTTAAGCCTGCACCAATTGATCAGGAACCATCGAAAAAACAGAAGAAGCAGCAAGAAGGGAGCAAGAAGAAACCTGCATTCTCTGATACCAGTTTGGAGAATAAAGTACAGAACATGTCTGTCAATAATTAATGGATCCTTTAGACTAAACGGTAAAATTATACTTGGTGTACTTATTGTCCAAATTAATTGTTCTTGTCAATGACATACAGCAATGTTGACGACATTGATCTCCATTACAAATAAAATCACAGAAACATAATGTATCTAATAGTAATAATGTGCATCTCCTGGAAAGATTATCATTTACCTGAACTGGAGAAAATTTTATGGAGAGTTCGCTGCCAATGTATGTTCATGGAATATGGAATTTTATCTCTTCAATGATTTACAATAATAAATAATGGCTAAATAGCATAAATTTAACTTTTAGGTCTAAATTATTTCAGTTTTAGTGCAGTTAATTACAAAGTGCATCACATCTTTTCCTGATTATCAAATGCAACTTGCCTAGGGTTATAGCAGTACTTCAGTACAAATTAAGCAATAGAAATCTCATGGTGAAAATTTTCTGTTTTCTTCATGTCATATTGTGTGCACACATGCAATTTAGCCAGGCCTCAGTTTCGATCTTTTTTTAAACTGACACCGATGACCGTAAGGCAGTAGTGCATGCATGACATTTAGACTCAGTGACTCCAGGATAAGGGGATAAATCAATGAACCTCATGTTCTATAAGTTGTTTCACCTGAAAAAAAAGTCACCTTTTGTGGGCCTTTAATGTGGACAAGGCTCCACTCAGTTGATCTTTTTTCATTCCTTCATGAATATGACTATTATTAGCAAGGCCATCATTTGTTATCATCCTTAATTGCCCTTGAGAAGGAATTGGTGAGTCCCTTTCTTGAACCACTGTACTCCACCTGGTGCAGGTACACCCACAGTACTGTTAGGAATGGAGTCCAGGATTTTGACTCTGACAGTGGAGGTATAGTCATATAATTTTTAGTCAGAATGGTGTGTCTTAGACCATACGTTGTAGAGCAAGTCATCGAGTCCGCTCCTCTATTCAATGAGATCTTGGCTGTTTTGATAATCCTTAACTCCATTTCGTGCTTTATCCGCATAATGCTTGATTCCCTTAATAATTAGAAGTTGTCCATCTCAGCCTTGAAGACATTTAACAACCCAGCCTCGACAACGGTCTGTGGTAAAGAATTCCACAGATTCAGAAAGAAAAAGATCCTCCTCATCTCTATCTTAATTGGATGATTCCTTACGCTGAGATTATGTCCTTTTGTCTGAGACTGTCCCACGTCCTCTCCGCATCTACCTGTCGAGCCCCTTAAGAATCTTAATAAAAACAGAAAGAACTGCGGATATTTTAAATAAGAAACAAAAACAGAAATCGCTGAAAAAGCTCAGCAGGTCTGGCACCATCTGTGGAGAGAAGTCAGTGTTAACATTTCAGGACTAGTGACTCTTCCTCAGAACTGGTTGTGGCTAGCAAAATATTGGTTTTTATGCAGATGAAAGGGTAGGGGGAGGGAATAAGCAGTCAACGATAGGTAGGGATAGAGCCCAAAGAGAGAGAAGAACAGTTGGACAGACAAAGGAGTGGATAACAAACTGGCTAGGTGGGTGAATAGCTGTTAATGGAGACGTTAATGGCTAACAATGGGTTGTGTGCAATAGCAGACTATGTGATAACAAGGCTTGGTGTGGTAGGGTGGGGGAAAGACACAGGAGAGTTGAAGCTGTAAAATTATTGAACTTTATATTGATTCCAGAAGGCTGAAGGGTTACCAAGCGGAAAAGGTGTTGTTCTTCCAACTTACGCTGACCTTTGCTGGAGCACTACAGCAAGCCTGAGACATGTATTGGCCAAGGAACAGGATGGTGTGTTGAAGTGTCAGGCAAAAGGAAGCTCAGTGTCATTTTTTCAGGCAGAATGTAGGTGTTCTGTGAAGCAGTCACCCAATCTGTGCTTCGTTTCCCCAGTGTAGAGGAGACTACATTGTGAGCAGTGAATGCAGTAGACTCAGTTGTGTGAAGTGAGGTAAAGCACTCCTTCATCTGGAAGGTATGTTTGGGCCCTTGGATACTGTGGAAGGAGGATGTAAATGGGCAGGTGTTACACCTTCAGCATTTGCATGGATAGATGCTGTGGGGGGGTGTCAGGAGTGAAGAAAGAGTGGACCATGTAGTCCCAAAGGGCTGCACCACTCCAAAGTTCCACTTAATCCTCCAGCTCATTCGTCATGCCGAAGGCAGACATGGAGAAGGGAGGATAATATGTGTCTGGAGGTGGCATCTTGCTGACGGAAATGACAACTAATGATCTTCTGGATGTGGATGTTGGTGGGATGGTGGGGAAGGACAAGGGGAACCCTATCGCAATTGTGGGAGGGAAGAGAGGCGGTGAGGGTGGAAGTGCGGGAGATGGGGTGGACCTGGTTGAAGGCCCTGTCAACAACAGTGCTGGGAAATCCTCAGTTGAGGAAGAAGATGGATATTTTGGAGGCTCTGTTGTTGGCATCATCAGAACGTATTTGATGGATACAGAGTAACTGGGAGAATGGGATAGAGTCCTTACAGGAAGCAGAGTGCGAGGACATATAGCCTAGGTAACTGTGGGAGTCGTTGGTTTTGTAGTGGATATTAGCAGCCAGTTTACCCCAGAAATAGAAACAGATGTCAAGGAAGGGAAGGGACGAGTCAGAGATGGACCAGGTGAAAGAGACGGCAGGGTGGAAATTGGAAGCGAAATCAATAAACCTTTCCAATTCTTGACAAGAGCGGGAAGCAGCACCGATGATATAATTGATAAATCGGAGAAAGAGTTATGAATAGGGGCTGGAATAGGTCTGGAACAAGGAATGTTTTCACGTACTGCACAAAGAGACAGGTATAACTGTCTATGCAGGTACCCATGGCCACCCCTCTGTCCTGAAGAAAATGGGAGAAGTTAAAAGAGAAACGAGAACAAATTGCTGGAAAAGCTCAGCAGGTGTGGCAGAATCTGTGGTGAGAAATCAGAGTTAATGTGACTTTTCCTCAGGACTTATGGTAGCTAGGAAAATGTTGGTTTATCTGCAAAGGATAGGGTGGGGTGGGGGTAAGGAGTAAACAATAGGTGGGGATAGAGCCCAAAGGGAGAAAAGAATAGCTGGACAGAATGGACTGGCTAACGATCTGACAAGAAGGGTGAATAGCTATTAATGGAGACTGTTAGTGGCTACCAATGGGTTGTGTGTAATAGCTGACTATGTGTTAACAAGACCTAATGCATGGGGGTTTAGATAAAGACATCGGAGAGGTCTGGCCCTAAATTTATTGAACTCAATATTGAGCCCAGAGGGCTGCAGGGTCCCCAAGCAGAAAATATGTTTCTGTTCTTCCAGCTTGCACTAAGCTTCACTGGAGCACTGCAGCAAACCTGAGACAGCGATGTTGTCCAGGGCTGCTGAGCTTTTCCAGCAATTTCTCTCTTTGTTTCTGATTTATAGCAACCACAGTTTTCTTCTGTTTTTACTTGAGTTAAAAAAGAAGTTGTTTAGGGCAAGGATGGGCTCGGCCAGGCAGAGGAGAGAGCTGATGGGTGCGGACAATTCAGGTCTTTGTTACAGGAAGAAGCGGAGAACCCTGACACCCTCCTGGTGGGGGATGGATATGTAGGGGGAATTGCACATCCATGGTGAAGAGGACCAAGCAGGAGCCTGCAAACTGGAAATTTTGAAACTGGTGTAAAGCATCAGAGGAATTGTGGATGTGTGTGTGCAGGGTCTAGAATGGGAAGAAAAGACCGAGTCAAGGTAGAAGGAGATGAGTTCTCTGGAGCAGGAGCAGACGGAAACACTGGGTCTGCCCAGGCAGTCTTGTTTGTGGATTTTCGGAAGGAGATAAAAGGGAGCTGTGTGGGTTTAGGATACTATTAGCTTGGAGGCAATGGGTGAGACATCACCGGATGAAATGAGGTTAGTCTCTGTAGTAGATACAGTGGCCTGATATTCCATGCGGGGACCATGGCTCAGGGGGAGATAAGAGGAGATATCTAAGAGCTGGCACTCAGCCTCTGGAATGTAGAGGTCAGAATGCCAGACTAGAACAGAACCAACCTTATCGGCAGACTTAATAACAAAGCCAGGGTTGGAGCTGAGTGCACAGAGTTGGCATGAGTGAGGGAAATGGAGAAATTGACATGACCAATGTCACGTTGACAGTTCTCAATGAACAGATCGACTGCATGTAGAAGGCCAGGGGGAGAGGTCCAGGTGGATGGAGAGTATCAGTGGTGGGCAAAGAGGTCTGTGGGATGAGGAGAGGCCTCTTATCTAAAGAATTGGACACGGAGGCAAAGATGACGGAAGAAGAATTCGACATCATGTCATGCCTGAAATTCATTAAGGCAAGGACGCAGAGGGATAAAGCCGAGGCCTTTGCTAAGTACAGAACATTCAGCACTGGAGAGGAGAAGGTTAGGAGGGATGGTGAATACCCGAGAGGATGTAGGTTGGGGGAGGGAATGCAGTCAAAGGGAAGGGGAGGGGAGGAAGGTTCCAGAGGGCCATGGGTATCTCTGAGTTGTTTCATCTTGTGTGCCTTGATGCCTGAAGGGGAAAAAAAAGTTTTTTGTTAGAACGATGAATGAGCCGGAGGATGAAGTGGAACTGTAGAGTGATGCAGCCCTCAGCCAGTATGATGTGATTCTGTTGGAGAGGGTTTGAGATGGTGCATAATACAATGCATGGCACTGAGTGTGGATCTCATGATGTGGCGAGAGCAGCTGTCTGTGGAATTTTGAATATCGCAGAGATACCTGTGATCCTGAGTGGATTCAAAGCACGAGGGAGCCACTAAGATGCTTATATGTTTCAATAAGGTCTTCTCTCGTCCTTGTAAGCTACAATGAGGACAAGCCCAAACTTCTTAAACTCTCCTCATTTGAAAATCCCACCTTGCCCGGGATCAACTTAATGAACCTTCACTGGACTCCCTCTAATGCCCATATATCTTTCCTTAGGTAAGAGGATCAAAACTGTTCATAGTATTCCAGCTATGTTCTGGCTAGGACCTTGTTTTAACAAGACTTCTCTATTATTTCAAAGGGAATGTCATAAAACAAAGGTCTTAGAGGTGAACTTTCCTATATATCTGTTGCCCTTGTCCTTTCAGTTGGTAAAGATTTCAAGGGTAGGAAAGTGCTGTCAAATGAAGTTTGGTGAATTGCAGCAATGCATCTTGTAGATGGTATCCTATTCTGTCACAGTGCATTAATTCTGGCGTGAGTGCATATCAAAGTTTCTGGGTGGAATGCTGATCAAATTGTTTGATTTTATCCCAGATAATGTCTAGTTTCTTGTGTTGCTGGAGTCACACTCATTCAAGCAAGTGGAGTGTATTCCATCAATCTCCTAACTATTGTCTTATAGAGGGTGGATAGGATTTGGGGAGTTAGGAGTTGAGTTATTTGCCACAAACTTTCCAGCTTCTGACCTGTTCTTGTAATCATATACTGTAATCATGTATTTATATGATTCGGTTTCTGGTCAGTAGTATCCATCAGAATGTTCATGGTGGAGAATCCAGTGATGGTAATATCATTAAATGTAATGACGAGATGGTTCTTTCTTGTAGAGATGGTCATAGCCTGGCACCTGTGTGGTATGAATGTTACCACTTATCAGTCCAAACCTGAACATTGTTCATGTATTACTGTAACTGGATAGAGATTGCTTCAGTTCCAAGGAGTCTCAAGGGATAGAGACCACGACATTCATCAGTGAGTGTTCCTCTTCTAACTTTGATGGAAGCTAGGTCATTGATCAAGAACTGAAGCTGAACGGTCTTGAGACACAACCTTGAGGATCCTATGCAGTGATGTGCTGGAGCTGATAGGTCTCCAACAATTATTACTGTCTTCCTTTATGCTAGCTATGATTCTAACCAGTAGAGTATGTTCCCCTTGATTTTCCACTGACTTCAATTTGCTCAGGCTCCCTGATGACACACTTGGACAAAATTATTTTGATTTTTTCATAGAATGTGAGCATAGCAAGGCCAGAATTTGTTACCAATATCCTGAGTGGCTTGCAAGACAATTTTAGAGGGCATTTGGATGCCAACTGCAATGTGTGAGTCTGGAGTCACTTGTAGGCCAGGCCAGGTAAGGATTATAGATTTCCTTCTGTAATGGATATTAGTGAATCAGACAGATGTTAATAACAATGATGTGCCATGAAACACCACAGAGGAGCCGATTTCACAATTCCTAGATTAGTAATCCAGAGACCTGGTGATGCTCTGGTTTAAATAGGTTTGAATCCCACCATGACAAATGGTGCAATTTGAATTTTAAAAATTTGAAATTAACAGTCAAATGGCAATGAAACCATTGCTAATTGTCATAAAAACCCACTTGGTTCACAAATGTCATTTTAGGGAAGAAAATCTGTCTTTCTTATCTGGTCTGGACCACAAGTTACTCCAGACCCACACTGATGTGGTTGACTCTTAATGCTGTCTGAAATGGCCTGGTAAGCCACTCTACTGTATCAAAACACTAAAAAGTCTTAAAGGAATAAAATAGTTTGGGCAATCTGGCAACAATCTAATTACTGAAAATGACAACAGCAAACTCAACCCTACCATAGTCATTCTTACTTATATTCTATACATCAGTGCCAAATTTAGGTGGGCTGTGTTACAGTCTTGTCAAACAACAGCCTGATATAGTTACAGTTCTGGAATCATAACTTATGGGCAGTATCCCAAACAACATCATCTTCATCCTAACAGGGCTGGTGACACTGTGGTATACAGTTGGAAGTTGCCCTGGAAGTCCTTAATGTTGAATTCAGATCCCAAGAAGATTCGTGGAATCAGGTCAAACATGGACATGAAAGTCTCCTACTGATTATCATGTATGCCCACTCCAGTCCTCAACTGATGAATCAGTTATAATCTGTGCTGTTGAACATGACGTGGAGGAAGCATTGAGGGTCGCAAGAGTGCAGAATGTACTCTCAGTGGGGAATCTTCATGGTCCATCAAGAGTGGCTGTGTAACAACACCACTCAAGCTGATCAGGTCCTAAAAGACAAGGTTGCTAGGTTGAGTGCGTGGTGGCTAGTGAGGTAACCAATAAGACAGACAAACATACTTGACCTCATCCTCAACAGCCTGCCTGCAACAAGTGCCCTTGTCCGTGACAGGATTGTAGAGGTTTTTGAGGAGATGAAGACCCATCTTCATGTTGAGGATCCCTGATGCATTGTGTGGCATTACTACTGTGCTAAATGCGATAGGTTTTTAACAGATCCAGCAACTACGAACAGCATCAGTGAGTGGAGAAACATAGTCTGTTAGGATGGGAAAAAAGCTTGGTTGCCTTCTTGTGCAGATGCCGGCCCCTGAAAGGATTGCAGTTTCAGTGGTACAGTGGGAGTCCCAGCCACTTTGGAGGAGTGGGTGTGATTGAACAAGTGAATGTGTGTTAAGCGAGTGAGTGAGTGCGTGTGTGTGTCGGTGAGTCTGTGCGGGTGTGACTGTGAAGGAAGGTATGAGTCTGTGAGTCTGTGTATGTAAATGAAGCTGCCTGCATATGAGCCACAGAAAAATAGTGAGCCATGAGCCATGTAACATAGTGAGAAAAGAGCCTGTGGTTAGATTACAGTGGAAAGGTAAGTAGCAGTGATGGGTTTTCACTTTCCAGAGTTCCTGCGGCTGGGGAAATGTCTCTTGAAACATAGAGAAATGCAATGGTGGGCGGTGCATGCAGGACACAGAACACTCTGCCATTCCAAGAATCAATTTGGTAAACCTTTACTGCATTCTGTCTATAGGAACAACATCCTTTTTCATATAAGGAGACCAACATTGCACACAATATTTTGTGTGTGCATTTGTGTGCATGTGTTTGTGTGAGCCTGTCTGTGTACGTGAGGGACTCCGCCTGAATATGTGTGAGTCATTCTGTCTATCTATGAGTGAATGAGTGAGTGTGTGTATCTGTGAGTGATTGAATCGTGAATGATTGTGCCTGTGTTTTCAGTCTATCTGAGTAAGAGATATGTGTGTGTGAGTCTTTGTGTGTGTATTTGTTTGTCTGAGTTTATGTGAGTGAGTCTATGTTAGTGTGATTGACTGAGTGTGTGTAATAGAGTCACTCATATACACTTTCCTTTCCCCTGGCTCCATCCCCAAAAACCTATCTACACATTTGGCTGGGAGAGGAGCAATACCCAGGCTGTAAAACAATTTGCTTCCAATCCTCACTCTCTATGAATTCCATTCAAGCCTGATCAGAATGTGCAGCAACAGAGGCATGCACTTTCAGGTCATTGTTATTTAAACCTTGGCTCTGCCCTGGTCCTCTTTACCTACCATGGTGACCAGGACCTGTGACTGAGTCTGCTTCTAAGATTTTCAAGTAGATTTGTAGTTCGGGTTGTGGGCGTTATAGTTGGTTGGCTTGTTGTGCTGGTTCGTTGTTCCGCAGATGTTTCATTACCCTGCTGGGTAACATCATCAGTGCAGCCTCTGATGAAGCGCCGTTGTGTTTTCCCACCTGCTATTTAAACTCTGATGTCCATTGAGCTGGATGACCCCACTTCCGGTTTTCCTTTGCAGTGGAGTATATATGGGGTCTAGCTCTATGTATTTGTTAATGGCCTTCTTAGTGGAGTACCAGGCTTCTAGGAATTCCTGCGCTTGTCTCTGCTTTGCCTGTCCCAGGATCTTGATGTTGTCCCAATCGAATTGGTCATTCTCCTTATCCATGTGGATGGAGATGAGTGAGTATTGGTCGTGTCTTTTTGTTGCCAATTGATGTTCATGCACCCTTGTGGTTAATTTCCTTCCTGTTTGTCCAATGTAGCCTTTGTCACAGTCTTTGCAAGGAATCTTGTATATGACATTGGTCCTGTCCATAGTGGGTAATGGGTCTTTGGTCCGGGTGAGCAGTTGGTGTAGGGTTGATGTGGGTTTGTGTGCTACCCTGATGCCCTGTGAGTCTTGTGCTCAGTTCAGATGTGTTGCTGATATAAGGTAGGTTGGTGAGTGTATTGGGGCGTGTAGTATCTTCCTGTTGTTGTGCATATGATAAGCATCTTCTTTAATGCCTCTCTCTTTAAATGTAAAGGCAAAAGAAGGTTCAATAATTAGTTCTGGTACTTGACACTTTTAAATGGTAATCTTTATTAATTACATATTGTTAAAATTAAATAATTTCATTGCTTTGACACTTTTGCTCAGCAAAGTGTTTGTTTGCTTCATACTTTCATTTTTTATTTTAAAATTCATACTTCATGTTGTGCCAAACCTTCTTTCCAAAATTCATTCATTGGCCCTTGAGTGAGGAAATAAAAATGAAATGGGCCTTACATGGAAAAGGTTGGATACGTCTGCTCTAGCAGCAACATTGTAACACAATTTATTCTTGGGACTCTTCCTTACTGTCTCAAGAAGTGGCTCTCCAGGTATCCCCAAAATCTCATAGCTTGGCAAAGCATCTCTATTTCTCTGTTTTTGCATCTCTATGCTGGTTGATAGGCTAGATTATTTGATAAAGTAACTGAATGTACCATAGGGCTGTTGTCTCATTAGAGAGAGAGATGGCTGGTGGTGGTTTAACCTGAGAATCACAGTGCCTAAGGTGAGAGGAGCGGTTGAGAAGGACAGCCCTTCATCATAACAATAACTGGTGCACAAATTGAACCCACACTTTTACCATCACTTTACATTGCAAACCAACTATCCAACTAACTGATCTCCTTGCAGATGATAATTGTCAATGTCACAGAAACAAAATATATTCTGTGATGTGGAATGTGCCTTTTATTGATTTCTGGCCCTTGTGAATTTGCTTTCCTACAGCAACAAAACTCACAAAAAAAAAAGAAATACAAATATTTGCCCATAGAGGGCATCTAAGTTTGAAGAACTAATTTCAATTCAAACCAGGGGAAATGCAATCCTGCACATAACCACAGACTACTTGTTAGCCAGAAAAGGGAGTATATGATTCTTTTCCCCCATTCATTTCTCTGATAGTAAAGTAAAAGCAAGTTTTACTTTCCAATTGCACTTCATCCCTGATCTCACCAATAACCCTTTGCCAATTTATCAGACTTTCTATTATCAGTCATTAATGAGCCAGTCATAACAGAGAACGTTGAGGATATGTAAATTGTTTTCTTAAAGGATGAAAACAAGTCGGTATGTCATGTTAGATAGGCTATTGTGCTTTGTTTTGTTTTTCCCAGAGACATGCCCAGAAGGCTCTTAATCTACAGTTTGCTCTATCTTGAAAGGCTTTTGAGACTGTCCATCTGTAAATGATCCACCTATCATATAAGGAGACAAAAATTGCACACCTAACAATAACACCTTGATAATATCCTGCTTAGGGGAAATAAAAAAATACTCAGTGTATGTGGCTGGAATTAACACAAAATACAGGAATTACACAGCCGTTTCAACAACTTGTGTAAAGAAAAGTTGTATTATCATTTGGGGTGTAGGAATTTTATTGTAATTAACATTTCCATGTTTATGTGTGCAAGTTTTAAGAATGGGAATATAATTAATAGCTGCCAAAAACAACCACTAGGAAACACACAGCATCTGTGGAGAGACAACATCATATAAGAAATGGGAGCTACATTACACCAATTGATCCTTTCAGTTTTCTCTGCCATTCAACAAGATCAGGAATGATCTTCTACCTCAATGTCACTGTCCCATACTATCATCATATTCCTTAATTCATTTATTAACAATAAGATACTGTTGTTGTGTTGATATCACTGGACTAATGATCCAGAGATTCAGACTAATGCTTTGGAATATAGATATGGTAACTACGATATCATTGTTGGTTGTTGGAAAAACTCATATGGTTCACATATGAGTCTTTAAGGCCAGGAAATCTGCTATCCTTACCTGATCTGACCTCCATATGACTCCAAATTGGAGCCCACTTCTCCCACACCAGTCTTTGAGCTGTGCCCTAATTTCTCTCAATCTGTTTCCTCTCTTCCAATTTGCTTGAGATTCAGATAATAATCCAGTATTACCTTAAAGCATAATAATTTAAGGTTCTGCTTTTCAACTTAGTGACTAGCTCGTCACAGTGAGTATGTAGAATCTCTTTCTTTGTATTGTCTGTCATTGGTACCTATATGGACCACGATTCTGGATTGCCTATTTCCCTCTGCAAGTGATTGACTATTCATTTCCCTCTGAAATGGTCTAGAAATCCACTTAGTTCAATGGCAATAACGGTTTGGCAGCAAATGTTGGCTTTACCAGCAATGCCTAAACCCCTGAAAGAGTAGAGACAGAAAAGTTTATCAACCATTATATTGAATGTACTCATTGACTGGGGAATCACAGCTATCTTGGATAAAGAATTCTAAAAATTCATTCAAATAATGTAAATTAATGTTCAGATTGATGATGATGGGATCTGTGTCTGCATATCTGCTGAGCGTTTCCACCATCATCTAATACAAGTTCAGGTTTCTAGCATTTTTTTTAATCTATGTAATAAAAGGTACCTTTTAGAATCCTAGCATTGGCACACAAATAATTCTGAGCTTCCAGCAAAAGACTGTTTCCACAGTCATGTTCTCTTCAGGAAAAGGAAACTTCTTAGCAACACAGAGGGAGATAAACAAGGATTAGTAACAGTGCATTCAAGTTGGGAGTGAGAGTGTAAGAATGTAGTGACAGTAAGGGATGGTACAGTGAGGATGGAGGGTGATTGACACTGTTCTCTCCAGTAAAGAGCAAGAATCCAGAACACTGTATTGCCTGCCCAATGTTCAGGCCATCTGCTCAAGGCTGGAAAAGAATGTACAATGGGAGAGGAACGATGCAGTCATCATGGCCCATGTAAGTATGAATAGTATAGGCAGGACCAGAAATAGATTCTGCATAGTCAGTATGAGGAGGCAGGCACCAAATTAAAATGCAGAACCTCAAATATAATAATCTCTAAACACCTGAACTCACACACAAATTAGTAGAAGACCAATTGGATTAGAAAGATGAACATGTGGCTCAACGATTGGTGTGGAAGAACTGGGTTCATGGGCACCAGGGCTGCAGCAACTGAGATCCTTACCCTGGAGATGGTCTACATCTGATGTGTGTTGTGGGCAATGTTCTAGCGAGGAAAGTAGATAGGGCTTAACATTAGAAACAAAAACAAAGTTGCTGGAAAAGCTCAGCAGGTCGAGCAGCACCTGTGAAGGAAAAAACAGTTAATGTTTCAGGTCCGGTGACGCTTCCTTAGTACTCAGTTCCCCAGTTCTGAGGAAGGATCACCAGACCCGAAACATTAACTCTTGTTTTTGCCTTCACAGATACTGCCAGACCTGCTGAGTTTTTCCAGCAACTTTGTTTTTGTTCCTGATTTACAGCATCCGCAGTTCTTTTGGTTTTTAGTTTAAGGCTTAACATTATATAGTTTGCGAAGGATGGGGGGAGGTGAGGGATCCAATTTTGGAAGATGTGATTAATCAAATAGTAGAGACAAGGAAAAAGGGAAAAGTAGTGAAGTAACACATTGGCATGGATAGAACATTAGCTACTTAACAGAAAACAGACAGGAGGCACAAATTGGGCTTTTTTTTTCTGGTTGGCAATGTATAATGTGAGGTGTACCTCAGATATCTGTCCTGAGTCTTTCTTACATTTATATGAATGATTGAATAAAAGGACTGGTGGTATGGTTGCTAAATTTGCTGATGATGCATAGATGGGTAAAAAAGTAAGTTGTGAAGAAGTACTTGGTAAACCATTTTTACACCCTCTCTAAAGCCTCCATATCCTTCCAATAGTGTGGCAACCAGAACTGCATACGATACTCCAAATGTAGTCTAACTAAACTTGTATACAGCTTAAACATGAGTTGCCAGCTTTTATACTCAGTGCTCTGACTGATGTTGTTAAGCATGCCGTATGCCTTTGTTGCCACCTTATCCATTTGTATTGCCACTTCTTGGGAGCTATGGACTGCAACCCAAGATCCCTTTGTACATTAATGCTCCTAAGGGTCCCACCAATTCATTAGACATTGTATAGAAGACGTTAACCTGAATGTTGCTCGACAGGAAACCATGGATGAACCAGGAGATCCACTTCCTACTGAAGTCCAGGCCTGTGTTGTACAAATTGGGCAACCCTGAGCTAGTCAGGAAATTCAGGTTTGACTTTTGCAAGGCCTTCAGGGACACCAAGAGGCAATACCAAACGATGCTTGAGACCCAGAACAGTCACCAGTCATTTGGGGCAAGGCTTACATGATGTAACAGGCTATATAGGAGAGACAATGGCCTAGTGGTATTATCACTGGACTGTTAATCCAGAGACCCAGATAACTATCTAGGGACCTGGGTTCAAATCCCACCATGGCAGATGATGGAATTTGAATTCAATTGAGTATCTGGAATTAAGAATCTAACGATGACCATGAATCCATTGTCAATTCTCAGGAGGGAAAAAAAAAAAACCCATCTGGTTCACTAATACCCTTTAGGGAAGGAAACTGCCATCCTTAGCTAGTCTGGCCTACATGTGACTCCAGACCCACAGCAATGTGATTGACTCTGAACTGCCCTCTGGGCAATTAAGGATGGGCAATAAATGCTGCCTGGCCAACAACACCCTCATCCCATGAATGAATTTTAAAAAAGCAAAGCCAAACAGGATCACAGGCAACAGTACATCCCTGCCCAATGAACTCAATGCATTCTACGCTTGCTTTGAACAGAAGGTCAGTGAAATGATGTCACTTATCCCAACAGCCTTGGATGCACTTGTACCCATGGTCACCACTGCAGATGTTGTATCAGCCTTCTTGAGAGTGAACCCACTGAAAGTGACTGATCCAGATGGAATCTGCAGCTGTACACTCAGATCCTGTGTGGACCAGCTGGCAGAAGTATTAGCAGACATTTTAACCTCTCCTTACTATGATCTGAAGTCCCTACCTGCTTAAAGAAGACCACCATCATCCCGGTGCCAAAGAAAAATCATGCAGTGTGCTGCAATGAATACTGCCTGGTGGATCTCACCTCCATAATTATGAAGTGCTTTGAGAGGTTAGTCATGGCTCACATCAATTCCCAACCTATGAAATTGCCTTGGTCCTTTGCAATTTGCCTTTTGGCGCAACAAGTCCATGTAGATGCCATCTCCCTGGCCCTACACTCACCCTTGAAACATCTGAATAACAGGGATATCTATGTCAACTCCTACTTAATTACTACAGTTCAGCATTCAACACCATAATTCCAAACAAACTCATCTGTAAACTCCAAGACCTAGATCTCAGCTCCCTCCTCTGTAAATCGATCCTCAACGTCCTGACCCATAGACTGCAATCAGTCAGAATAGGTTACAACACCTCCTCCACCATAATCCTCAATACTGGTGCCCAACAAGGCTGCGTACTCAACCTCCTACTATATGCCTTATACATTCACGACTGTGTAATGAAATTCCATCCAGCTCCCCAAACTTACAAGTTTGCTGATGACACCGCCATTTACAGGTCAGATCACAAACAATGCGACAGAATACAGGAAAGAGATTGAGTGCTTAGAGGCATGGTATAAAGATAACAATCTCTCCTTCAATGTCAGCAAAACAAAGGAGCTGGTCATTGACTTCAGGAGGCAGAGTGGAGGGCACATCCCTGTCTGCATCAATGGTGCTGAGGTGGAAATGGTCGAGAGCGTCAAGTTTCTGAGAGTGATGATCACCAACAATCTGTCCTGGTCTACCCATGTCGATGCACAATAATGTCTGTACTTCCTCAGGAGGCTAAGGAAATTTGGCATGTCCACAAGGACTCTTAACAACTTTTATAGATGCACCACAGAAAGTACCCTATCTAAATGCATCACAGCATGGTATGGCAACTGCTGTTCCCAACACCGCAAGAAAATACAGAGAGTTGTGAACACAGCCCAGTCCATCACGCAAACCAACCTTCCATTCACTGACTCCATTTATACTTCCTGCTACCTCAGGAAAGTAACCAATATAATGAAAGACTCCTCCCACCCTGGTTATGTTCTCTTCCTCCCTCTTCCATTGGGTAGAAGATTAAAAATTTGTATTCCTATGCAAATAGATTCAAGAACAGCTTCTTTCCCACTGTTATCAGTCTTTTGACTGGACCTCTCAAATTTTAATGTTGATCACTCTGCACCTTCTCTGTGGCTGTAACACTGTATTCTGCACTCTTCTGCTACCCTGATGCACCTTGTACGGTACAATCCGCCTGTATAGCATGCAAAACAACACCTTTCACAATATTTCGGTGCACATGACAAGAATAAACCAATCAATGTGCTGTAAAGTTTGGACTTGTATTTGACCTCCCAAAATGCATCACCTCTCACTTAGTGGGATTAAACGCGCTCTCGATAATTTATAAAAAAGATTTTAACTTGATGTTCATGCTCCTTCATTCATGCAACCATGGGGTGTCGCTATTTTCATATAAAGTGTTAAGAGTGCCTGGGCATTTTGTGAATTCAGAAGCAAGGCACTTGGCAAACTATCGATGTAATACAGAGATAGTGGGAACTGCCGATGCTGGAGAATCTGAGATAACAAGTTGTAGAGCTGGGTGAACACTGCAGGCCAAGCAGCATCAGAGGAGCAGGAAGGCTGACGTTTCGGGTCTGGACCCTTCTTCAGAAAAATGTAGAAGATGTAACACAATGTGTATTGGACATATCAACTGTAATTACTGTTGTAATTGCAACCCAGGAATATTGGCAATCAAAATTTGTAAGCGAATGCGTGAAACTGTACGACCCTTGTTTAACTGTGATTATTGTCTTTTTTTCAGAGTTCCAGTCATTATTGTCGATGACCTTTTTTATGCTGTAATCGACACTCTTGTTCCCGGCTCCAATCTGTGAATAGTGCCCCGACAGCCAAACAAAATCTCAGAGACAGGACAGGCCCATTCATACACTTTATTCCGGGTATCTGTGTTGAAAGTGCCCATGGACTGACCGGAGATTACATGGAAGCATGTGTAAATCCTATAGATTCATTTGGCTTGCTGTATGTGAGATCCTCTGCTGAACCGGGGACGTTTAAGGTCTCGATTGGCACTTCCATTTCCGTCTGTGAGCAAAAATCACGAGAGGGAGAGAAAGCCAGGTGCAACCCCAGTTTAAAAGTCACACAGGGTTCATTGCAATTTGTGAAAACCGGACTTTTGGTTACGCCCAGAATCCAAGGAAAATAGAGTTTGCTGCTGCAACATTCCAGTCACATGGACGATGTGCAGTAGCAGAGTGCTTTACGGTCTTGTAGTGGCGTTCCCGCCTCTGGACCACATGCTCTGGGTTCGAATCCCATACCAGGAGATGTTGGCTCTGAAAAAAGAGTGCATATCTCGGTTCAGAGGTTGTTAATAAGCTCAGGAATCCTTCCACTAGCTCTCCGAAAAGAAAAGAAAAAGTGGCTTTCTGTCCTGCACAGTACTGAAATACAGCGCTAATTATGTAAAACAATAAGGCATTTAGACTTGTGTGACAATGACTATGTATTGCATTTCCATGTTGCGTGACTCTATAGAGACTGCTCTTGGTCGGTAACAGGAGAACTCCTATTATGCGTACAAGTCTTAGGATAATTACAACTCACTGTAGTTGGAATATGTCCCAGCGATTGCATCACATTATTGGTAACGACTTGAAAAATTGTTCTCGACATTACTGTGTTAACATGAAATTGGGAATGCAGTTCCTCCATTGTTTCTCAAGGTATTACAATCAAAATCAAAAGCAGAAATTGCTGGAAAAGCTCAGCGGATCTGGCAGCATCTGTGAAGAAAAATCAGTTAACGTTTCAGGTCCGGT
>JAHRHZ010000271.1:12694987-12723150 GCA_024137785.1 Ginglymostoma cirratum
CCTCAGAACTGCTCAACAGGTCTGGCAGTTCTGAGGAAGGGTCACCCGACCTGAAACGTTAACTGATTTTTCCTCACAGATGCTACCAGATCCGCTGAGCTTTTCCAGCAACTTCTGTTTTTGTACCTGATTTACAGCATCTGCAGTCGTTTCGGTTTTTATTGCAATAAGAATGTTGAGACAAATACATAACGCACGAAAGGCAGTTCTCCCTAATCACACGTTTGAACTATCGATTGCTGGTGAATCTGGCCGCATTGCCCCCAGGGTCACATCTCGCCCCGCACAGCCAGCTGCTGCGAAATTGACAGGACCCGTGTTTATTTCAATGGAAATTGAAAGGGTGCGCAAAAGCTGCCCCGCAAACTCTCACGTGTCGGGAAAAATGAAAGCTGAACAGAAAAGAAACCCTTCGGCCCGAACTGTTGACTTTTCCGCTCCTCGGATGCTTTCTGACCGTCCGTGCCTTTCCAGCGCCACATTTATTGACGATAGCTACCAGCATCTGCAGTCCTTTCTGTCCGCAAGAAAAGGAAGCACATTTGTTCACAGACAGACTGCAGAATTGAAAGGGGGTTCCGCGCCTGAACGGGATGGTCACATTGGATCAAGTTACTCAGTCCATCGCTGATGTTAATAGAGATTGCGGGCTTTAGTCGTGTAGGGCGCCAGCTTTTGAAATTTCAGAAATTTTCACCGAGGAAGTCAGGTTTTGAATGTGCGATGAGCTGCTTTTGCAATCGGTCAAGCAAATAAACAAAAGCGAGCGAAAGCGGCTACGCGATCGAAGTAAAAGCCATGCACGGGATTTGTTTGATAAGTGCACCCACAACTGCACTGCAAAGAACGAGAAAGTTGGTTCCTTGCAAACATCGCTAACCGAGCGCCGCATAAATAGACCCAATGAATTAGATACTGCCCTCCGCAGATTAAGCGGAGATTCCGCGTTCAGATGGTTTGTAAGGTAAAAGTGGCGGCCTGTTTACGCGGGTAAGATGTGGGAACTCGGATTGGTTACCTGAAGCTTCAGTGAGAGCCAGTGGGTCACACCTGACCTCAGGTATAGGGCTGAGTTTGAAGTTACTTTGCAAACATTGACGCGAACTGCAGGGGTAGTTAAGTGGATGAGTCAGGTTTGACAATCAAACAACATTCAAATCCACTTTGAGTGAGATTTCAAAATAGGAGCATTCGTTGAGAACAAGCGCGAGGTTTATTTGTCACTCCTGGTGGGATATGGCTGAACCAGTATTTATTGTCCATCCTTTATTGCTCTGGAGAAGCCTGCTTGAACCACTGGAGTCTGTGAGGAGCAAGGGGACACCCATTTGTTTGATAGGAAGGGAATTCCAGGGTTTTCACCCAGTGACTGTGAGGGTGCAAAGATATACAGTTACAAATTAAGGTGGCGCATTGTGACACTAAAAAATAGCGCAACGACTTTCTGCTGCACGGCATAGGTTACAGTGCAAAACTTGTCAGTATAAACACTTCAAAATTGTTTGCACGGGGGTTTCTGATTCTCAGACAAGTAGCTCAACGATTGGAATACTTCCAGAAAGCGGGATAAGAATCGTTCAAATTCCCTGTAACCAGCGCTCAGGATCATTCCAGTGTCAAGGGTCTGCGTGTTGGCAGCTTCCTGCAGGATCATCAGCTCGGTTGCATTGAGACCTTTCCAAAGAAGTGGTCGCTTTCTCTCCCAGTCTCTCCTTGTGTTGACTGCAGAACAGATGGAAAAGGACAGTCTCTAGCAGTGACCAGTTGCTGCCCGTCGGTTTGCCAGTCCCCTGCGACTGTCCTGGAGTCTGCAGGAGTTGGAGGTTAATAAAAACCGAAAGAACTGCGGATGCTGTAAATCAGGAACAAAAACAGAAGTTGCTGGAAAAGCTCAGCAGATCTGGTATCATCTGTGAAGAAAAAAATCAAAGTTAACATTTCGGGTCCGTTGACCCTTCCTCAGAACAGCTGGAGTTGTAGGTTGATCTGCTGGACGCTGTAGTGGGAGACCCAGGCCAAACATCGCTAGAGCATCAAAACTATGCCTCGTGTATATTGTTTGAATGCTGGAGTTTATTGTTTGGAATGAAGGGGGGTTGATGTTTGGCAGAAGCAAGGAGGCTGGACAAGGGAAATCCTTCCAGTGATACGTTCAAGCGGTGCTGCAGCCTGGTTTCACAATGACCTGCTTTACAAGCTCGATTTCAGAGGTCTCCTGCTTTTTTCCCCCTCTTCACCGGGCTTCTAACCACATGTTTCCGGCAGATGGTGCTGGCATTTAGCAGGTGCCGACGGAGACACCAGCGGATCTGATTCCCTTTCCCTGTAAAACTCCTTCGCCTATTAGCGATTGAAGCTTGGGCGAAGAGCTGTCAGGAAAGGTAGCCAGTCGCTGCTCCTGCGCCGCATTGAAACCTGGAAAATCTTAGCTTCCGCGCCCGATCTCAACAAGACAGTCGACAGCGGCGTTAGTATAGAATTAAATAGATTTTCGGACCGCAATTCAGCAGTACTTTATGTCTGCTGTTGATTGCACTCCTCCCTCAATGACAACAGTAATCTCAAGACACCTTTTAAATACGTCTCAAATATTCCGAATGAATAATTAACACAAAATGGAAGAGTTTCGAGTCCATATAGGTTAGGTTTCCCCTTTGTCATTCCCTGATTCCTGTGGAACTCACTCTGTTTTTGCTAAGTAATAAATTGAAAGTGCAAAGAAATTCCCCGGTGGAATAGTTGATTTAAAAAAAACAGACGGGATCGATGTTAACAAACGTTCCTGGAAATCAAATCTTCAGGTCGGCGACACTGTCCAGCAGGTTATAGGGTAAACTGTTTAGGTTCGTTCCCTTTGAACTGCAATTACAGACATCATCTGATTCCAGATTGGCGAGGCGCCGAGGAGAGAGGCGCACTGAACTGATCCTTTCCTGAGGGTTTCACTGCGGAGCGTGTCATCTCCTTTTTGCATCGCTCTCAAAATGCACACGGAAAAGTTAGTGGGTGATAGTAATTGGTGAATGATCAA
The DNA here is from genome assembly GCA_024137785.1 of Ginglymostoma cirratum. Taxonomy (NCBI): domain Eukaryota; kingdom Metazoa; phylum Chordata; class Chondrichthyes; order Orectolobiformes; family Ginglymostomatidae; genus Ginglymostoma; species Ginglymostoma cirratum. The sequence goes on from JAHRHZ010000271.1 coordinate 12,698,019, forward strand.
GGAACAAAGCCGATACTTGGGGAGCTTCCAATTGATTCACTGGGAGGTGACGTGCCGCAGTGTTTCAGCGACTCTCTCGTTAAGAACAAGACCCAAAGGCTGAGTTCTTAAAGATCATAGCAACTTTCAGCGAAGGAGAGAGGGAGGGAGAAACACCGCAGAATCTCGGCTTGCCCCGAACGGGGCAATTGTAGCGGCTTTTGAGGCAGACTGCAGAGCAAACGTTCGGGAAAGGACACTGCCCTTTTAAAACCTCGTTGAACTCTGCCGGCTTGGCTGCCTTGTTCCCGAGCAGGTTTATGCTAATCGAGAGCCATTTTGTGCGGTCGTTTTAAAAGACAAAACAGAAACCCAGTGGGGGCGAGAGAGAGTGAGTGTGTGAGAGAATCTTGGTGACAATGTGCCGGCCAGGAGAGTTTGCAGAGGGGCGGAATGGGGAGAAGCAGCAGCTGAATTGAGTGTTTGTGGGGGAAGGAGGTGAGTTTGGATGGAGCAGTGGTGGAGATGGCTCGGAGTTGTATTGAAGCGAGTGCACTGAGCTGCGCCCTGCTGCTGTTGTTTTGCAGCCCCGGCTCCCCGAGCTTCACCGTGCACCTCTCGGAGCGAGCAGCCCCGGGCACCTTCCTGACCGATCTCCCCGCAGCCGGGGGGGATCTGCTCGATCCAACGGATCTCCGCGCCTCCCTTCGCTCGCAGGTACCTGGAGGTGGACCGGATCGCGGGAGCCGTCCGCCTCTCCCGGCGCCTGCCGTGCCAAGACCTGCCCAATAACCCGTTCCCCGTCCGGCTGAGTGGCCGCTGCCTCCGGGCCGGCGGTACGACCGGCTGGCTGACCGTCTCCAGCCGCTGGCAGGTTCACCTTCACGGCCCGGGCTGCCGGCGGAAGGCGGCGGGCAGCGGCGGAGGAGCCGAGCTGGAGGTGCTGCTTTCGCCTAGCGCCGCCCGGGGAGGCTGCCTGCCCGCCGGGGAGCCGCTGCTGCCTCCTGTCGGGGAGCTGCTGCTGCTGCTGCCGGCCCCGTCCCCGGGGGGCTGCCGGCCCCTCTCCTGTCAGCTAGTCGGTAGCCGCTTCGCCCTCAGGCCGGACGGGCAGCTATTCAACCCGCAGGCGCTGTGCCTGGACCGTCCCGCTTCCATGCCAGTGCGGCTCCGTTGCCGTGGATGCCCACTTGGAGGTGAGAGGAGAGCCGGTGGCGTCTTGGAGGACATCCCGGTGGAGGTGAAGCTGGTCTTGAGGACTCTGAGGGAGAGGCTGGGCGCTGGTGGAAGTGGCAGCGCAAGGCGAAAGAGGAATGTGAACACTGGCCCTCAGTTCCAGCCGCCCATCTACCAGGTATCGGTGCCAGAGAACATGCCAGCGGGCACTGCAGTGATCGTGCTGAAGGCAGTCGATCCTGATGAGGGTGAGGCGGGCAGGCTGCACTACTCCATGGATGCCCTCTTCGACAGCCGGTCCAACAGTTTGTTTATCATCGACCCCGCCGCCGGCACCGTGACCACGGCAGAGACGCTGGACCGGGAGACCAAGGATACCCATGTGTTCCGGGTGACCGCCGTGGACCATGGGCTGCCCCGCCGCACGGCCATGGCCACCCTCACCGTCACCGTCAGTGACACCAACGACCACGACCCACTGTTCGAGCAGCAGCACTACAAGGAGAGCGTGAGGGAGAACCTGGAGATCGGCTACGAGGTGCTCACCGTCAGGGTGACGGATGGGGACGCCCCGGCCAATGCCAACATCTTATACCGGATTCTCAACCACGAAGGAGACAACGCGGTGTTCGAGATCGACCACAGGTCTGGAGTGCTGAGGACCAGGGGGCCAGTGGACAGGGAGAAGGTGGGCTCCTACCAGTTACTAGTGGAGGCAAATGATCAAGGGAGGAACCCTGGCCCACGCAGCTCCACTGCCACTGTGCACATCACAGTGGAGGATGACAATGATAATACCCCTCAGTTCAGTGAGAAACGCTACGTGATTCAAGTTCTCGAAGACGTTGCCCCCAACACACAGGTCCTGCAGGTCACAGCCACAGATAGAGACAAGGGGAACAATGCGTTGGTTCATTACAGCATCATGAGCGGCAATACCCGTGGGCAGTTCTACATAGATGCTCAAAGTGGGAGCATTGATGTCGTGAGCCATCTGGACTATGAGACCAACAAAGAATACACTCTAAGAATCCGGGCGCAGGATGGTGGAAGACCACCATTGTCAAACATCACCGGACTGGTGACAGTACAAGTGGTTGATGTGAATGACAATGCACCCATATTTGTCAGCACTCCTTTCCAGTCGACAGTTCTGGAGAATGTGCCAATTGGTTACTCAATTCTTCATGTACAGGCTATCGATGCAGATTCAGGGAACAATTCCCGTTTGGAATACAGGTTAATAAACATATCCCCAGATTTCCCCTTCTCCATCAACAACAACACTGGGTGGATTGTGGTTGGTTCCGAATTGGATAGGGAGGCAACAGATTTTTATAATTTTGGTGTGGAAGCGAGGGATCAGGGATCACCTCCGATGTCATCCTCAGCTAGTGTCAGCATCACTGTGCTGGATGTGAATGATAATAATCCTGAATTTGACCAGAAATTATATCAAGTAAGACTGAATGAAGATGCAGCTGTGGGCTCCAGTGTAGTTACCGTATCAGCAATAGACAGAGATGTCAACAGTGTTGTAACATATCAGATTTCCAGTGGTAATACACGAAACCGCTTTTCAATAACCAGCCAAAGTGGAGGGGGTCTGATAACCTTGGCCTTGCCACTGGATTACAAACTGGAGAGGCAGTACATATTAACTGTAACAGCCAGTGATGGGACTCGATTCGATACTGTTCAGGTGTTAATTAATGTTACAGATGCAAATACCCATAGACCAGTATTTCAGAGTTCCCATTATACAGTAAGCATTAATGAAGACAAACCTGTTGGTACAACAGTAGTAATTATAAGTGCAACTGATGAAGATACTGGTGAAAATGCCAGAATTACTTATTTCATGGAAGATAGCATTCCTCAGTTTCAAATTGAACCTGATTCAGGTGCAGTTACAACACTGATGGACCTTGATTATGAAGATCAATTATCGTACACCTTAGCAATTACAGCAAAAGACAATGGAATTCCTCAGAAATCCGACACCACATACCTTGAAATTCTAGTTAATGATGTAAATGACAATGCACCTCAGTTCCTGAGAGACCATTACCAGGGTTCAGTTTATGAAGATGTTCCCACTTTTACAAGTGTCCTCCAGATATCTGCCACTGACCGTGATTCAGGATTGAATGGAAGGGTGTTTTACACTTTCCAAGGTGGGGATGATGGAGACGGGGACTTCATAATTGAGACCACCTCTGGAATTGTTAGAACCTTGCGCAGACTCGATAGGGAGAATGTTCAGATGTACAATCTGAAGGCTTTCGCAGTGGACAAAGGTTTTCCTGCAATGAGGACTGCAGTAGATGTCCAAGTTGCAGTATTGGATGTTAATGACAACCCTCCAGTTTTTGAAAAGGATGAGTTTGATATTTTTGTGGATGAAAACAGTCCAATTGGATTAGTGGTGGCCCGTATTACTGCCACAGACCCAGATGAAGGTACTAATGCACAAATCATGTATCAAATTGTGGAAGGCAATATTCCTGAAGTTTTCCAGCTGGATATCTTTTCTGGAGAGTTGACTGCACTGATGGATTTGGATTATGAAGCTAAATCTGAATATGTCATTGTTGTTCAAGCTACATCAGCACCTCTTGTCAGCAGAGCCACAGTTCATATCCGTCTTTTAGATAAAAATGACAATATACCTGTGCTGAAAAATTTTAAGATCATTTTCAACAATTATATCACTAATAAATCCAGCAGTTTTCCTACTGGAATAATTGGCAGAATTCCAGCTCATGACCCAGATGTCTCTGATACTCTTCAATACAGCTTTGACCATGGCAATGAGTTAAATCTAATCATTCTCAATCAAACCACAGGGGAATTAAGTTTGAGTCATGCTTTGGACAACAACAGGCCACTTGAAGCAACCATGAGAGTTTCTGTATCAGGTAAGGTGACTTGCAATTTATCTTTGCTTAACCTGGGTCAGAATTTTAACGTGTTTGCAAACTCCCATTACAAACAATGAGTGAAACAGTGTAGGAAAGCAAAAGTTTTGATCCTTTTCATTACCTCCTTACATGCCTATTGTTTTCAATAAAAAATAAACAAGTAAACACTGCATGTTGGAGAAAGTGGCCCCATTTTCAAAGTGTAATTTCAGTGTAGTTTTTAAAAAAATTCTAAAACACCATGATAAATCAAAGGCCCAAACAGCTCTTGTTTTTAAAGTCTCGCTTTTTGTTGAGGCTGGTTTGGGGATCATACAGAATGCAGAGGGATTATGTTCTGCATTATATTTTCATGTTAAACCATTAAGTGAGATACAAAAGTTAGCTGCACATAAATTTTAAGAAAGTAATGTTTTTCCAACAAATGTTATTTATTTTGTTATGGTTTTGCCTATATTTTGCATTCTGTCAGGGACATTCACTGCCTGAAAATCCCTACTATTCCCAGAACTTTTCTTATTGTCAGCATGTGATTTGTTAAGTATTTGAAATTTGAACCATTCTGATCAGAACTGAAGCCTAACTTTAACTTTATTTTCAGTTATGGTGAGAAAGGAATATTATGGAATGCTGGGTTTCACACTGTTGGTTTCATACTGTGCATTAATCCTTAACTTAAATGAAATATAACATTGGACTAGAGTTGGATTTGATGCTTCTTGCCTCAAGTGATCCCAGTGATGATGATGCAAGTCAACGGAAACTTGCATGTGGGATTAAGTGATTAAAAAGACTAATTTGGACAAGATCCTAGGGGAGGTCATTAAAACAGATTTTACTTGAATTTTGTGGACCAAAGGAAGTACAATAATTGTGATTTAAATTTAGGATTCAATTTTTTGTACTTTTGAATATTATTAAAATAAGACTTTGCAGATTAGCTATTAAAGCAAATATTCAATAATATCTGTAAATAGCTAATTTTAAACAACAGTGCATTTTAATAGGATATAAAATGAATTCAATTTATTATGATATTTCATTATTTTGTCCTTTATCAATTTTTACCCCAAAAACTGTGAATTTTTCATTTATTTCTGCCTAATATTATCCTCTTGTTGTCACTGATACGCTTGCCTCTTGCATGGGAAGTGTTGTCACCTGGGTTTCAATAAAGAGTTTATTCTGTGTGTGAACTTTCCTTTGGATCAATTGAGCTTTACTTTTGATAAATCATACAGCTGTGGGCTTTGTCCTTCTAATCTTGGGTTGGTATGGGGATTATCTGTTGTGGTATATGGCTGAACTGCAGGTCAGTCCCTGGGTACTGCAAACTGATGACTTCAGCGTATTATGCAAGGTACGTAGTGGTAAAACCTCAAACGATATTGGTAGTTATACAAATTAAAATGAGCTCAGTGGCAAGGCTGAATGACAAAGCAAACCAAAGCAGAATGGGACATTTTACCTTGCATACAAAAAAATACACATTCAGATTCTTCTCAAATGGGAAGTTATCAATTGTTTTAATGAGCGATTTTATAAATAAGTTCATATTTGAGTGAAACTATCAGGCAAATGAGTGCCTGGTTACTGAGAGTAACATTAGTTTCCTGTTATTATCATTTAAAGTTTATGTCATTACAAATACTGCACAAATGTATGTATGTTTTGGAATTCTTTTGTTGTCTACAAGCTCAGATGAATTATTACACAAATTAAAGTAAATCAGTGTTTTTCACTGAAATGAAGGGTAGGTATCTATATGCATGCAATGATTTTTTTTGTTTCATGAGATACTGTGTTGCTCTTTCTCCTGATTAAAACAACAATTTGATGTTCCAAAAGTATAAATTTGCATTTAGCTTTTTGTGGAAATGACTGGTAAATTCAGTTTATTGAAAATCATTAAAAACGAGAGTACAATTTGACATTTTAATGTGCGATGCCTCAGTTGAAGCCTTTTCTGTCTTTTTACTGCTGCGTAGATTTAGTAATGACCCCATGGAGAAAGGTATAGTTGAAGTCTTTGATGTTCTAATGAGTTTGTGTTTGATCTTGTGTACTTAGCATTCATCGATCGTTCACAAAGATATTAATATGTAAGCTTTAAGGGCTTTTGTGGTGCAGTAGTAGTGAACCTAGCAGACCCACGTTCAAGTCCCACCTGTTCCAGAAGTGTGTAATAACTTCACTGACCAGGCTGATTAGAAAATATCCACAACAAATTGGTTTGTCCTCTTCTGGCACTTAGTGTCATTGAATCCATAATAGAAATAATGCATTGTGACTTCACTGTGAATTCGTTCTTAATGATTAGCAGTACAGCTCGTTTACATGCTTAAACATGCATGAGGGTGAACATCCATTAAAACTTTATGTGTGCTGCAATTAGTTTTGCTCTGTTTAGAGGCTGTAATAATTGACTTCCCCACCAAAAATCTAGACAAGTGCAGCTTTAAAAGGTAAAATAGTGTTCTCCTATTGAATTTCTGCAGTAAGGTTACTGTCATGAAAGTCATAACTGTCTTGGCTCATGGAAGATTTTTGTTCTCGAAAATGTTTTTAAGCTTACTAAAGGAAGCAACAAGTCCCTTGCCGTTCTATTTATACAAACATGGATCCTAAGGGAAGAGATTATTTCATATTCTAATGATATGAATGGAGAATTGTCCGTACAAAAGTTGTATTTCTGTGTTTGGCAGGTAAAATTCATAAGCATAGTTTTCAATGATCGACTGCCAATTTTGACAAGTGACTTTATCACCTAGCAATCAGTATTAGGTCAATAAGAAATCTTAACAGTCAGCAGTAGCGATCATGCCTAGCACTGGAATCTATAAGGTATCAGTTCACTGTCCATAAGTGAGAATATATCTGAGCAATGAGGAAATTTTGTTTAGATAAATCTGATACTTATCAGAACTTGAAATGTAAAGATGTATCCTACAGATAGATGTGACATACATTACAATTGAATCAAATCAACTGTCCTACAATCATTGATAACAAGGTGGAGAGCTGGATGAACGCAGCAAGCCAAGCAGCATCAGAGGAGCAGGGAAGGTGACGTTTCAGGTCTAGACCTTTCTTCAGAAATGGGGGAGGGGAAGGCGATTCTGAAATAAATAGGGAGAGAGGGGGAGGTGGATAGAAGATGGATAAAGGAGAAGATAGGTGGAGGGAAGACAGACAGGTCAAGGAAGCGGGGTTGGAGCCAGTAAAGGTGAGTTAGGGAGGGGATAGGTCCGTCCAGGGAGGACGGACAGGTCAAGGAGGCGAGATGAGTCGAGCAGGTAGGAGATGGGGGTGGGGCTTGAGGTGGGAGGAGTGGATAGGTGTGAGGACAGGTTAGGGAGGCAGGTATGAGCTGGGCTGGTTTTGGTATGCTGTCGGGGGAGGGGAGAATTTGAAACTTGTGAAGTCCATATTGATACCATTGGGCTGCAGGGTTCCCAAGCGAAATGTGAGATGCTGTTCCTACAACCTTCGGGTGGTATCGTTGTGGCACTGCAGGAGGCCCAGGATGGACATGTCGTTCAAGGAGTGGGAGAGGAAGTTGAAATGTTTCGCGACAGGGAGGTGCAGTTGTTTGTTGTGAACCGATCGTAGGTGTTCCACAAAGCGGTCCCCAAGCCTTCGTTTGGTTTCCCCGATGTAGAGGAGGCCACAACAGAAACAGCGGATACAGTATACCACCTTAGCAGATGTGCAGGTGAACATCAGTTTGCTGTGGAAGGTCTTCTTAGGGCCTGGGATGGGGGTGAAGGGGGAGGTATAGGGGCAGGTGTAGCACTTCCTGCGGTTGCATGGAAAAGTTGTGGGGATGGTGGGGCTGGTGGGGAGTGTGGAGCAGACAAGGGAGTCATGGAGATAGTGGTCCCTCCGGAAAGCAGATAATGGTGGGGAGGGAAAAATGCCTTTGGTAGTGGGGTCGGATTGCAGATGGCGGAAGTGTCGGAGGATAATGTGTTGGATCCGGAAGTTGGTGGGGTGGTACATGAGGACGAGGGGGATTCTGTTTTGCATGTTATTGCGGGGAGGGAGTGTGAGGGATGAGTTGTGGGAAATGCGAGAGACATCTCATATTTGGCTTGGGAACCCTGCAGCCCAATGGTATCAATATGGACTTCAAAAGTTTCAAAATCTCCCCTCCCCCGACCACATCCCAAAACCAGCCCAGCTCGTACCTGCCTCCCTAACCTGTTCTCCCACCTATCCATTCCTCCCACTTCAAGCCCCACCCCCACCTCCTACCTACTCGCCTTATCCCGCCTCCTTGACCTGTCCGTCCTCCCTGGACTGACCTATCCCCTCCCTAACTCACCTTTACTGGCTCCAACCCCGCATCCTTGACCTATCCGTCTCCTCTCCACCTATCTTCTCCTTTATCCATCTTCTATCCGCCTCCCCCGCTCTCCCTATTTATTTCAGAATCCCCTTCCCCTCCCCCATTTCTGAAGAAAGGTCTAGACCCGAAACGTCAGCTTTCCTGCTCCTCTGATGCTGCTTGGCCTGCTGTGTTCATCCAGCTCTATACCTTGTTATCTCAAATTCTCCAACATCGGCAGTCCTGCAATCAATGCGTTGTTATGTTTACATTTGATCCTTAAAAGTATGATTGGTTGAAGTTGGAAAGCACTGCGTGGAATTTCCCTCATGTTAGCCACCACTGGACAAAAAGCAGCAAATGTGCCTTTAGACTAGCAGAAACTGGCAGACTTATAACACATAATATTTAAATTGATTCTCTATTGTCATGTTGTGGTTTTGATTTTCTGGTGCAAATATTGTTAAATAATCCCATAATTACCAAGGGATTTGCGAGAAAACAGCTTTATCCAAGCTGTGTCTGCTTTTGGCAGCAGCTGTGTGTAGCTGCTTTCGATGGAAAAACAGTTTGCCTCTTACCTCAAGCACCTGCTAGGGTATCATTGGCACAAAGGGACGCTTGTCTGCTGTTCGCTCTTGTTTCGCTGGGTAGGCATGCTGTTTCCAGAATTGGCAGATGAGTCACAGTGAACTGATCAATGGTGCCTCGTTTCAGTGTGATTGGCAGTAATTGTCGCTTTTTCCTTTGTGCCAGAGTATGAATACCATTTTGTAGTCCTCTATTCTGTTGATTATAGCTAACAAGATGAAGTCACTTTATCAAGTTGATGATGAAGGTTGAAAGCAGAAGCTGAATAATGTGCAATAAGGGTGGCTGCATTCATGTGCAGTAACAGCAGGAAAGTTAGGAATAGACTTACCGGGTTGCTAAATTTGGCTGTACTTTTTGTGTTTAGATTAGAAAAACACTGCTTGTTTTTTTGAGTTATTAAGTTTTATTTTCATGTGTTTACCCATTTATTTTATTCTCTTAGGATACGTTGAAGCATATTGGTGAAGCATATTTGGAATATTTAATCTGCAAGTAATCACAGTGGTGGCAAAGAAAATTAAACTTTTTTACACCAGTTCCGGTATTATGCTGTTTAGACACCTGTAAAGGGTTACATATCATAAGACAGATGGCTCAGAAAAAGGCTATTAAGCTAACTGCCTAGGTCAATGTTTATTCTCCATGTGAGCCTCCTCCAATCCTTCCATATCTGAATCTACCACTGTAATCCTCATTTCCTTCTTCCTCAATGACTTGTCTACCTTACCCTTAAATATCTTCAACCACTCCCTGTGATAGCGCGTTTCACATTGTTACCATTCTTTTGGTTAAAAAAATTCAACACGCAGCCTAAAGCAAAATTCTGTTCAGTTTCCGAGTTGGTTACAGAGGGAAAAGGATGAATTGGAGGGAAGGGTCATTAAACTGAACCCTTACAATTATTTCCAAGACACTTTTACATTGTTTTACATCTTTATGAAGAAGGAAACTAATGGTTTCTAATGTTTAATTTTTCATTTATTATAATTCTACTAGTAATTCCAGTGGTAATGTATTGAAATGTTAATGATTACAATCTTGTAATCATTCCCTCATCAGGGATCGATCAACTTATTGTGTTAGTTTATTTAATAAACAAAATAAATAGTAAGCAGACTTTACAGCAAACCATGTTTTTGTGTGCAGCTTGCAAACCCATGGTAGACTAAGAGTCACAATATTGTATATTCATAGCAAATGGAATCCTTCAAAGGGTTATCTTAAAGGCAAGGCACATATCCAACATTTGAGAGAAACGGAGCCCCTGCTTCTGCCAGAAGCAGGAAGTTTGACATTTTATTTGCAAGCACAAGTAATGTTAAAAGAACTGCCATTTGGAAATAGCTTCTTTGTAGAACAGAGAAATATTTAAAGGAAGTCCAAGAACACAGGATTACAATTAACAGTCGTTTATTTGAGACTCGTTTGATTAAACTATTTCACAGTTCTCAGTGCTTTGTTCACCACAACTTGCATTTATATAACACCTTTAACCTGGTAGTACACTTCTAAGTGCTCTATGGAAGTGATTATTGATCACAATTTTAGACCAAACTGCATACAAAATTTCAGAATAATTGACCAACAGCCCAATTGGATGTGCAGATTTTCAGAAGTTTCTTACAGGAGAGAGAGGTGGAGAGTTTTAGAGAAGAAATTGCAGGGTATGGGGCCTAGACAACTAAATGCACCACAATGAATAGCAGAATGATGAAAATCAGGCATGTGTACAAGATCAGAATTGAACGAGTGCAAAGACTATGGAGGATGGTGGAGCTGGAGAAGTGGCCATGGGCACATTTAAAAGCAAGGATGAAAATTTTAAAAATTGAAACCTTGTCAGACAAAGCCAATATAGTTCAGCAAAGACAATAAAAAAACTGGATTTGGTGTGAGTTATCCAATAGATTGCCGGCTTTTTGGTTAGCTCATGTTTTCAAAGATGAGTTGCCTGCCAGGCCATTATTGGAATAATTGAGCCAAGAGGTAACATCACATTCCAGTCTGGTCAGAAACATTGCTTGCTTTTTTATTAAAATGACTCTGGTTCCTATAAGGTACGTGATGGCAACAATTTTCTGTCTGATTTTGTTTCTACCTCTGTCCTTACACAGCATGGTGCTTGGTAGACCCATGTCAAACTGAGATTAGGAACCGGTGTAAGTGAAAGATGGTGGCTTTTATGTTGGTATCCCACTCATTCGTTTACAAATATGATATTGTCCCCATACATGAGTATTTTTCATGATATGATAGAATACTGCATTGTTGCTGTAATCTGGAGAGTTATAGATGATGACAATCCTTGTCTGGCATTTTTACCCAATATTTCACTTCAAGTCTTGGTCACCTTTCAAAAGATGATCTACACGGAAGTGAGATAGTCCTCCATAAGGATGGAAGGAAGCTGGAAATGTTAACATAGCCTGGTTCCATATGTCTCGGTCAATAGCAGAAACTATTTGCTGGGTTATGAGAAGATCACTTAGCTCGTTGTGGATTGGGATGCTTTGAGGAGACTTGAGAAGAAATCAGTGAAGAAAAGTGAGTTAATATTTCCAGTTTTCATTGTGTTTAGAAATACAAATAATTTAATTGTAAAGATTAGGATCAAGAGAATTGTGCTTGTTGGGCTTTTGAAAAGAAACGATTTGAAGTTGTAGTGCTTATGTTTTCAAATCTTGAATCATAATTTTGAATGGCAAGGTGAGAATAGTTTTGAATGGGGTTGATGTGAGAATGAACTAGAATGCAGTTTTTAAGCTGCAATTTCAGATTCGAGTGGTGTGTATAAATTTTCAAAGCTTCAAGGGAAAAACAAATGTATTTCTAGTGCTGTTCAGATTTAAGGTACCATTTGTAGTGCAAATATCTCTTGAAGCAATGCGGCAAAAGTGTTGGCATAATTTTGAAGTTAACACTACTCAAAAAAATATATTAATAAGAATATTAAGAATTGATAAATTCAACATTTCCAAAGGCCCAGTTCCAATGAAGATTTTATTCACCAATTACAGAAATCCCTCGAAAATATTATGTTTCATACTCAAAGAACGAGAGAGTCTTGCACTCTATGATCTCAGGGTATCTGAAAGTGCCTTTCAGACAATGAAGTACTTTTAAAGTGTAGTCACTTGAAACATGGGAAGTGTTCTTGAGATATGAACTATTGTATAACAAAACATTGGCAAATGCACAACAATTTTTCATTTATAAATCAAGTATTCAAGCAAGTTCTAGTCATGGTATTTTGTTAACAACAACAACACATGCAATGTGTTTTAGTGTGGGTGGGAAAACAGGCAAAATACTTGTGACATCAATCGATATAACCTTGACTTTATGTTTTAACATGTTTAGAACAGAAAAATGCCCAGGAGAATTACTCAGTGGGATGTAAGCTGCTTTGTTAACGATGCCTTGTTCTGGAGATAGGCCAAAGTAAATTTGTGCAGCTTATCAGACAAGGCTGGCCCAGACCTGATGCAGTACTAGAGATTAGTATAAGACCCTGGAAAATACCAGCTGTGCCCATTATGATATGATAAATGTGTTCTGTCACTTGGGTCACAGATGACAGTCTTGGTGATCTTAAAATGTCAACATGAGATTAATCAGCTTTGACTGTTATAATTTCAAAATGTTATGCCAGAATGTCTAACTATGGTGTGGATCTTAATTGTACAGGAAGATCCCTGATTCAATCTCTGCTGTTTGATGAACTAGCCGATGCCCAGTAGCTTGAACAATAATGTTCATACAGTTGACTTCTACACTGCTGAGCTATAGAAGAGGAAAAATTAATTTGTCTCATTTCTAATCACCCTCCGCTGACTGATGTTATCCGGATGTTAGGTTAAGACACATTGGCTGTAATGCCTAGAATGGTTTAAGAGGGAGATGGAGATGTAGTAGTTATGTCACTGGACTAGTAATGTGGGTGCCCAGGCCAAATCTCTGGAAGCAGGGGTTCAAATCTCACGGAAGCAGTTTGTGGAACTTAAATTTGATGAATTAGCTTGGAATATAAATTCGGTTTGAGTAACCATGAAACAATCAATTGTTGTAAAAATCCATTTATTAATATCCTTTAGGGAAGAAAATCCACTGTCTTACCCAATCTGAAATACATGTGACTCCAGACTTACCGTAATGCAGCTGAATCTTACCTACGCTCTGTGATGGCCAAGCGAGTCACTCGGTTTATTGAAAATTGGGGATGGGCAACAAATGCTGGTGTTGTCAGTGATGCCCACATCCCACAAAATAAGGTAACAACTGAATATCTTGCCAGCTTTTGCTGGCTAGTTTCAGAGCAGAGGAATTGGCATTTTATATGGACAGGGCCATGATGAGAGCTGGACCTTTCTGCTGTCTGGTCTCCCTGACCCTGAATGCATTTGTGAAAGATGAGGGGAGGCAAAAGCAGGAGAAAATACAAAGTGAGGGAGTTGGAGGAGGAATTCAGTAAGTGCGAAGACAATACACAAATAATTGGCATTAGTAAGTGGGATTTCACATTAAACAGCTGCAGCTGACAGTAGCTGACAGCTATGTTTCTTCAGTCCAGGACTGAACTAATGCCTGAGAAATAGTGGAGCAGAGATCACATGTTATAAAAGGCCAATGAAGAGATAGCAGTTATATAGTTGGTTAGTGAGTCTCATGGATTGATTTAATTGCCTGAGGGTAGGAAAATAATTTTCCAGATTTGTTTTCTTCAATTAGATATTTTGTTTCTTTTGCCTCTATTAGGATATTACATCACTGCTGATAGGTAGAAATTATTTAACCATGATTCATAAGGTTCGAAGGACCCAATGGTCTTTTATGCCAGTCCTTATGTTGGTATGTTTCTTTAATTAGAGGTTCTTCCATGCCTTGTGAGGTGCAGAAACTCCATATGCTTCCTACAAGACAATTCAGAAGTCACACGGCACCAGGTTATAGTCCAACAGATTTATTTGAAATCAGAAGCTTTTAGAACGCGACCCATTCATCAGATGAAGTGATACAAGGCAAATGGCATAGGATAGATCCGAGGTGTGGAATTACTAACTTGGCAATTTCTGCTCCTACATCTGCAACCTTCATATTGCATCAGGAGCTTCTACGCAAATGCAATAAGGTGTACCAGCTCTGCAAGGCTTTCTCTGCATCCTACCAGTACTCATTAGTCTCCAGGCAATAAAAATATCGCACACGCCAGAAGAATTGAAAGTAACATGCAAACTTGATTTGGTCAGATTGATCTTCTTATTCAGGAAGCTACACTTCATTAGGTCTGAAGTACTTTGAGACCTCCAGTGGTCACAAGAGATGCTATATAAATGCAAGTACTTTTAGATGATAGGAGAATCACCAGAACTGGGGGATAGAGGTACTAGGATATCAGTACCAGCACCATGGAGAGATGGTTTTATGGGAATAAATCAGGCAGTTTAGAGATGTCCCATAAAATGCTACTTTGACTTGCCTGTCCTACACTGAGAGGCACCCTCCTACTGACCCTGCAGACTCAGTTGGGGCAAATAAAGGAGGGCATCATCATCTATGATATTGTGGTTGCGGCTGGGATCATGACCTGAAAAATCTTTGGCTATTACTTCTGGGTCGATTCAAGTACAGTAGTTTTTGAAACAGCTCTGCCTTTGAAGCTGTCAAAATAATATTATACTTCTCAAAGGTAACAAAACAACTACTAAGCTTGACTGTGTAATGGGTACAAAGTTACACGTTAAATATATCTTCATCATCCTGCACTGTCTCTTGACACTTCAAACTGTGATGATTGTGTGCAATCAAATGCAAAGCTCCTTTAACCCTGATCGGATTCCACATGTTGTATATATTAATTGCATCCAAGTATTTGGAAATGATTAGTCCCATCTGTGACGTTGTGTGCTGATGGATGGGAGTGTTTGTTGGATGCAGCAATCCTTGGTGAGGCCCCTCACTTGGTGCCTACCATATGTTTTGACATTAATTGGATCCTTTGTCTTTGAAAATAAAACTAATGTAGCTCTTGAACAAGAACAAAGTTGCTGGAAAAGCTCAGCAGGTCTGGCAATATCTGTGCAGGAGAAAACAGAGTTAACGTTTCAGGTCCAGTGACTGAGGAAGGGCCACTGGACCGGAAATGTTAACTCTGTTTTCTCCCCCACAGATGCTGCCAGACCTGCTGAGCTTTTCCAGCAACTTTGTTTTTGTTCCTGATTTACAGCATCCACGTTTCTTTTGGTTTCTAATGTGGCTCTTGCCTGTCAGGCCTTTGTCTTGGGACAGGAATTTCTATTGTGCTGAGACTCTTGTTTATACTGCAGGTTCATGTAGGTTTTCACCAGTTCTCCTGAAGGAAGACATTGCTTCATGCTGTTGTGGGATTTGGTGGTACTTGATGCCATCTGGTATTGAAGCTATCTGGGTATTTGTGATTTGTGAGGCCAGTGGTGGCACCTTCGTGCTCGACATTTACACATTTCAACTACAGTCACTGCACAGAGATTAGATTGATTATTCTTTCCCCTTCCCAAGAGAGCTATCTTGGTTGAAATCAGCTACTTGAGTGGGATCTTGCTCCAAAATGCATATTCTTTATTGCTTGGACAGCATTTCTGACCTCAAAGTAATTGCTTCAGATTTATTAATTCCTCTAAAAATATGCTGTGCTAAAGATGCTAATATAATGTACAAATACACTGTTTGTTCAACATTCTTTTAAAAATGACTGAACCATCTTTGCAGTGGTAGCACATCGTTCTAATTATGAACCAAGATCAGATGTTTTTCAGTGTTGCAAATCAACCCATGTTGGGACAAGCATTAGAAATATGTTTATTTTGATCAGTTTTAGAACTGACAGAATAAAATGTCCAGCTACCTATTCTTTATCTGCTATGGAAAATCATAATTGGAGGTGTATGAATGGCTGTTTGTTCCTCCTGCATTCTCCTTGTATAATATAAATTTCAAATTAAATCTTTTGATAGCAAGATACTGACCACTTGCACAGAAATATTGATCTGCACTATTTCTTAATGAGTTTATTGATTCTTGTACATTATCAGGATCTACAGTTTAGCATGAGTGCTACCCCTTCACTTATCTGGAAAAAAATCTATTGTCCATTCATAGATATTGTCCATTCATGTTGTTTCACCGTATTTTGTTCTCTCATACACATCATGGTATTTTGTAAGAACTCTAAGAATTGCTGACTTACTCCTCTGGTTTTCTTCCCTTTCCCCACCATATTCATCTTTTCCATAACATTGTCCTTGATTCTTTTCCTTAACATATGGCTCAAAATGAAGCCTTGAAATGAATAACAGACTGTGTGCAATATGGTTTGGAGTCTTTAATAGTGGAGACTTACTATTGGGTTTTTGCTTCCTGTGTGTGAATAATTTCCACTATGTTGTTTGTATTGTCCTTCATCTGTGAATCCAGAAAATCAGTGTTAGTAGACCACACATTTATTGGAGAACACAGCTAGTTTCAATGTTGTTATCATGCATTGCCTAATGTGGTAATAATCGAAAAATCTTAAATGCATTCCTTTATATTTCTCAAATTAACTTCTCACAACCAAGGCGTGAAAGGCGCCACGATTAACTGTTGTGTGTCACTTCCCCACTCAGTTCACCACGACTCCTAACTTTTTTGACTATTGATTATTTGGAAGGGATTATCCAAAAAGCCAATGAACTTTGTGTGAAATTGGAGAGTGTGTGTGTATTTGCAATGTTATGAAAAAACGGTGCACACTCACGAACAACATGGCATCCAACCACAAAAGAGCACACTTGCCATGCTTTCCTTTCTCCGTGTGATATATTAATATGTTTATTTTCAATTCCTGTTTTAATTACTGTGAGGAACCCAAATCTGACGCAGCTGGAAAGTGGCATATGGACTAAGAATAGCCCAGGTGGCTGGACTTTGTTGAACTAGCAGCCATGGTGCTGCAACTGAAACCCATGCCCAGTTTCACGTATGCTTTTATAGATGAGTTATCAAAGGGATGTTAGCATCTGCAGCACTACATTCTGACAAGTTCCATGATCTGTAAGAGGGGAAGAGATATGCCATGTTTTATTCATTGCTCACTCAAAAACCAGCACACCTTAACAGATCTGGTTAAAAGCAGTGATATTATACTGGAGTTGAGACAACCAATCAATTTAAAAGCATTTTACTACTATCAGTTGGACAGACTACAAGTACGTGTTCCAGCTTACTTGCAGCTGATGCAGTTTGTGGGACTGCAGTAACCCAATGGATTCCCACAAGAACAGAAAATGCTGACAATACACAGCAGGTCAACTGTTATCTGTGGCAAGAATAAATGATTGACTTTCTGAACTCAGACCATTTCACAGGCCAAGCCTCTGGCATGCGCTTACAACATCTACCCGTTAAAGAACCATTGAATAATGCATGGAGAAGGAAATAATTTAGCTCATCCTGTTTCTTGCTATTTTGATCAGTTTTGTTTTGTTTCAGATTTGCAGCAATCAGTGTATTTCACTTTTGTTTAAAATCACAACTGTATCTGTGTACCCTGTGCTCTGAAGAAAGGAAAATGATAGGGATATAAATTGTAATAACCTCTTTAACTGGGGGATGAGGGTGGGCATGATTCATTAATAATTGTGACATCACACTTTTTGTAGACCATTTAAAACCACAGTGATCTGAACAAAACTTTAATATCAATGTCATTGCAATGTGAGGAAATGTTCATTTTTTGTTAGTGCATCATCAGTGAAGGAAATGGTGTAATATTTGACAACAGTGTTATTAAATTCAGTGGCAGTTACTGATCAGCGCTCTTACTGTAGACAAAACTGTTTTGCTTCATAACAACTATATAGTACAGGCATGATCACTCTATTGACATATATTTGCAAACATGTTGGGTATGGGTGATTACATCTCTTGTCGTTTAATTCCAATACAAAATGTAGTGATTATGATTAAAATGTAAACCCTTTGATTTGCCTCGCTGTTTTATTTGCAAATTCTAAAGAAGACATGAATTTCATTCCCATAGTTACTGTTACCTCCTTATTTAAAATGAAGTTATTTTTCAATAGGTTTTTACAGCATCTTTCTAATATAGAAAAACATGTCGTACTTTGCAGAAGTGAACAATTGAACACTGAGCTAAACAAAATGACCATGAGGGGGTGATCAAAACCATCGTCAAATGTTTTATAAGCCTAAAATATGGAAAGAGGTGATAATGGAAAGCGGTTTAGGGAGCATAGTGCCTGGACAAGTGAATACACGTTTTCCAGTGGAATTGTGAAAGGTGGAAAAGTGACGTTAAGGCAGGCTTGGTGGAACTTGGAAGGCTTGAAGATGATATGGGGATGGCTTGGAGTGAGGCCATGAAAATATCTGCAACTCTGCTTTTTAAGGTGATTTTGAGAGCTTTGAGTTTACTCAAATTTCTGGCTATTGACGTTTAGCAGAAATTGCCTGCGTTTTCACCTCTTACATAACACTTTCCTTGATTCCTGTTCTTAACACTAAAATATGATGGAAATGAAATCTTGCAATGCTTTACAGGCTGTGTGCAATTTGGCTTGGAGTCCTGTGAAAACAGTCAAGCTGTTTCCTTTTAGCTCAGTATTGCAAAAGATGAATGAATATTTATATTGTTTACAAATTCATATCTTAGTGCAAAGAATGGAATAAAGGTCAGTTTTAACAGTTGACAATGAGATGACGGTGGGTAAATGACAGGGCTAACCTTCAAGTGTAATACCACACTGTCTTTCATTGTCAAAGTTTGTAAATATGTTCAATGGTATAATTTTAAGAGGCGCAATGAGGAACTCATTGAACAATCGTGTAGGCATTGAAAAGATGCAGTGAAAATAACAAAGACAGGAATTTCATGATCTATGGTAATATGTATACACACTTTTGCTTTTAATTTTTGTGGTAATAAGTATTGGCTACAGTATTCATATGAAGGTTGGATTTTCTACCCCATTCAAATGTGGAAGGGAATGAGTAGTGATGGTAACGTCAGTGTTTCGATCCAGATATTTCATTTCA
Organism: Ginglymostoma cirratum; assembly: GCA_024137785.1. NCBI lineage: Eukaryota > Metazoa > Chordata > Chondrichthyes > Orectolobiformes > Ginglymostomatidae > Ginglymostoma > Ginglymostoma cirratum. The sequence goes on from JAHRHZ010000271.1 coordinate 12,717,090, forward strand.
TTCCACTGCTTTTGCACCACAGCTTAACGCTGAATAATTACCACATCATGGCTTTTGTCCTGCAAATTTGAATGATAAAAGGCTGATGGAGTTGGGTCAGCGGGGGAGAAGGAACGCTTGTCCACAGATCATGGCTGAAAACAAAGTGAGCCAGTGTGGTTTTCAGCCAGGCAGTTGTTAATTGTGGTTTGATGGAATGTTGGATTTCAGAATGAAGGGAGTTCATTCACACCGTCTTTCCACTGTCGAGATGAATGTTGATTTTGGCAGAACTCTAGTATGAATCTGTGTTCTTAACAGCTTGAGAAACGCACCCCATTTAAAGTGTTTTATACTTCACAAGCTCTGCAGACAGCAGACATACCACTGGGTACAGTTCTTATGTAAATGAACCTGTTTCTCTTGAATTGATAACAATGTTCTTCCAAGAAAATGTGAGTCTATTTATGCTTTAATACAGAAGTCAGGAAGGTGTCAGTATAACAGTGCTGCAGGCTTCAACCCCAATGTAATTTTCTCAGGTTTCTTGAGACTGGCATCCAACAAGACCCTTCAATTTAATGATAAGTTTTCACACCTCAGTTGAACTTTTGATAACCCTATTGTTTCCATTACCAAGAATTTCTATTTCTGCTTGCCTAACAACACTTGCCTCTCCAATCTTAAGCCACTTTCTGCTGAATCAATGACTATGTCATCTTCATACTCTATTTACCCCAATGCTGTTTTGCATATCTGGACTCCTATTTTCAACCATCAATAGCTGAAACACTGCCTGCCCTTTTCTGGTCCATGCGAAGTGCTACTCATGCAGCTGTCAAAACTGCTCTTGTTGGCCTACATTGGTTCCCACAGTGCCACAAATTAAAGACGCTTAGGCTTTTGATTACATCCCTCCATTGTCCCATCATGCCTATCTTTAGAACCTCCAGTATCGTGCAACACCCAAGCCCCTGTCTCCCACATCTCTGGAGATGACAAAAAAAACTAAGAATGCTGGAGGTCTGAAAAAAAACAGAAATTAGTGGAGAAACTCAGCAGGTCTGGGAGTATCTGTGAAGTGAAAACCAGATTAATATTTCGAGTCCAGTGACCCTTCTAATGCTAGCTTTCATCAATGCTTTGAAACAGGCAGTACTGTATGGGTCAGAGATAAAAGGTACTGCAGATGCTGGAGAATATGAGATAACAAGGTGTGGGGCTGGATGAACACAGCAGGCCAAGCAGCATCATAGGAGTAGGAAAGCTTGACATCTTGGGCCTAGACCCTTCATCAGAAATGGGGGAGGGGAAGAGGGTTCTGAAATAAATAGGGAGAGAGGGGGAGGCGGATAGAAGATGGACAGAGGAGAGGATAGGTGGAGAGGAGGCAGACAAGTCGAAGAGGCGGGGATGGAGCCAGTAAAGGTGAGTGTAGGTGGGGGGGTTAGGGAGGAGATAGGTCAGTCCAGGAAGGACGGACAGGTCAAGGGGGAGGGATGAGGTTAGTGGATAGGAGATGGGGGTGGGGCTTGAGGTGGGAGGAGGGGATAGGTGAGAGGAAGGACAGGTTAGGGAGGCGGAGATGAGCTGGGCTGGTTTTGGGATGCGGTTGGGAGAGGGGAGATTTTGAAGCTTGTGAAATCCCCATTGATACCATTGGGCTGCAGGGTTCCCAGGCTGAATATGATTTGCTGTTCCTGCAGCCTTTGGGTGGCATCACTGTGGCACTGCAGGAAGCCCAGGATGGACATGTCGTCTGAGGAATAGGAAGGGGAGTTGAAATGGTTCGCGACTGGGAAGTGCAGTTGTTTGTTGCGAACTGAGCACAGGTGTTCTGCAAAGCGGTCCCCAAACCTCCACTTGGTTTCACCGATGTAGAGGAAGCCACAACGGGTACAGCGGATGCAGTGTACCACATTGGCAGATGTGCAGGTGAACAAGCTTCAAAATCTCCCCTCCCCCAACCGCATCCCAAAACCAGCCCAGCTCATCTCCGCCTCCCTAACCTGTCCTTCCTCTCACCTATCCCCTCCTCCCACCTCAAGCCCCACCCCCATTTCCTATCCACTAACCTCATCCCTCCCCCTTGACCTGTCCGTCCTTCCTGGACTGACCTATCTCCTCCCTACCCCCCCACCTACACTCACCTTTACTTGCTCCATCCCCGCCTCTTCGACTTGTCTGCCTCCTCTCCACCTATCCTCTCCTCTATCCATCTTCTATCCGCCTCCCCCTCTCTCCCTATTTATTTCAGAACCCTCTTCCCCTCCCCCATTTCTGATGAAGGGTCTAGACCCGAAACGTCAAGCTTTCCTGCTCCTATGATGCTGCTTGGCCTGCTGTGTTCATCTAGTACTGTGTGGGTCAGCAGTTATACAGCCCTGCCCAATTTTTCTTTACATTGCTTCAGTAATGAGAAAAATGGGATGTACGTATCTGGAACTTAGAAGGGTCCTTATAACGCAGTGATAGTGTCCCTATCTCTGGATTAGAAAATCCGAGTTGTAATGGCTTCCTCGACATCGGTGAGACCACGCACAGACTTGGTGACCGATTCTGTGACAGACCGGCACTCTGTACGCTATAATCAACGACACCCTCCGCTTGCTAACCACTTTAACTCCCCTGCCCACTCCCTGGGTGACGTATACATCCTGGGTCTCTTCCAGTGTCACAGTGACGCCACATGCAAACTAGAGGAACAACACCTCATATTCTGCCTCAGGAGCCTACAGCCCAAAGGCTTCAACATAGAATTCACCAATTTTAAAATCTCCCCACTCCCACCCGCATCCCATGTCCAACTATCCCTCTCATCCCCACCTCCTTGACCTGACCACACCTGTACATCTTCTTCCCCACTTATCTGCCCCACCCTTCCCACTGACCAATCCCCACTACTCTTACCTTTCACCCACCTATTGCCATCCCACCTACCTTCCCCTAGCCCCACTCCTCCTCCCTCTATTTATTTCCTCCCCAGTCCTGATGAAAGGCCCCGACCCAAAATGTCGACTCTCCTGCTTCTCTGATGCTGCCTGACCTGCTGTGTTCCTTCAGCTCCACATTGTATTGACTGTGCTCCAGACACATGTTGTGGCTTAACACATGTTGATTAAAAATATCTCTGATTAGAACTGACCTAGTGTCACCATCTTCAAAAATTGAAGCTATTCCTTTTGTCTCCCCTATTTCAGCATTGTGCATTCACCATTTGCATCAGCGTACAACTTTCAACCAGCTAGACACACTTTTTTTTTCTTTAACAAAAGTTTTTAAAAAAATCTGTATGACCCAAGATTTTGGTGTGCCCCCTCCCCCATTCTCTGTCTTTGGTTTGGTGTTCATTTGTCTTTGTACCTCTGAGAAGTACCTTGCAATGTTGTTCGAAGTTAGAATTTTTCTATAAATTATTGCTTCCATTAAATGGTGACTCAGTAATGATGAATGATCTGTCCTCAGCAAACTCTCTACATGGATGCTGCTCAACCCGATATATTTTTTTCCACCAGCATTTTCTATTTTTTTAACCCCAGAATTTCTACTCCTTTTAATCAACTTCCTTACACAGTAAGCTCAAGGAACACCTCGAGTTTGGCACATGGCAGCATGTTTAAAGGGGCTGAGGTAGTTTATGAAGTTTTTTTTGAATAAGGAACCTTTCTTTGGAAAGAGAAAGACTTGCTTGTAAAGTAGTGCCTTTCTTGGCATAATGTCATCTCACAGGTTTTATTGCCAATGTAGTACCTTTTGAAGCATAGTTACTGTTGCTGTGTAGGAACTATGAAAGGTAATTTGTGCAGAGCAACGTTCCACCAATAGAAAAATAATAATGACCCAAGTATTCCAGTTTTAGTGACATTGGTTTAATGAAAAATATTGGCAAAGTCAGCATTTATTTCCTATCCCTAATTACCCTTGATAATGTTTTAGTGAGCTATGCCCCAAACTGCTACAGTCCACTGAGTGATGATACCTTCTCAATCCTTTATGAAGGGGGTTCTAGGATTTCAACCCCCTTACAAGATGATTTGGTGATATATTTCCAAATCAGGGTGGTGTCTGACTTGGAGGGGAACTTGGAAGTGGTTATCTTCCCATGTGCCTGCTACCCTTGTCCTACTAGGCATTGGATGTTGACGGTTTGGAAGATTGAAATTGTGACCCTCTGTTTAAATTACCTAAAAACTCTAATAGAGCAAACAGAGTATTAATGATGACACATAACTATGTTATGAAGAAGTAAGAGACCCCTAATTGATGCAACTTGATCTTAGCATGCTATCTTGGAGAGAGATCCTGGTTTCAGGTACTTACATTACATATCCTAGCTGTTTGTTACACAGCAAAATTGGTGGGTGCTTGAGACTGGCTCAGGAAGATTAATTGCTTATTTAAAGTAATGATGGCAATTTCAGTCGTGGCAAAGTTGTACGGTGAGACTGCTATGACTGGAGGCAGAAGAGTAGAAAAAATATTTTCAGCCATGTCTCCAAAAAGAAGGTTACGTCAAGCACCTTCCCTATGCCATTTGGACTTTTCTCCTGTTCATGAGATGTGAACATTGTTATCTAGACCAGTCATTATTGCTCATCCCTAATTGCCCTTGAGAAGGGGCATGTGAGCTGCCTTCTTGAACTGTTGCAGTCCATGGAGTGTTGGTTGACCCACACTGTTCTTAGGAGTGGCACTAATGAACTTTGAAAATGGAACAGTGAAGGAAAAGTGTTACAGTTCTAAGTCAAGATTGTGTGTGGTTTAGAGGGGATCTTGCAGATCTTGGTATTCCTTTGGATTTGCTGCCTTTGTCCAGCTTGATAGAGGTCTCATTTTTGGAAGGTGATATGTGAGGAGTCTTGGAGACTTTCTGCAGTGCATCTTATAGATAGTAGACACTATGCCACTGCATGCCATGGGTGAAGTCAATGGATGTTGAAGGTTGAGGAAGCTGGCTGCTTTGTCTTCAGTGGTGACAAACTTCTTGAGTGTTGTGGGAGCACTCATCGAGACAAGTAAGGCGATTTCCAGCGCACTTCTGACCAATACAACCTTCTATTTTATTTTCTTGTGTGAGGACCTTTGAGGTCTTTCTATGGCATTGATCCTCTGAGCAGCCACAATGCATAGAAGGAAGGTTGTATTTGACTTGAGCCTGTAGATAGTGGATAGACTTTGTGGATCTAGAGGGGAGTTACCTTCTGCAGAATTCCTATTCTGTGACCTTTTGTAGCTATAGTAGTCATATAGTACATGACTAGTCCAGTTCAGTTTCTGATTAATGGTAACCCCCATCATATTGATAGTGGGGGTTTCAGCAATTGTAATGCAATTGAATGCCAAGGGGAGGTGGTTGGAAATTTTAATTGCCTGGCATTTATGTGGCACAAATGTCACTTGACATTTAGTGCTGCAAATGGACATTGACATCTTCAGCATCTGAGGATTCAGAACTGATGCTGAATATTATGCAACCATCGGCGAATATTCCCACATTTCACCTTTATGATGAAAGGAAGCTTACTGGTGCAGGAGCTGATCATGGCTGTGCCCAAAACACAACCCTAAGGAACTCATGCCGTAATATCCCAATGACTACAACCATCTTCCTTTGCACCAGGTATGACTCCAACCAGTGGTAAACTTTCCCCCTGCTTCCAATTGAATCCAGTTTTGCTAAGTCTCCTTAATTCCATCTTTGGTTATATGCTTCCTTGATCTCAAGCACTATCACTATCACGTCATTTTAGTAATTCAGCTCTTTTTTCCCATATTTGGAAAAACTGTAATGAGATCAGCAGCTGAGTGGGCCTCACGGAACCAAAGTTGAGCATCAGTGGGCAGCTTCTTGCTGGACAAGTATTGTTTGATAACACTGTTGATGATTTCTCACATCCTTTCTTGCTACCTATTGAGACTGTCTGGTAGGAGGGTAATTGACAAGGTTAGATTTGAGATAAAAGGTACTGCAGATGCTGGAGAATCCGAGATAACAAGCATGGGGCTGGATGAACACAGCAGGTCAGGCAGCATCATAGAAGCAGGAAAACTTGACGTTTTGGGCCTAAACCCTTCATCAGAA
>JAHRHZ010000271.1:12723550-12754571 GCA_024137785.1 Ginglymostoma cirratum
AACAAGCATGGGGCTGGATGAACACAGCAGGTCAGGCAGCATCATAGAAGCAGGAAAACTTGACGTTTTGGGCCTAAACCCTTCATCAGAAATCCGGGTTTAGGCCCGAAACGTCAAGTTTTCCTGCTCCTATGATGCTGCCTGACCTGCTGTGTTCATCCAGCCCCATGCTTGTTATCTAAGGTTAGATTTGTCTTGGTTTTAATAGAAAGGACATAGCTGGGTACTTTTCCACATTACTAGGTGGATGCCAATGTTATGGACATATTGGAACAGGTTGGCTAGGGACACAGCTAATTCTAGCATGAAGTACTATTGCTAGCATGTTGTCAGGCTTTCTACCTTTTGCAGTATCCTGTTCCATCACCTGGTTCTTGATATGACGTGGACTAAATTGAATTGGCTGGAGACTGGCATCTGTGATGCTTGGAATCTCTGGAAGAGCCTGAGATGGATTGTCCACTCAGCACTCCTGGATGAAGATGGGTATTTTTAGTACGCAGGAAAGGTGTAGAAATGTGGCTGTGTTCTCTTGTTATTTAATTGTCCACCAACATTCATAACTGGATGTGATAGTACTGCAAAGCTTAGATTGATGTGTCAGTTGTGGGATTACCTAAACCCATATCTTACGTACTGCTTCCAAGTTTGCCATGTGGGGCTGTGTTGTAGCTTTATTGAGTGATACCTTGTACTTTTACTTATGCCTGAGCTGGCATGTCTTTCTGTACTCTTCATTAAAGCAGGATTGATGCCCTGGTTTGGTGATAATGGTAGAGTGGGATAATCTGATTTACATGGTTACAACTTTTTCATGAACTTGTTCAGATACGGTGTGACACACCTCTGAAGCACTTGATCCCAGGCCTTCTGGCTTAGAGGCATGGACGCTACCACCGCACTACAAGAGTCCTTTGGACCATAAGATTATATATCATGGATAAATGCAATTCTGCAGCTACTCATTAGTGCTTCATGGATCCTAGTTTTGGTGAACTACGTCTGCACGAAAACTACCCCATTTAGCATTGTAGTACTTCAACATCACAGGATCGAGAATATCCACAATGCAAAGGCAGGGCGTTATCCAACAAGGACTGCATAATTATCATTCTTGCCAGTACAGTCATTAATAGATGCATTTCTGACAGCTAAATTGGTACTGATGAAGTCAAGTAGGTTTTGCCCATTTTTTGGTTCCCCTGCTGCAGACTAAGTCTGGAGTTCTGTCCTTTAGGATTCTGCCATCTCACTCAGTGGTGCTACTGAGCCACCTGGGGATCTCATAGAGACTTATGAAATTCTAACAGACCTGGACAGGGTAGATGCAGGGAGGGTGTTCTCAATGGTGGGTGTGTCCAGAACCAGAGGTCATAGTATGAGGATTCGGTGTAGACAATTTGGGACAGAGATGAGGAGATATTTCTTCACCCAAAGAGTGGTGGAGCCTGTGGAAGTCATTACCACAGGAAGTAGTTGATGCCAAAACATTGAATGTATTCATGAGGCAACTAGATATATCACTTGGGGCAAATGGGATCAAAAGTTATGGGGAGAAAGCAGGATTAGTCTATTGAGTTAGATGATCAACCGTGATCATGAAGAGTGGCAGAGCAGGATTAAAGGACTGAATGGCCTCCTCCTGCTCCTATCTTCTATGTTTCTAAGAGATTGAAGTATTCCACACCTAGAGTACATCTGTGCACTTGCTATCTTCATAGCTTCTTCCAATTGGTGTTCATCATGGACGAGTACTGATTCATCAGCTGAAGCCAGACAGTCAGTGGTAATTAGCAGGTGGTCATCTTGTCCATATTTGATATGACAACATGACAATTCATGGGTCAAGAGTCAATATCGAGGACTCCCAGTATGTAGGAAAGAACATAGAACATAGGACAGCAATGGTGTTGTCTGATAAATTGTCATATTTCACAGAATCATAGAATGCCTACAGTGTGGAAGCAGGCCACCAAGCCCATCAAGTTCACACCGACCCTCCAAATGGCATCCTATCCAGACCCACCCCCCTAGCCTAACCCTGCCTTTCCCATTGCCAATCCACATGGCCTGCCCATCACTGGATTTAATTTGGACTATGGGAGGAAACCAGAGCACCCAGAGGAAACCCCTCCAGATGCGGGGAGAATGTGCAAACTCCCCACAGACCGTTGCCCAAGGATGGAATGGGGTCCCTGATGCTGTGAGGCAGCAGTGCTAACCTTTGCAAGTTCATATCTTACAGACAATGTCAGGTTGTTGTCACTCCATAATGCAGTTTTCCCAATTTTGGCACAAGCCTCCAGATCTTAGTAAGGATGGTTGCTGGGTGACAGGGCTGTCTGTGCCATTGTCATTGCCTCGGTTGATGCTGTATCATCTGTCTGATTTCATCACGTTCCTTAGACTTCAAAGAGGTTTGATACAATTGAGTGGCTTGACAGGCTCCTTCAGGGGCATTTAAAAATCAACCACATCACTGTATGGAGTCACATGTAAACCAGACGATGTGAACGGCAAATTTCCTTCCTTTGAAGCTATTAGAGAATTAGCTGGGATTTTACAAGAATTGACAGCAGTTTTATGGTTTGAGTAGCTTTTAATTTGGAATTTATTAATCAAATTTACATCCTGTCAGCAGCTGTGGTCAGTTTTGAACCCTTGTTCCCAGAGCATTAGCCTGGATCCTTTGAATGACTTGTCCAGTGACATTATCAAAGAGCCACTGCCTCCCCAAAAGGAATAGTGTAAGATCCAGTTTAATGGTTATACCTTTTGCTTTTAAAAATCTCTGGACATGACTATCGTTCTTAAAACAATAAAGTTTAACCTGATGTGGAATAGCTACTGTATGAAATTATGAATGCTAATTTGTTGAGCTAGTGGGTAAAGATACCACCTGGACAGCACAAAGCAATACAGGAGAAAGGTGTTGTCAAATCTTGTACCCAGTCTGAATCAAATATTAAATCTCAGCTTGGGCAGCTATTGGGTTCCAATGATGGAATTCTGTGCTCCTGATCTGTAAATGTGAAATATGGCAGAGCTTTTGCCTTTCATTATTTTATTGGGATTTGCGAGTCTACAGACATTGTTAAGAATGAGGTTTGGCTTGATGGTGAAGCTCTTCTGTATAAAATAGTTTGCTAACACTTGGGTATCTTGGCAAAATATCTCAGCAAAAGCATCAAGGGTGTGGAGGGGGCAGGTGTGGAGGTGGGGGAATGGCTCATTTGTGACTGGAATAACGGGATGAAAGGAGTGAAAGCAATTTGAATAATCACTTTGAAAACTAAATTGGATATCTTGAAAATATTTGCAGTGTAAGGGAATGGACTAATTGGACAGCTTTTTAAAATGATAGCAGACACAATCATTTCATTCTGTGGAGTATAACCAATCATCTACATGTAATGAAACTGAGTAGAATACTGCAAAAATCCAACAATAGCATTCATTTGTCAGTTGTCTATTCATTTTTCAATTGGGTTTCAAGTTTGTTAGCAGACTTCTCTTTTCTGTCAAAAAGGAACTGAGCTCTGTTTCTCAGAGTTGTAATTGTTTCAGTAGCCCTTGCCGTAACAGCTAATTTTCTCAGTACAGTAGCTCGAGAAAACAACAATATGCAGTAGCGACGGTCTTGGTCACAAAACAACACAGAGAGATAAAGTGATTCTTCCCCAGAGGAGACCTATTATTGGGGAGGCTTTTTGGATCTAATTTGTGTAATTGTCTGTTTACCTCCTCTGTCATGATGCCACAAAGCATTTATTCATAGTCTGTGAGTGAATGAAGCTCGGTCATTGATATGTAACACCTTTTGAAATAAAAATGTGAAGGAATCACAAGTAAAAGAATATGGGTCCTTAGCCTGTGATTGACCGCTGTGGTTTTCTGTGTTCTGGAAAGATTTTAAGACATTTACAATTGTGTGGGTTAGGCTTGATTTGCCACAAAATGGGCAAGCATCTGCTTTGAAAAGCAAATATGAATTGTAACCTATAAATTGTCTGTGATCCTTTAAGGATTGCATCAACATACTAAAGGGAGGAAATTCATTTTGTTCTATCAAAATTGTGAGACTGCAATTCTGAAGTTTAAACAGCAGATTGAATCTGTAATCTGGTCATAGGTCATTTTTTAAAGCAATGCAAACATTTTATTACCCTTTGAGGGCTTAGTCCCATTGGTTGCTCTTGACATTTAAGCTTTGTTTTCAATAAATTGATTTTTAGTAGTCTTGAGGCAACTCCTGAGTGGTCTTTTAGACTAGCATTGTTCTATTTCAAATTCTAGATTAACAATTTTCTGTAAGATGGCTCCTACTGTTTCCCAGAATAAAACTGGTCATTAGCCTAGAGAACTTGTAGAATCACTAAGGCAAATTGCGGAGTTCTTGACTACATTCTGGTCACTTCGTGTAACAGCAATGTTAACAAATTACAGCACCCTTCACTCCTGTAAAAAGAACTCCTATAATTTCCCTTTCATTTCATTTAATGGACAAAAGTTGAGCAAGGTTCCTTTACAGGCCTACCAGTGATCTTAGTACATCCAGCAAGTTTACTTTCAGTTTATGCGCTGGCTGTGTGAATGCTGTGTCTCAGGTGCTAGTTACAATATCACACTAAACCTAATGTAAATGTAGCTTGTGCTACCAGACAGTGATAGCAGACTGAAACCCAGAAGAATTAATTTAAGATCCTTTTTACATGATAAAAATGCAGCCATGTGTAGTTCTTCACCATCCCCCACTGACCGCATTTGCAAATATAAATGTGTTGGCTTACTCCATTGGCAACAGAGCTTCATTTCTTTGTCTCCTTCAGGTCCCTGAGGATTTATTGGCTCTGCTTCTGCCTGATATCTGATGGAGTGCAGCGCCAGGTTGGTATGTAAATGGGAGAGTTGTGCTATTCTCCTGAAATCAGTACTACAAAGTAACGTGATGTTTCCTTTTAGTCGAATAGGTAGAATGAAATTTTCACTTAGGCTAGCAATAGAATCCTGTTTTTTAAAACTTTGTCATCAGCAACTACTCCCCATGAGGCACAGTGCAGATTAAATGCCAACTGGAGGTTTGCAAGTTTGCACATAATCCTCAATCACCATGCACCCTTTCCCTAACCCTTGATAAACTATTTCCAACCTACAAAATCACTTAATGAAAACCAAAAGAACTGCGGATGCTGCAAATCAGAAACAAAGCAGAAGTTGCTGGAAAAGCTCAGCAGGTCTGGCAGCATCAGTTCTGAGGAAAGAACAATTCTGAGGAAGGGTCACCGGAACCGAAACATTAACTTTGATTTCTCTTCACCGATGCTGCCAGATCTGCTGAGCTTTTCCAGCAATTTCTGTTCTTGAAACAAAATCACTTCACTGGGCAAAGTGAACTAATACTTTAATATAGCGCAATATTATACCCCTAGCACAGGATGTCTCAAAGCACTTCCCAGACAATTAATTCATTTTGAATTTCATTATTATTGTTATGAAGGGAAACACAGGAGCAAATTTGCAAACAGCAACTATCCACAAATGCTAATCAGCGAACTTTTTTTTATTATATTGGTTGAAGGAAGATTACTGCTCTTCTTAAGATAGTGTCTTTAGATCTTTTATAGCCATCTAAATAAAATTGTTTTAATAACATGGCAAAATAGTGGTACATATGCCACATCAACATTTGAAATGTCTGTTAGATATTGTGTGAAAAATTATTGTAAAATGGGATGAAGTTAAGAACACTCATTATTTTGCATGTTAAGTTTTAATTGCTACCAAACAACCTTTCTGACATTTAGAAGTGTGGACCTTCACTCCTTGGACATTTAATGGTTGTTGAAGACTCCTCTCAAAAATCTAGAATAACTTGTTCTGAAACATTTTCTTTTTGCCTCTTCCACCTCTCATCCTCAGTACTTTTGTTTCTCAATTTTGGTTTCTGTGCCCCATCTAACTTTGAAATGGTTATTCTAACTTTGCAGTTCCTTGTTCAGTCTCCGTATAGATCCTTTTTTCATTCTGATTGGTTAGGTAAGGGGATTGACAGTCACCTGAGTTGTTTACACAGGTCCTAATGCCCTGTAGATGTCACCATGTAGAGTTGATTATTCGACTTGCCATGTGAAAGCTCATAGAAATTAATTGAGCCAGGCCAGCGAACACTGGGTGATGTTCTTTTTCTGGTTGCAGTAAATTTTGGCTGACTATGTTCAAGATGTTGTTGAGGGTTTGAACTCCTGTTTCTGATACAGGTGAGAATTGAGCCAAGTAGCAATTTCTGGGACTTATGCCACTAGGAACTGGTTTCAGACTAGCCAATATTATTTCATTTTGAATCACCCTCAGCATTTTTGGGACTCTATTTCTAATTATTTCTCATGAGTGAGAGAATAACAGTCTACTGTGTTCCTTTCTGCAGATTCTCATGGCATTTGCAGATATGTAATATATGGGTAGTTACGTGTACTTGTCACTCAGTTGTACTAAACGCCCTGTGATGAATGAAATTCCTGGAGAATACCCTTCCATATTGCTGAAGTTCTGATCATGACGAGTGAGTTTATATTTTCCTAACCCTTAACATTACTGAAGAATGACACTGCAATATTCTTATTGTTATAGCCCAAAGAGTTGTTGAATGAAATCACATAATGTGGGATTAATATATCATCATGTGCTGTGTTTGTTATTGATGTTATTGGACACCTGCCCATTTTCACTACTGACTACCAATTTAGGAAAAGTTTAAAACCTGCAGTTTGGTCCTCTGCCCTAATGTGATGCTTAGTGTCAAATTTTGGAACTTTTGGACCATGGGACATTTTACTGCATTTAAACTGCTGCATAACTGCAAGCTGTGTTACCAGATCATTGTATGCAATAAGATTTGTCCTGATCGTGGCCTTGATGGTGTTCTTATAGTTGCTGAAAAGAGACAAAATAAATTTGATTTTAGAACATGCTTGTGAGCTGATTATATTCTATCAAGAATTGACTTGACTTTCCACTCTGTTCCCTTCCATGTAACACGCCCTGTTTTCATTTAAAACAGCGGTGTTTCTGAATTGAGGGAGTGTTGAGTTGGTGAATAAAAGTAAGCCAAACAATTATATTTCTTCATTTTTACAGCGGCAACCCACTTCACCCATTGCTAATTCAATTCCATTTAGCAGAAGTTAATCGATGAAAAAAGAACTTGTATTTGTTTGATGCTGGTACTTCATGTAGAGTTAACTATTTTCAAATGCAAGGGTGTTGTGCAGGCAAACCTTTAGCTGTTTGCAGAACTTGCAAAACAAGAAGAAGTGCAATAAGTTATTTATTGATTTGCTTTTGATGGTGTTCGCTAGGGATGAGGATGATGTCAACCAGGTGTACCAGGAAAACACTTTCCTTTCAATGGCTCCACAGGAACTTTAATATTGCCCCGATCAGAAAATTGACTTTACTTAACATGCCGCCACAAAAAACAGCACTCCAGCAGTGTAACATGCCATCAGTAATATGATGGAGTGCAGCCAAGATGATATATTCAAGTTTTGGAGTGGAACCGGAATCCATTGTAACTGTCCTCAGAATTTCAATGTATTATACTTCTTGATTGATTCTATTTTTAAATGCTCTTTGCAGTTTAAATGCCGCTTGTAGGCCATTATATTCTGTAGGCCTGAAATCTATGTGGGAAATTGCCCTTTCACCTGCGTTGTGATCTAATTATCTTTGTTATGGATATATAGAAGTTCACAATTGGTGAAGGTTTTGTTGGCTTTCTGTGAATACTTTCTGTCCTCTTTAGTTTTCTTTACAAACACAAGTACAGGTTGTTTAAACAATCAGGTTCACTGTTAAATGTACTAATTCCATTATTTGAGTATGGTTGCTGTAGGTTTTTTGAGCATTACTTGCAGTTAAATGTATGTAACTCCTGCGTGGATCCACCCGACACGTGGGTGTTTTAACTTTAGACTGTTCCCACATATTGCACAGTTGATGAACTCATTTTATATGCATTCAAGCTTTGTATTCAAAAAGAAATACAAAGGCATGTGCTTGTCCTAAGTTTGAGCCAGCGTAGACAGAACATAAAGGCATTAGAGTGTTTAGCTTTCAAGCTTTATCCCTCTTTTTCTATTTTCCACCAATTATCTCAACATCCCATGTCCCGTCTTGAAGATATTAATACCCTTTTGGTTATAGTATTTTGGGGCGGACAGAGGCCCACACACCCTTCTTGTTGTTAGATTACATGATTTGAGCTATTTAAAGAAATAATTTTGTCGTGTTGGTTCAAACCTTGCCTGTTTGTAACATTTACAAAGAGATCTCGTTGCTTCTTGATAATTGCAGTTCTTATGCACAAAGTGCAAAAAAACTGTTATTTGCATATATAAATGATGGCTGGCTGCCAGAACACTGATCAAAGGTTGGATGAAATCCAATGTTAAGAGTCTGAGTATCTTTTCCAGTGCCTTTTAAATCAGTTCCCTAAAAATGTTCTTGGGAATAACTATTCAGATGAAACCATTTGAAACAAATCAAGTGAAACATGAAAAGGATGTTAAAACTGACTTCTGTTCTTTCTGATAACGTCAATGTCAATCTTAAAGCAATCCTGATGCGAATATTTTTCTAGTTAAGTATTTTTCCAATCGATTTAATAATGACATGACTCAAAATTCATGTGTTAACATGAAAGCAGTAAGAATGTGAAAAACATTTTGAATGATTTAGCTACAAAGGAGACGTGCAATCAAAGAATGGTTTACTCATGGATCCAGTCATTTGTATGGTTTTTGTGCTCCACTAACTTCTTGGCTTTGAATCAAAAGTTGATTTCTTCTGTAACTTGGTACTAAGTAAATGAATCAAGGCAATCCGAACTGATGGAGCAGAAACCAGTCCGGAAACCAGGAGTACTATTTGTTATGGACCAGACCAAACCCCCTCAAAATACATTAAGAAGGTCGCCTAGACCCTAACGTTTTCCTATTTTAAAGGTAAATGTGAGGTGTTGCATTCCAGATGCATTTTGATTGGTCTAACAACTCAATGGTATGCTAAACACACTTTATTTATACACTATAGTGAAAATACAAGAAAAGAATTGGCTTGGCTGTAACTCTATTGGAAAATTTAACAGAATAATAGATTAGTTAGCTACTAAACAGTAACTGTTCCAATATAGTAACATCCCATAAACACACCTTTGGCAAAAGGCAAATTCAGAAAACAGATTGTCTCACGTGCAACTGCAGCAGCCCAGGAGGAAAAATATCAAGAGAACTCTGAGAGAGTGTAGCAGAGAGAGATGTACTGCAGCAACAACTGCTACTGACAAACTAAGAAACAAAAAATTCTGTTCTATGAGAGCTTGACCATACCCATTCAGACTGCTTTTATTGTTCTAACTCACAAACTCAAGGCTTCATAAGCTGTTTACTTTAGTGGCTTTCTAAATTGACAGCTTGATACCTTTGCCTTAAAATCTCTTTTCTAAAACAAAAGGCTAAAGTATACCTCTTAAAGCCAAGGTATCATTACACACTCATCGCAGTGAAGAGCCTGGAGAGGTATTGTCAAGAAAGGCTTCATGCATTTTGAACAGAGGGGTTTTAAACTAGTTACAATGAAATATTTTTGAGTCTTCTATGTCTGTATTCAAAAAGCTTTATAATTAATTCGCAGATGAAATTTTCTACCTCTGAGTAATGAAGTAGATATCCCGATGTGTATTGTTGATTTTTGGTGCTGATGCAGTCTGGGAGAATCTGAAGGAGTTTCAAGACTGGTAGGGTGGTGTTCAGTAAAAACAATCCTGCAGACTCTTTTGTGGAGGTGAAGGTCTAGTGGTATTATTGCTGAGCTATTAATCCAGAAACTCAGATGTTGTTTTGGGGATCCGGGTTCAAATCCTGCCACAGCAGATGGTGGAATTTGAATTCAATAAAATATCTGGAATGAAGAATCTAACGATGACGATGAATCCATTGTTGGAAAAACCCATCTGGTTCACTAATGTCCTTTAGGGAAGGAAACTGCTGGTCTGGCCTTCATGTGACTTCAGACCCACAGCAATGTGGTTGACTCTTAACTGCCTTCTGGGCGATTAGGGATGGGCAACAAAATGCTGCCTGGTCAGTGACGGCCTCATCCCATGAATGAATGGAAAAAATTACTTGTGGTACTTTCTGTACTTAGTGCACAGTTTACTTGGTACACATCACAATCTAAGTGTGTAGGAAGCTCCTCTCTACAGGTAGGAAAATGGGACATTTTGAGTTTTTATCATATTTTCCAGAAGCTAAGTTTACTCTTTCATTTTGAGATTGTGATGAAAAGTCAGAGTTATAATTATGGTAAGGATAGAATTATCCAGCAAGTGAATTACTGTCATTTGTGCGTTTTACCACTTGATCTCCTGTAGTACTAATCACTGGCAACTCCAAACATAGATCACGCCATCTCTGTAATGCTGTCTCTCTGATCCCTTGAACACACATGTACCCTGTGATGTTGTTGCTATTACAGAGACTTGATTAAGGGAGGGACAAGAATTGGCAGCCTAACCTTCCAGGATACAGATGTTTCAGGCAGGATAGAGGGGGATATAAAAAGGGTGGGGAAGTTGCACTACTTGTTAAGGAGAATATCACAGCTGTACTGCAGAAGGACACCTCGGATGGCTCATATAGTGAGGCAATATGGGTAGAGCTCAGGAACAGGAAGGGTGCAATTTCAATGTTTGGGGTTTACTATAGGCCTCCCAACAGCCAGCGGGAGATAGAAGAACAGATATAGAGGCAGATTTTGGCAAGATGTAAAAGTGACAGTAACAAAAGTAACAGTTGTCGTGGGTGATTTTAACTTCCCGTATATTGACTGGGACTCACTTAGTGCTTGGGGCACAGATAGGATAGAGTTTGTAAGGAGCATCCAGGAGGGTTTCTTGAAACAGTATGAAGATAATCCAACTCAGAAAGGGGCCATACTCTACCCAATATTGGGGAATGAGCCTGGCCAGGCGGTCGATGTCTCAGTAAGACAGCGGCTCAGGAACAGTGATAACAATTCAGTAAGCTTTAAGGTACTGATGGATAAAGGTAAGTGTAGTTGATAGGTGAAGGTGCTAAATTGGGGGAAGGCTAATTGCAACAATATTAGGTAGGGACTGAAGAATGTAGATTGGATGCAGATGTTTGAGGGCAAATCAACATCTGGTATATGGGAGGCTTTCAAGTGTAAGTTGCTGGGATCTTATGACCAGCACGTTCCTGTAAGGATGAAGGATGAGTATGGCAAGTTTCAGGAACCTTCGGTAATGAGAGATAATGTGAGCTTAGATAAAAAGAAAAAGGAAGCATTTATCAAGGCTAGGAGGCTGAGAACACATGAAGCAAGGGTGGAATACAAGGAAAGTCGAAAGAAACTTAAGCAAGGAGTCAGGAGGGCTAAAAGGGATCATGAAAAGTCATTGGCTTTTCTGATGAAGGGTCTAGGCCCGAAACGTCAAGCTTTCCTGCTCCTATGATGCTGCTTGGCCTGCTGTGTTCATCCAGCTCCACACTTTGTATCTCGGATTCTCCAGCATCTGCAGTACCTATTATCTCTGATGAAAAGTCATTGGCCAACAGGATTAAGGAAAATTCCAAGGTTTTTTATACATTTATAAAGAGCAAGAGTGTAGCCAGGGAGAGGGTTGGTCCGCTCAAGGACAGGGAAAGAAACTTGTGTGGAGCCAGAGGAAATGGGCGAGGTATTAAATGAGTAGTTTGTATCAGTATTCACTGTAGAGAAGGACTTGGTGAATGATAAGTCTTGGGAAGGGTGTGTAGATATCTTGGGTCGTGTTGAGATTGAAAGGGAGGATGTATTGGGGCTCTTGAAAAACATTAAGGTAGACAAGTCCCCAGGGCCTGATAGGATATACCCCAGAATACTGAAGGAGGCGAGGGAGGAAATTGCTGGGGCCTTGAGAGAAATCTTTGTATCCTCACTAGTTTCAGGGGTGGTCCCGGAGGATTGGAGAATAGCCAATGTTGATCCTTTGTTTATGAAGGATGGCAGGGATAATCCAGCTAATTACAGGCCAGTGAGCCCTACATCAGTGATAGGGAAATTATTCGAGAGGATTCTTCAAGACAGGATTTACTTCCACTTAGAAATCAGTGGCCATATTAGCGAGAAGCAACATGGCTTTGTGAAGCGGAGGCTATGTCTCACTAACTTGACTGAGTTTTTTGAGGAATTGGTGAAAATGATCAATGAGGGTAGGGCAGTGAATGTTGTCTAAATGGACTTCAATAAGGCGTTTGACAAGGTCCCTTATGGCAGACTGATACTGAAGATAAAGTTACACGTGGTCACAGGTGAGTTTGCAAAAGCATAAAATACTGGCTCGGCCATGAAGACAGAAAGTAGCAGTGGAAGGGTGTGTTTCTGAATGGAGCGCTGTGACTAGTGGCATTCCTCAGGGATCGGTGTTGGGACCTTTGCTGGTTGTAATATATATAAATGATTTGAAGGAAAATGTAACTGGTCTGATTAGTAAGTTTGCAGATGATGCAAAGGTTGCTGGAATTGAAGATAATGATGAGGACCTTCAGAGGATGCAGCAGGATATAGATCGGTTGGTGCCTTGGGCAGAGAGATGGCAGATGGAGTTTAATCCGGAAAAATGTGAGGTAATGCATTTGGAAGGTCTAATCCAGATGGAAAAGATACAGTAAATGGCAGAACCCTTAAGAGTACTGATTGGCAGAGGGGTCTGGGTGTACAGGTATGCAGGTCATTGAAAGTGGCAACATAGGTGGAGAAGATAGTCAACAAGACATAGGACATGCTTGCCTTCATCGGCCGGGGCATTGAGTTCAAAAATTGGCAGGTAATGTTGCAGATTTATAGAACCTTGGTTCGGCTGCATTTGGAATATTGTGTTCAGTTCTGGTCACTACACTACCAGAAGGATGTGGTAGCTTTGGAGAGGGTACAGAAAAGATTTACCAGGAAATTTGCCTGGTATGGAGGGCATTAGGTATGAGGAGAGGTTGGAGAAACTTGCATTGTTCTCACTGGAACGCCAGAGGTTGAAGGATGACCTGATAGAGGTCGACAAGATTATGAAGGGCATGGACAGAGTGGACAGTCAGAAGCTTTATCGCAGGGTGAAAGAGTCAGTTACTAGGGGGCCATAGGTTTAAGCTGTGAGGGGCAAGGTTTAAAGGTGATGTACGAAGCAGATTTTTTTACATGGAGGGTGGTGGGTGCCTGGAACTCGCTGCTGGGAGAGGTAGTGGAAGCAGATACGATAGTGACTTTTAAAGGGCATCTTGACTAGTACATGAAAAGGAATGAAATAGAAGGATACGGTCCCCGGAAGGGTAGGGGGTTTTAGTTGTGACGGGCAGCATGTCGGTGCAGGCTTGGAGGGCCGAAGGGCCTGTTCCTGTGCTGTAATTTTTGTTGTTCTTTGTTCTTCCTGTCCTCCTTCCCTCCCTCCCAAGATCTCTACCTTGAAGAAACCTATATGCTGCTAGGCTATGGCTTTTAGTTTCTTAACATGGAAATTTTTAAAGACATTGTGTGCCTCCATTTTCACAAGAGACTTAGGGAGCTGGGTGAGACTGTGGGGAGTTGATATGTGGGGGAGTAAGAGATGGATTGGCACTGCTGCCTCATTGTGCCAGGGACCCAGGTTTAATCCCACTCTTGGGTGCCTGTCTGTGTAGAGTTTGCACCTTCTCCCTGTGTCTAGGTGGGTTTCCTCTGGGTGCTCTGGTTTTCTCCCACAGTTTAAAGATGTGCAGCTTAGGTGGATTGGCCATGCTAAATTGCCCAGTGTCCAGGATTGTGCAGGCTAAGTGGATTAGCCGTGGGAAATGCAGAGATAGGGTCAGGGTGTAGGTTTGGGTTGGATGCTGTTTGGAGAGTCAGTGTGGACTTGATGGGCTGAATGGTTTGCTTCCAAACTGTAGGCATTCTATGGAAGAGGAAGAAAGCTTTTTATTATTAACTTGTGTCAGCTGACTGCCTCTGTCTTTGTGATCCTGGTCAGTAAATGGAGGTTATAAAGGCCTTTATGTATTACTTATAAGTCAAGAAATGCTCAAGTATTTCCTCTCAAACCAAGAAGCTGATCTCCCCAAGGATACATTCAAATGCCCAGTTCAACAATTACTGACACTTCCCAATCACTCCATCTCCCACCTGGCTTCCAGCGATCTTTGACAGCATTTGCTATCCATCCTGTACCTAGGATCGACACTCCCCTTCACGTCATTCTGCAAACCCAATGATTCACAACCATCCCTGACCCTTCTCTCCCTCCTCACCTCACTGTCTCTTCTCAGGTGTCTCTACTCCTCTCATAGAAACATAAGAAAGTCACAGTTGGAGTTAGGTCTTTTGAGTCTGCTGTGCCATTATGATCATGACTGATCATCTAACTCAGTTCTCTGTTCCTAATTCCAGCTCATACCCTTTGATCTCTTTTGAAATGAGAACTATATCCATAACCTTAAAAATATTCAACATTTTGGCCTCAACGGTCTTCTGTGGCAAAGAATTCCATTGGCTACCACATATTGGATGAAGAAATTTCTTCTCCTCTCACTGTGATCCCCAGTTTTGGACTCACCAGACACTGGAAACATCCTAGATAACAAGCATGGGGCTGATCCTTACCCTGTCTAGTTCTGTTAGAACTTTATAGGTTTATGATATTCCTCCATCACTGTTCTAGAACTCAGTAAATGTAATCCAGTTGGTCCAGTGTCTCTTCATCTCTTACCATGTATCTCTGTCTGTCTGTCTGTCTGAACATGGATATATTACCCGTAGTCAACTGTCTATGTGGAGTTAGCATGGATATATTATGTACAAATTACATTCCTCAGGCACATAACTGTCTGGGCTAATATCAAGCTACTTCTTTGCAATGAAGGGGCTTTCTTTGAGTAGAGTATCATACTTCACATGATCTGAGGTATGTTGCAGTATAAAAATTTATATCCTCAGATCGCATGATGATACAGTGATGATACCATGAGCTTATTCCCTAAAGACATAACATAACACACCACTCTCTTTCTTGCTGTCCTACTGTCTCTTGATCTTTCTCTTCTTACTCTTTCTTGCTTCCCTGCCCCACTTCTGTCTGTCTTTCACCCCCACCTCACTGTCTTTCTGTCTCTTCCACTATCTACTCCTTGCCATCTGGCTCCCCTCTCATCTTTCTCTCTCTCTCCCCCCCTCATTTTCTCTCCCTGCTGCTCCCTCTTCTCTTGCCATCTCTCTCTCTTCCTCCCTGTGGTCTCTCTGCGTCCCCGTCACCCCTCTTTCACCTCTGCCATTTCTCACTCTCTTCCCTTTGCTGTTCTTCTCCCACCCTCTTTCCACCTCCGCTACAACTTTTCTCTTGCTGTGCTGTTGTCTCCTTCCCTCTCAACTGCCATCTGTCTGTCCATACCCTTCTCTGTTCACAGCTGTCTGTATGGCTGTCTTTCTGTCTCTGTCTTCCCTGACCCTCTTCTCTCTAAATCTGTCTCCTCTCTATCTCCCGGCTGACCTTCACTTTCTGTCTCGGTCTCGTGCTCCCTTATTGTTTCTCTCTCCTATCATTTCACTCATGCTTGCTGCATTGCTCTGTCTTTTTCTCTCTGTCTCCTCTACCATTCCTCTCTAGCTCCCCTGCTTCTCCATTCTGTCTCTTACTGTCCCACACCAATCCATCTTGCTCATCTGCCATCTCCCTTTCACGTTCTCTCCTCTGCCATCTGTCTGTTCCTTTCTATCCTTTGCCTTGTTCTCTCCCCTACTTTCCCTCTCCCACTCCTACCATCCCTCTCTCTTTCTCTCTCTCTCATTCACTCTCCTGCCGCTCTTTGTTTTGCATACTCCCTGCTGCACGTCTCTCTCTTTCTGTCATGCCAGTTTTGTGTGTCCCATACTATCTCTTTTACTCTCGCACCCTAAAGAAAATCATAAAAAAAACCTTTCTTTTAAACAGCACTTTCCACAGTTTTCCATAGTATTTTATAGTCAGTGAGCTTTTGTTAATAAAGGCGTAGTGCTGTAATGAAGGTAATACAGCATGAAATTTGTACACGGAAATGTTCAAATGGTGATTTTATAGTGACTCGATATTCTGTTTTTTGCAATGTTAGTTAAGAGTAGTGATCAGGACAATGGGGATAACTCCTCTGCTCTTCTTCAAAACAAGGCAATGGATTCCTTGTTCTTTTCTGAGGGTGTAGACAGCACTGCCATCACGCATGCAACTATCTTACAGTCAACTCAGATTTCTGTGTTTGAGTCCAAGAGTGGGACTTGAACCCACATCCTTCTCATTCAAAGTTGACTTGGGTTCCACCAGATTATTAACCAAGTCAGACAAACAAAATGGATCTCAGTGGGCCTATTTTATTAACTTCTATCACAAGTCAACAGACAGTTGAGCCATAATTGACTTAGGAGTTTATGATATATTCCAGTGAATTATGTGCAGAATTTCTGTTTTTCAAGGTCAGGACCTCCCCAGTTTTTAACATGAGCTCAATTGTGTGACTCAGTGCTGAATCTCCCAAATTAAGAATAAGTTAATCAGAGGTGACTCTGAGGAGTCAGGCAGAGGTAACAGATGAGGCTAAGGATGTCTAAGGTTTTGGAGTAGATTTGTAGCTCGGGTTGTGGGTGTTGAGGTTGGTTGGCTCGCCGAGCTGGTTGGTCGTTACCAAGCACGGTAACGAAACGTCTGCGGAATAACAAACCAGCTCGGAGAGCCAACCAACCTCGAGGCTAAGGATGGTTAAGTGTGGCAGACCATGTTGAACTGCAGAGTGTTGCCTGAAGGGTGAGCTGGTTGGCCGGACGTAACATTGCCTGCAAGTAGGAGGAAGTAAAACATTTTGGAACGAGAATAGGAGATAAGGATGAGTGTGAAAGCCCGTTACAAATTAGAAAGGAAGGAAAATGTCTTTCCTGATTAGGTTACATGTCATTAGCAGGAGCAGAATTGGAAGGAGCTGTATAGTGGCATAGTGCATGTTACTGAAACAAGAAAAATGTGTAAGAGGTAGGCAAGACCTCTGATTAAGGCAAACTGCTATTCTGTGGAATTCTATGACTAATTTTTTGAAAGGTGTGTGGTGGATTCAATTGCATAATTCTGTCAATTTGATGTGGAAAGAAAGAGTTTGACTCTGAATCATTAATTGGAATGTAATTTTAAACTAACCTTTTTTTCATTTCTTTTGATTTTTGTGCATTCTTCCCTTCTCCTTTCAGCATATTGATACTCGCGGGGTGACGGAAGTTTCAATAGCCTTAAGGGCTCATTCTTTGTGTGTGAATCAGGATCCATTTGACTGTGAGAAGAATGAAGGCACTGGAATCAGATCCTGTCTCTAACCCAAATTCAATATGATATCATTTTCTAGCCAGCAGCAATTAACAATAGGAACCATGTTTTTTTTTAAAGTTGTCACTGTCTATCTGTAGGTTCTTTTCAGATCTATTGACTTGGCCCAAACAAGAAATTATAAACTAGGGTTCAGAGATCGTAAGAACTAGGAATAGGAGTAGACCAGATGCCCTCCTCAAGTCTGTTCAGCCATTTGACAAAAACAAGACTGATCTTTGGCTTGAGCTCCAGTTTTCTGCTGCATTCTTGTATACCTTGATTCTCTTATGTTCCAAAATCCAATGTTTGTCAGCCTTGCATATGCTAAACAACAAATATTCACAACCCTCTTGAATGGAGAATTCCAAAGATTCACAACCCGCCGAGCAAGGAGATTGCCGTCCTCTTATCCAGAGACTGTAGTTCCTCGCTGTAGACTCTGTAACTAGGGAAATGGAAGGAAGCAGCCTCTTAGTGTCTACTCTGCCAAACTGTGTCATACTGGTCCTTCAACATAAGCTCAGTAGCACATTAGCAGGGACCTTAGACACTGGGGAAACTGGGGAGTTTTTCTTTAATTAGGAAGTTTTGATGGATACTGTCTCATTGGGACAAGTACCAATGACAATTACCAATGAAAAATTAATGTTTTTTTCCACATACAAAGAAATGTACTCATTGCAAGTTATTGCATTTTTGTAATCAGGGAAATTTCCCAAATATGAAGCACTTTTGCTGATGGTGTAGCATCGGACTTTAAAATTTAGATTTGACCATCTTCCTTAAGAGCTGTGATCACAAGTTTAACACAATCTAAATCATTTTTAATTTTCTGGTGTGACAGTTTCATGGCTGTTAGGCACTCTCTGGCTCTGTTATTGTCCTTCCTGTCCGAGCTCAGGCACTGAATGTTGGTAGGTTAATTGTCTTTGGGTGGGGCAGGTGGATGATGAGTTCGTGAGATGAATCTCCACAGCTTCATCCAAAATGCACTGAGTGTTGTGCAGACATGGGCGCTTCCACTGGGGCTGGTCACAGTCAGGAAAGTCAACACCAGCTGAATCAATTCAACATTGGTGTGCCTATCTGATTGTAGTGCTGTCTACTCCCATTTTAGCTAAGATATGCTAATAGAACAGACAGCGTAAACTATCAGGACATCTCAGCTAAATGTCAACCTGTTAAATTAGCTGAAAAAGCAGGAATGAGTCTTTAGTTTAGATGTAACATTCCCACTCTAGAAGTTCAAATTCCACTGCAGTTCTTAATGTCCAAGGAAGGTGTTTTCATAATGTAGCCATACAAGTTGAATATTAGAACTTGTGACAATGCCAAGTGCCACGAACAGGAAACACTTCTGGTCAGCAATATAATGAAAATGAATTAGAGCCTGTAGTATCACTATCTGTAACTCTAGGCCACAACATGCCTGTTAAAGTGTATGTTGCCACAGCAACTTGGACTGCTTGGGGACTGGTCAACTTAAATGCTGTTTTGTGTAGATAGATACCAACAACATGGGGCTCAATCCTCTTTCTGCCTAGTGTGGATTTGGCACTTGCCTCCTTGCCACTTATAACCCTCTTGTTCGGTTCCAGGATTGGACTACTCAGCCTGTGCAGAATCCACCTCATCCGAGTGGAAGCAAGTGATCCTCAACCCTGAGGAACTGTCAAAGAAGAGACAGTGTGGTGTGGGCAGCCAGTCCACAGTCCTGTTAGGCTTTTCTCCCTGGAGCTTGGAATATGTTGGGGAGCAATGCCAACATGGCACCCTGTTACCAAACCAGTTTATTCCCATCCTCCTGAGTTTGCCAACCTGTGAAAAGGACAATCCTACCCAATGTACCTGGCTGAAAGTAATCAGCCAACATCAATGGGATGTAGAGATGGAATGAATATTAGCGCTTTGAAGTTTTAGCAATCTGAAGAATGTAGTGGACGAACCTTAGTGTTTTTTCTTTGTTTTCTGGTCTACATCTAGTTGGTTTCCGAGGGTGCAGTTTGGCAGCATCTGTGAAGGAAAAAAACAGAGTTAACATTTCGGGTCTGAGCTTTTCCAGCAACTTTGTTTTTGTTTCTGAACTACAGCATCCGCAGTTCTTTTGGTTTCCGAGGGTGGCTGGTTTTTGGGTAGGAAGGATAAATGGAAAAGTGGAGTGATTGCTGGAATTTATGAGGCAGCCTGAAGATCAGATGGCATTGGGGTGTTGTTGCTCGGGATCAAGCTGCAAACTGGGGCTTGGTCTAGATTGTAGAGCTGGGAAAAATGTGGTCACAGTCATCATATTGCAGTAGCAGTGGCTGTTGGCCAATTTGGTTTGTTACCTTTGAGGAGCCTATATTTGTGGCTCTGTACGTGAGCAATGGTGAAAATTGCATATCTGCTGCATCTACAGTTCATGCTTGCCTCCAGCTGTTGGATTTCCCTAGCCACAGAAAATCCATCTTCGGCCATTGAATCTGAAAGACTGCTAAAATCAGAGGATCGCAAACCTGGTAGCATATTTAAATTATTTATCTGCCTCTGAGAGCCAGTTATCACTTCCTGTCCCTGGACTATCATGGTTAAATTAGTAGGAGAATGATTTGTAGTGGTTAAGGTCAAGCTTCAGATTTTAAAGAATTTATTGGGCCATTTCCCACTTATCCCAGTGAATTGAAAATCTCTCCATTAAGTTTAATCAAATATTGTTCATTAGGAAAAGTGAATACACTTTGTGTTTCCACACTAATATAAAAGCAAAAGATGATTAAAGGGGATATTAGAACACAGCCTACCAAAAACCTTATATGTTAGTACTTTGATTATTCTTGGAAACCTGTTTAAACTAAAAAGCCCATATGTCACTTCTGCATTGACTAAATGCTACAAGCACATGAGCTATTTAATTATATTCATGTTCTTAACCTGAACTGACCTGTGTCTTTAAAAATGGAACTCAATGTACAAGCAATGATAACTCACAATTCCACTTGAATGCCAATTTTATTTTTCATAAGAGCACAAACGTGTAATTTATTCTAGCTATCTGTGAAAGACCGTCTTTTTTGCTGAGGGGCATCTATCAGTGTGGATTTGTAGGATGGCCCATGTTGATAAAGTAACTGGATCAATAATGTGTATCACAATAATATTAGTGTAAGTACAAAAGTATCTGACGTGCACTGAAAACCGACAATTACTTTCATGTGACTTGTGATAATAGTCCCCTGAGGAAAAGTGGAGATTTTTTCCTATAGAAGTGATGCTGCTGACAAATGGTCTATAATGGTTGCTGACAGATCTAATTAACTTGCAAAGTGTATGCATTTCTTTACCCTCAAGCTAGTGGAAAATGTGTTTTCTGTAAAACTTTCATCCTGAAAGTTGTGACAAGGAGACATGGAAATGAGTGTAACTCCCTGTGCAGCACTGATGATGCAAAATGCTTGAGAATAAGGCTCACATTTGTACTTTTCCATGTGGTGAGTGTCCCTTTTCCAGCTGGGTTGACCCAGTCGAGTGGAGGTTGAAGAATATCTCACAAGAATATCTCACCGACAGAGGAAAATGTTAGAAAATCCAATAGTCCTTGTGATCCGTACACCCCTCGTTCTCCTGTTTGTTTTCAAACGTGATACTGATACATAGACGGATGAAGAATACATGAAACATTAAACTTGGCAATAATGGGTACTTTGCAAAAAATTGCAACTTCTTTGAACTTATTTTTACAAATGGAATGTATAATATTTCAATACCTTACTTTTCCTTTTGCCGTATCCTTGATGACAAAGTTGCATGTTGAGTTCTAATGGAAGTGATGATTTAATGTTGCAAAATGTTGTGATTGGTCTGTTGTATTAGTGCCACACTAGTACATTTCACTTATGCTGTGACCTATGGCAGAGTGTTATTATTAGTGGCATGGCATTAGTACATAATCCAGAAGAAATAGCTTTTGTTTTGGCATCCCTCTAAATAGACATTTCCTAATCGACCTGTTCAGAGATGTTATGACACACCTTTGGCTCGAACCCAAGCCTCCTGGCCCCAAGAAATAATGGACAATTTGTTTTTGCTCTACAGAGCTCCAAGTCCACTTCATTTTCCTTAAAATGCATGCTGCTTAGGTAATTTTCCAAAGAACAAACATGAACTAGTTTGTGAACTAGTTGTGAATATTATCGTAAAATTTACTTGCTTTGAAAATTATTGGCTTCTGTACCAGTTGCCGCTGCATTCATAGTAAGAGTATAAATACAGAATTAAACCAGATTCAAACATATTATTACAAGAGGCCCTGTAGATTAATTCCTGTCATTATAACTTGTGACCCTGGTCAGCTCCCTTCTCCAAAAGGAGCTGACTCATGCTGGACACAAACGTTTTTGTGGCACATTAAACCACATGACCACTTGGCATGTGAGAACTAATTCCGTGAATCTCAAATGGCTTTATTTATTTAATAATACAAAGCTTCATACTGGATTTGACCGATGATAGTCAACAAGCAGGAAACCTGCGCATCGAGAAGTCAACTGGACCTTGCTTATTGCATTTCCAATTCAAATCATTGACATTGGCTGAGATTAAACAACACTTGTGGGCTCTGTTTTATCCATGTGGTCAATAACACCAGAGTTTTGTTTGTTGCTTTTAGTTGCATAGTAAACACACGTTAAAAAACGTACATTTGCTACAATTGCTAAAAATAGTAAAATGGAAGTTTTCCATTGGAGGGAATAGATGCTTGTAATAAGAAAGCTGAAAATGCTTTCTCTGACTATTTCCATGGAATTGGTTTCAGCTGCTGTTTTTCAAATGACAGCTTTTGCTTTTGCTTTCCTTCTTAGCTGGATGCCACATGAACTCAAATCCCTGTGAAGCGCTGGGAATTTATTCATTGGTGGCACTGGGATGCAGAGCTGTATAGTGTATAGAAACTCCAAAAACTCTCAGTAATACTTTTCCTGATTAGCTTTCTCTTTGAAAGCAAAATGGAGGCAGGGTAGAGGGGGTGGGGAGGTTCCTGGAGATTTTGCTCTCTCCCAAGTGCCGAGTGAAAGCTAAGATGACTCTGTGGAATGCTTTGTTTAACGAGTGTTGTCATGGCGATCCAAGGCCTTGCTGCAGAAATGTTGCCCAGAGAGCTTACTTGTGACCGGGCTTTGTTCTGGCTGCATTCATCGGCTGGTTTGCATATGCAGCACTGTGGCTTTCATCTCAAATTGGTTTTCCTTTCTATCCCTCAACAATAAAAATAAGTTTGTGTGAAATGTAAGTGGAATCTAATTTCAAATCATGCAAACTTGATTAATTTTGAGGAAGAACTGGAAAATGATTTTAATTGCAAAGCTGGCCAAACTTTGAGAAAGAGAAGAAGAGATATGTTGATGAGACATAGAGAAGCAAGATTACTTTTTTAGGTGTAGTCAAACGTGTGTGGCGTTTGCCCAGAGACTAGAGAGCTGCCTAGAGACACTGTTCTAGCAGAAAATGTGTTTAACCTTTCAAGGAATTTGATCAAGAAATCCAGCTTCTGTGAATTCACCTGAACTGCTGACCCAGAATGATTGAAGAAAAAAAAGTTGCATTATTTGACATTATTGTCATGGGCAATAGATCAGCACTTACTTCTTTTCAGGCTTTCTCCTTATCCAGTTATTCTTTGCTGTCTGTTTTCCTGTGTTGAGGTCAGGGACGTGACCTGCTCTAGGGTTTGGGCCACATGTGTCTCTCCCAACATTAGCATAAAAATCAGACCCGTTCTAGAGCAGGCAGACAGACAATCTTCTTCGTCCTGCTGTCATCCAGATGGTGAAGTTAAGAATAACCCCCAATATTTCGTTTTGCCCCCTATATGGTGGGTTTTGAGCATGGTGTTATAGTCCCATGTCTGGCTTTCCAGGCTGCCTTTTCACCACATTCTCATCAATATTAATCATGTTTACATGATTTTAACATGTGAAGTGGCTCGCAGATGTTAGTCTGATTCTGGAGTGGAATAGGACTACCGCTTTCAAATCATACCTGACTCCAGTTCTCTCCTACAACAGGATTTTTATGTATCCCACAAGAGTGGAAAACATGGGTGGCACATTTAGAAGTAGAGATAACTTAAGGAGCATGGTGATCCCCAAGTGAGCCACGTGGTAGGTTTGTACTTGTACAGCATTTTTATGCTGTGAATAGACTTTTATTTTAAATATTTTTGAGTTATATCCCACCTTCACGATAAACTCAGCAGGGAATGAAAATCTTGTAGCACCCAGTTAACATTTGTTTAGAGATGATGTGTAGTCGCGTGCAGTCGCGTAATTTTCTTTGTTTAACTCTACAGCACAAGGAATGATGAGCAGGAGGATGGCAGCTTGTATGGAGGTTTGGAACCAGCAAGTGTTAGTTATTGGTGAGGTGGAGTCATGAAGATTTGGAAAAGGGATTGGCAGGAACAGAAGATGGGTTTAGGAATGTCATGAGGAATCAAGTGGGAGGGGCCCGTCAGTGGGGATGTGTTGGGAACGGTGAGTCAAAGTAAGAAAATGAGGGGCCTAAAGAATGGTGTTCAGTGCTGTCTAAATGTATGCCCACCTTGGAGTGTTGACTGATAGAGTCCTTACAGGGTGTTGACTTCACTGCCATTATCCCTGGAGTGAGTGATTCTGGACAATGTTCTTTATAATGCATGGGTGTTCAAACATATCCCACAGAAAGACGAGTACAGCATTCAATGAAAACTGAATAAAAAAATATAAAACTGTTCCTTCCCCAATAAATGAGGTGTTTCTAACTCCCCCATCAATTCATGCCAGCCTGGTAGTGTGCCAATATGTAGCGTTAAGCTATTCTCAACATGTAACACTGACGTATGTGTGGAGACGTGAAACCAAAGTCAGGCGAAATATTTACAAGTGAAACTTAACGTTGAAGAAAGCTCTGTGCTAACTTTCTGCTTTGAAGTCTCGTTAATGGCAATGTATTTGACTGTGAAAGTTGCGGCTGTGATCCCTATTTGACCCAGAGGCTTTTTTATAGCCCACCTGTAGCTGCTATATTGTCAGTTAATGACAGGTTTAACCACCAAAAAGCTTCACCCTTTTCACGATTGTGTGCCTCTCATTTGCATGCCACTGGCATTTTTACATTTTACTTGCAATCATATAAGAAATGGGGAAAAAACAGGAGAGTGGAAATAGTGCACATTTACACTATTGGGAAAAGCACACTGTTGACAAAACCCACCTCCTCCATTTCTTTGTAAATGATCCATAAATAATAGTATCCGTGTCAAAACCTGGCATGACCATTCTCTGAACAGACTGGAGCATCCAAGCCAGTGTGGGTTTTTTAAATTCACTTATGGGACATGGGCATCGCTGACCAAGCCAGCATTTATTGCCCATCCCTTGTTGCCCCCAGATCCCTTGAATGTACTTCAGTTAGATTCAAAATGTAACTCCATATTTAAGAAAGGCGAGTGAGAGAAGCCAAGAAATAATTGACCTGCTTTTATGACATTTGTTGTGGGTTGGTTGCAAGGAACTATAGTTAAGGATAAAGTGACTGAACGCTTTGAGGAGCGTGACCTGATTAGATTGCCAGTGTGAACTTGTACAAAGTGGATCATTTGAAGCCACTTAATTGAGGATTTATTTAAAGTAATAAATAGGGGAATGTCTATAGAAGTATGAAGACAGCCCAATCCATCACACAAATCAGCCTTCCATCCATTGACTCCATCTATACTTCCTGCAGCCTCAAGAAAGCAACCAATGTAATCAAAGACCTCTCCCACCCTGGTCATAATTTTTTGCACTCTTTTCCTTTGGCTGAAGATGGAAAAGTTTGAATACATGTACGAACAGATTCAAGAACAGCCAATCAGACTTTTGAACGGACCTCTCCGATGTTAATTCTGATCTCGTTCTCTGGGCACCTTCACTGGGGATGTAGCACTGTATTCTGCACTCTGTTCTGCTACCTTGCTGCACTTTGTATGGTACGATCTGCCTGTGTAGGATGCAAAACAACACTTTTCACTGTGTCTTGGTACATGTGACAACAATAAATCAAACTCAGACTTCCAGAAGGTATTTAATAAGGTTCCTCTTAAGAGACTGTGGTTGGAATTAAAGGTC
Organism: Ginglymostoma cirratum; assembly: GCA_024137785.1. Taxonomy (NCBI): domain Eukaryota; kingdom Metazoa; phylum Chordata; class Chondrichthyes; order Orectolobiformes; family Ginglymostomatidae; genus Ginglymostoma; species Ginglymostoma cirratum. The sequence goes on from JAHRHZ010000271.1 coordinate 12,749,075, forward strand.
AAACAACTGAAAGGAAATTGATGACCGATGGCAGTATGTTTGGTCACTGCTGAGGTGAGGAATGGAAGTAAATGAGGCCTAAAAATACCTGTGCTGGCTGATGTGCAGTTTTATTGACCCCCATTAGTTTCACTGTTTTGGTGGAGCATGAGCTCAGGGTCTGGAAGAGCTGCCTTCCCCATCAAGGCAAGCAACCAATAATGATCATTAATAGCCTCTTTAAGGTCATTTCAATGAGGCTGATTGGAATTTTTCCAGTTTGGCATTCAGCTTCCCAGCCAGACAGAGGTCAACCAGCGGTAGACCAAGGGACCAGGCGTACTTCCCAACCTGGTTGGGTGGTTTGGCCAAATACCACCCTATAAAGAGATTGGTCCCAAAAGTTGTTAGATCTGAGTATCTTTAAATGATGCAAACTTAGGAGCAATCTAGAGACTTGAAGATCTGTTTACAGATCAATCAGATGGAATGATTTGACAAATATTAGCGTGTCCTACTGATAGTTCAAGGATTTCAAAAGCAGTAGAATCACTGTCGTAGTTACCTTCTTGGTCACTGACAGAGTTGTCGTCATGATCGATGTTATCCAGAGATCAAACTTGCATGTGTGATATAATGCCACTATTTACATGTAACTGTATGAATTTCGTGAGCTTAAATAATGGTTTTGTGTATCTCCAGCAAGAGCACTAAAGGCGGTGTTTGAAGACTCTACTAATTTGACAGCAATCAGGCTAAATGGATGCCTTCCTCATGCTCACATATTTTGTGTTAAGGGGCCAGCTGGAAACTTGTTCATTATGTTTTCTCTTTCTTACTTTTCAACAGCTTAAACCTTGCTTCATACCATGCATGCATGTGCCTGCTTCTTGTTGTTCTTCATGGTCAGTATTTCAGAATACCTTTCAGAGTTGAGTTCTAGTCATTACACCATAGCATGTAACCTGACAGTATGAAGGACTCAAACTCTGTCTTCACTCCATTCACTTGAAGCATGAATGTGCTTCTCTGTATTCTAGTTGCTTATTGTAAATGTAAACACATATACCTGTGAATGAATGCTTGTATATAATAGCTAGCTGTAACAAACCTCTGTCAAATTCATCAATGCCACAGTGTCTATACCTAATTTCTGATATCACGAGGGATAAAGTAAGCATTACTGCTTCAGGCAGAGGTGTCCTGCTTGGAGACAAACTAATCACTTCTATCTGGAACTATCTGTATTCAATCTCCCAGTAGAGCTGGCACCAACTAATTTTAAGTCCGACATGAATAGATTTTTACAAATGAAAAGTACAGTGGATGCTGGAAATCAAAAATAAGAACCGTAAAAACTATAATAAAACTCAGCGGGTAAGGCAGCATCAGTAGAGAGAAAGTAAATGTTTCAAGTTGATGAGCTTTTATCAGATTGCCAGCCACAGTGGGAGGATTGCTGTAAGGGTACAGATCAGTCATTAGTTTATTAAATGAGAATCCAAGCTTGAGCAGTTAAATGACCTTGCCCATTTTTATAAGTAAAAACCAAAAGAACTGCGGATGCTGTAAATCAGGAACAAAAACAAAGAGGCTGGAAAAGCTCAGCAGGTCTGGTAGCATCTGTGAAGTTAAAAACAGGGTTAATGTTTCGGGTCCGGTGACCCTTCCTCAGAACAGTTCTGAGGAAGAGTCACCGGATCTGAAACATTAATTCTGTTTCTTCCTTCACAGATGCTGCCAGACTTGCTGAGTTTTTCCAGCCTCTTTGTTTTTGTTGCCCATTTTTATGTTCCTCTGTTGGCAATGCAAAGGTATCAAAGCTGGATGAACTTGTCCTAAATTGATGTGGTGTGTTTTGGAAACCCTTTTGAGATCTATCTAGACACAGAAATATGTCTTGGTGTTTAGTAGCCATTTGGGACTCTTATATAAATACGAAACTTAATACACCATAAAGATGTTAAAACTCACGCCTCATCGTCAGGTGAGGCAGCTAGTCATTTCCAGACAGTGTAAAGGTTTCATCATCTTTATCAGGAGAATGTTACTACTCCTACTGTGAAAATCCCATCTGGTCGGATGTAGCTAACGAACTTCCATCATTCAGCAGCTTATAGATTCATTCTTATTTCAATAATACATGTAATTGAACTGCTTCAGCATTCAGTTGAGGCTGTCCCCATAAGGCCAGTGTGCAGCATGATCAATCAGTGATGCCTGGTAGCCTCCCAAGGGCTTTGAGGAGGGCTGTCTTTTTTGGGTCTTCCACTATACATGAGGGACCGTTTGCCAGCATTGGCCACCCATGCAACAACAGTGGCCCGATATTTAATATCCATCATTCCCCCCACCCTTCCCTCAGGACTGTCTGCCTGGCTCTGGCATTCCGAAGTCTCAGTTACCCTTCCTTGACAGTGCTGCTAAGCTGCTAATGCTCTGATTCAGCAGACAGCTCTTGGTGGCAGGCCATTTTACTCACTTACACAGCGACCTTGGCAAGCAACCACTTAAAGTGCCTCTCCCGGGTCCCGCCATTGTCCGAAGCAGAATTGCTTCCTGGTATTTCCCCCAGTGGATGAACTTCTCAATTTCAGTAAAATTCAGCACATCCTTTCTGCATCTACTGTATTAAAATCTTTCATAATTTAAAAAATCCTTATAGAGTCACCTTTCCACCTTCATTTTTCAAGAGAAAAGTGACCAAACCTGTTCATTCCTCCTGATATGTAAACCCATGTTTTGCAGGCAAGATGCTTGTGAATCTTCTTTGCATCTTCTGCAGTACTTCTGTACTGATTTATCACGTGATGACCAAAACGGCGCATAGTACTTTGAAGAGTGATGTAAGATCCAGTGGTAGTTTATCATAACTTCCCTACTGTTCATTTCTACCCCTCCAGAAATATGACCTATTGCTTGAATTGCTTTTCTCACCTTGCTGACCTGGGACAGTTTTCAGTGAAGGATGTAGTTTTAGTCTGAGCTCCTTGTTCCTGTACTTGTCTTGATTCGCACCTTACGCACAGGAAGTGATCTCCCTATTCTTTCTGTGGAAAATGTATAACTTAGTGTTTATCAGTGTTGAACTTAATGCCCCAATTATCTGCCATCACATTATTTGTCATTAAGTGGAATTTTGCACAACCAAAGTGACAAAGCTTTTATCTAATTTCCAGTCAATATTGTGTGTGCAGTATTTGTGGAATGCTGCTGAGGCTTTATCTGTTGAATACTTGTGTAATTATTTTGATGACTTTAGATTTTAATTTGAAATGGAATTAGGAGTATTTGTTGTGACCTGCTCGAGTTAGCTATCGAACAGTGACATTAACAATTCTCTCCAGAGTGTCAAACACCTTCTCTATTCCTTTAGACAGCACGCCTGCAATATCAGAACTACAGGATCATTCATACAATGACAATTAGATTGACTGAAAAATAAACCCGTAAAAGATTTTTATTTCTTTAGGGGAAGAACCCGAAAAAAGTAAAGCACTCATTGCAAGTACATTTATTTCATCCAATTTGGCTTGTCTGAATCATTTTTCAACATTCAAGCCAGTCATTGTAGTTCCTTGAATATTCTCTCTATTTCTAAAACCATTACAATTTACTACTTGCTGCCCACTAGCTACAGTTTGGGACTTGAATGAACAAGTTTAGGTGCAAAAATAAATTATTCCTGAAAGAGGTCCTGTGTGATGAAAGGTGTTTGACAAGTGATTTTTTTAAATATTCACATAAATTATGTTGAGATCTGTCTTGGCTCAAGAACATAACTCACTTGTGATAGCTTTGAAAGCTAAGTCACTATAGCCTATGGCCAGGTTATGTTGAATGAGAGTGGGGACAATGTTAAATATTTTCTAATTAACTTGTTCAGAGATGTTATTATGCACCTCTGAAGCAGGTGGGACATGAAACCACACCTCAGAGGCAGGGTCACTCCCACAACCCCAAAATAGCACGGGAGAGGGGGCAATGTTCAACTTTAGTGGAGGTGCAAAGCACGTGATAGAGAACTGACCCTTATTTTTGACCTGAATGGGCCATCAACATAAACCATTATTTCATGACGTGGAAGACTGTCAGAAAGATTGATCTAAATTGAAAACAAAATCTAGTAGTGCATATAAATAAATAACCACCAATTTTGTGCACTTGCTGAGGTTGTATTTTATGCCCATGCTTCTAAATTGCACCCATGTGCTTCAATTCCACAGATTATAAATCATCTGTGATATTTTGGTTCTGTATAAACATTCCCACACCATCTTGTCAATTTTTAACCTGATTCTTTCCGAATGTCTTTTTTCTCTTACAGAACAATTTGAGCTTCGTAAGCCTCTTTCCAAACCTTCTTGCCTAATCCCTCTTACCCTTTTTTTGCGAGGTTTTGCAAAAGCTTAGATGATATTCATTGAATCATGCTCTTATCCAAACATCTGTTTCCCTTTAAATAAGCAGTAATGCGGAATTCCTTACATCTACAAAAAATGACATAAATCTACTTACAAGGTAATTTCTAAAATCTAATTAGATCATTTCCTGACCAACTATAAGCTTCTGAAATTTTATTTCTTCTTCGGTTTAAAAAAAAGATGATGTTCTATAAGAAAAGGAAACGTTTGGATTTTACTGGTCCTTTATTTACAGAGTGCACCAAACAGCAGTTTTACTGCATCTGAATATAAACTATATTGGTCATCTTTGCACCACAGCTGTGGAATAAAGGTTGTGAATTGATCGATTTCAAAATCAGTATGGAGAAAAATCTTGATTATTCAGCTGAACTTGATTCAGTTGGCATACATTTCTTTTTATTTGTTTTTGATTTAGGGTTAATGACCAAGTGAATACAGTGTTTTTTTAAGTACATGAGAAAGCCAAATTTTCCGATATATCCTTCCATAAGAACATAGGAAAGATAGAACATTCATTCAAATTTCATTATGGATGACTCATACCACAATTCTGTTCAGTCACCTTTTAGACATAGCCCCTTATACTTTAACCAAACAGTTCTATTCAGCTCAGTTTTACAAATTTCAATTGACCCAGCACCCACAACCACTTAGGGAGAGAGCCCCAGATTTTCACCACACTCTGTATCAAATCGTCCTTCTTGATTTCACTCCTAAAGGATTGTTGTCACTGCAAGTTGCAGTAAACTGTTGACTCTGGTGTCAAACAACCTTTGGCCCCCTCTAAATTCTCAGCTATATCTTTGAAAACCATTATATCAGATCCCTCATGTACATCGATGACACCAGCTCTACAAATTGATTTTGATTGACTAGACTGCTTTCCTGACATCCAACACCATAGGAGCAGAAGTTGCCTCCAATTAAAAATTGGGAAGGCCTATTTTCCAAAGGCCAGATGATTGTTTTGAAACATACATGGAAGTTGAGCAGGGGAACCCTGTTGAATCTCTGATAACAAGCATGGGGCTGGATGAACACAGCAGGTCAAGCAGCATCATAGGAGCAGGAAAACTTTTCCTGCTCCTATG
>JAHRHZ010000271.1:12754971-12798189 GCA_024137785.1 Ginglymostoma cirratum
TTTTCCTGCTCCTATGATGCTGCTTGACCTGCTGTGTTCATCCAGCCCCATGCTTGTTATCTCGGATTCTCCAGCATCTGCAGTACCTTTTATCCCTGTTGAATCTCTGTTGTGCAGATTCTGAAGGAACTGCTTGGGAAATTGAAGATTCCAAGGGACAATTCTCTTACGCCTGGATCCTTCTGAAAGTATTGATTTAAATCGATCATTAATTTGTGTATATCCTGATTAACTACTCAACAGACCCCCAACGTACTTCACACTTTGCTCAACTATACTCCCTCCAGACTTCTTATACTGCAGATCCTTGACCAATACCCCATCTCCCCACATGGCTGACTATTTTGCACACCATTTACTTGATGCACCCTCCACCCATTAGCAAACCAATCCTCCTTCTCGTGCTTACGGCCCGACCCTCTTGCCCGGTTGCTGAATCCAATCTCCCTGTCTTGTTTGGCTGAAAGTACCTGATGGGCTCTTTAAGGTCTGATCAAAATGATTACAAGATGACAGTGTACTTTAATATGTAGCTAATTTATTGGGTTAAAATACTTAGTACCTAGATGAATTAGTATCTATTAGTTAATCCATGCATATATATTATAAAGCTATATAATTAGGTCAAACGACTGAGATAAACAAGTGAGTCTCACACTGCCTTCTATCTGTTGGGGACTTTGACAATATCTCAGAACCCACTGCTCCAGTCGCACAAAACCCAGTCTGATGGTATAAACTGCAAAGAGTGGGGCAAAGTCCCTCACATTAATATTATTCTTAATGTAAGCTAAATCCCCATTTCGTAATAATTTCAGTACTTTACCAGACCTCAAAAATAGGTGGAAAACAAGTCCTGTTGGCCCCTTGTAGGTTGCTCAAGTGGACGGTTCTCACCTCCCCTTCAAGGTCAGACAGTCTCCTCCCAATCAAATCAGGCAGATCTTAAAACCTATCTCTTTGACCAAACTTTCTGTCGTATGTTCGACTGTCTTCTTGCATCTCAATTTTGTTTTTTAATGGGATGCACCTGTGAAGCATCTCAAGACACTTTACTACATTAATGATGCAAGTTATGGTTTGTTCTTGTACAGTATCCTCAGCCTGGATGCTCAGAACATGTATTATTCACAAAATCTTAGTGCCATTTGCATTGTTCCTATTATGGAAACTTGACATTTAGACAACCTTTTCATGTTTTGCAAATTTTCGTCCTTAAATTTTGAATGAGCATCATTCTGTGCATCAGAGTGAGATTGTTAGGTTTTCTTAAATACACATCCCAATAGATTGGAGGTGATGCTCTCTTAATTGGACAATTATATCATGTTTTCTCTAGATGAAGTTTGGAGGGCAAATAACCCACAATAACAATCAGGAGTCTCTGTCCTGTGTAGTTATCCTCATTGCTGCCATTAAAAAGTAAGTGCAGAGCTTGCTGTTGGTGACATTAATAGATGAATATTAAGCATGTCCATGATATTTCTCTGCTGAACATTTTAATATGGATTAACACCTCATTGAAGCTATAAACTGAGGAGGAGCTTGTCCACTAATGTTAGTAACAATAATTTCTACCCCTTCAGCTTCGCTTGCTTATGTTATCAAGAACCTTTTACAGAACTGAACTACTGAGTTTCTTTTTCGGAACATTTCCTGTCATCCTGGTATTATTTTATATCTTTAAAGCATTTAAAATGATTAGTTATAAACTGTCTCATCTTGATTATTATATAAAAATGTCAAAACATCCCTTGAGTGAAAAGAAACTGTAAGGTTTTCAAGTGGATTTAATTTAGTTTTGTTGCTGATCCAAGTGTACGTTTGCTGCTTTCTTTACTTTGTCCAATGCACACCTTCCAACCACCACTGCTGTAGCTGATGCCTCCTACTAGGACACAGTTACACTCAAGCTGGTAATATTAGGCAGTTGCCTGTTTGTCTTCTGGTGAATCTGGTGATTGCTGTAGATAATTTAACTTTGCAGATGAGCCCAATTTGTTCTCGGCTGATAGCCGTCTGAGCACATTTATATAAGGAGTCACTGATAATGGTCTGATAATTGGAGGAGCACAGAATAGGTACACTGGCTGAATTTCACAAGAACACGTCAATATTCATAGAATCCCTCCAGTGTGGAAACAGGCCCTTCGACCCAACAAGTCCACATTGACCCTCAGAGCACCCACCCAAACCCATCCCCCTATAACCCACCTAATGTACAAATCCTTGAACACTATGGGCAAATTAGCATGACCAATCCACCTGGCTTGCACATTTTTGGACTGTAGGAGGAAACAGGAGCTCCCAGAGGAAACCCATGCAGACATGGGGAGAATGTGCAAACTCCACACAGACAGTCGTTGGAGGGTAGAATTGAACTTGAGTCCCTGGCGCTGTGAGGCAACAGTGCTAACCACTGAGCCACCGTGCCGCCCTTCTTCCAGTAAAAGCAGCAATTAACTTCTAAGCTTAAATAGTTTCCCACTGCACTAAGTTACTGAAATGTCTTCTATCATAAAAACAGATGACACTCATGAAAATTCACAAACTGTTGCCCTAGCTGAGATCAACTAAAATAGCCTGGGATTGCAGGAGTAAAAACTGCAGATGCTGGAAATCTGAAAACAAAAACAAAAGACAACTGGAAATGCTCAACCGGCGAGGCTGCATCTATGGAGAGAAAACAGAATTTATGTTTCAGATCTATGAGTTTCCATGAAAACGAATGAAAAGTCACATATGTTCGTACTTAAAAGGAGGGGGGATATGATCAAGATATTCATGGTAAGTAGTGAGGAAGGTAGTTATAAACTGCAAAAGGATATCAATGAACTAGTCAGATGGGCAGAGCAGTGTAAATTGACTTTAACTTGGAAAAGCGTATGGTAATGCACTTGTGGAGAGCTAACAAGGCAAGGGATTACACTATGAGATCTCTGAAGGTAGCAGGACAGGTGAATAATGTATTTGGAACCATAAGGGTTACTTACCTTTATTAGCTGTGCCATAGAATATAACAGCGAGGAGATGATGCTGGAATTGCATCTTAAATACATATACCAATAGATTGGAAGTGATGCTCTCTTAATTGGACAATTATGTCATGTTTTCTCCAAAGAAAGTTTGGAGGGCAAATAAGCCACAATAACAATCAGGAGTCTCTGTCCTGTGTAGTTATCCTAGGTCACGACTAGAGTACTACATGCAGTTCTGGTCACTATATGAAAGGAAGAATGTGTTTGTACCAGAAAGGATACATAGAAGATTGGCCAAGATGCTGTCTGAGGTGGGCCATCTGAACTATGCAGGAAGATTGGAGAAATTGGGGTTATTTTCCTGGGAGCAGTGAATGTTGAGGTGTACGAAATTATGAGGGCCATAGATCAGGTGTTTAGGAAGGCATTTTTTTTTCCATTAGTCGATAGTCAAAAACTATGGGGCATGGATTTTAGGCAAGAAGTCAAAGACAAAGAGGAGAGTCACGAAGAAAGTTTTTTCTTTACTTAAAGGCTGGTGGGAACCTGGAAATCACTGCCTAAAATGGTGGTTGGGTTAGAAATGCTTGTAATATTTCAGTGCTATTTAGGTATTCATATGCATTACCATAGTCTCCAGATTATTGGCCAAGAGCTGGAATATGGGATTATTGTAGTCAGATTATTGTTGACCATCATGAACATGAATAGCCTCTTCCTGTGCTGGAAACATCCATAGCTATACTTTCCTCACACAGATGCTGCTGAGTAGTTATTAGAGGACTCCTGTATGCTGTCTTCACTTTGAATTCAAACTGAGTGTAAATTGATGAAAATTCCTTAGACTCATGTGGCAGTAAATTTGCAGTTATTCTCTGTGGTATTGTGTGTAACTTTGAAATTGTATCTTACCTCTGTATGCTTCTGCCATGTAAACAGGAGAAATTTGATAATCACGATGTGAAATAGTTGTGAAAGTTTTTGATGTCAAATTTCTGTTTCACCTGGTCTTGAATATCTCCAGCTATCTGCCTGCTAGCATATTTTGCTTCTAACTTATCAGGAGCTGATGGTACTGTTTTGCCTCCCAGGGATGACCGGATGTTTTCCCTCCTCCCTCCACCCAACCCCAGCTCAAGTGTACTTCAGCCAATACTAGCAATCCTATCTACTTCTCGAGTCGATGTCAACTTGCTTTACACCAATCAGAAATTGGTGATCTTTCTCTACAATGAAATATGATCTGGCCATTGAATGAACTTCTTTGAAATTGTTTGGGATAGTCTTGATCTAATTTCTTCGAAATGGAGACACAGAGAGGCAACAAGTCATCAGCTGTGAGAAACTGGAAAAAATGTGCAGTGGATGCTCTTCTTCTGAGGGGATAGGTCAGGCATTCAGTAGCATAAGTAAATTTAGCTTGTGACTCAACATTGTGTGTCTGAAAAAGGAGGCCCATTTCCCCAACACAAGGATCCTTCATTTTGATAACTCCATAGAAATGTTGGATGGATAGATTTCCTGCATATAATTTGATTAAACTTGACAGTGGAAAAATAAATTGGCTTTAGGTATGGAATAAATTAGGTGAAGGTTCTGCTGATTTAATTGTACGGGTGGTATGGAGGCATATAAATTTAACCTCCACTCTGAGTAAAATTAACAATAACAAGGAGGCATGACAGTGAGAATGTAAAGTTGGTTAGACAAGACAGAAATCAGCCAGGAGTCTCATTCATGATTTCAGGCCAGTGATCATTACTAGGAAAAACGTGTATGGGTGAACTTTGGACAAAAATGTAATTTAGGCTTGCTGCACTGTTCCACAATCAACTTATTTGCAAAAATGACATTGTTGTCTTATGAATAGAGAAAATCCACAGGGCTCCCTCTATTCCTAGTTTATGATGCAGTGTTGCGTGGTACAGAGCCACAAAATCCAGCATCATCTCAAGTTTAATGCTTCCTTTGTATGTACTGAATGACCTAATCTAAAGCAAGGTAATCCCATCATTAATAACTTTGGGATCACTAAATTATCTCCTATTCCCAGTCGAGCTAATAGATACACCACACTAGGGAGGAACAAGTCCAATCACTGTAATGATCTATAGATCATTCATGTAAATTTTCTGCTCACGAATCAGAAGAGCCTTTGGTTTGATCTGTACTGCGTTAGATGATTTTAGCTGCTCCAATTAAGAAATGGTATGTTAACACTCCCAAGTTATAGATAGCATAATTATGATGCTTACATCTCCTTGCTATTGCATGACCTTGGTTGGGAATATATTGTAGATTTAATTTGAGAACAGCATTGATATGGTTGTCATGTCCATCACAAGCCGTTAAGTAGCACCCTGACACTTACTAACCTGCATATGAAGAATAGTCACTAGGGAAAGATAGTGGAAGCTCGAGAACCAGAGTAGGCAGTTTATTGCTGTCTGAAACAATTGGTATGGTATGTACATTCATGAGCAATGAAACACGGTCAGTTAGCTCGTCGGCTTAAAGTAAATAAATTTTTTTTACATATATAGGCCTGTAATTTTCATACAAAAAGCTCAAATATATTTTTACGACTCTATCCCTTTTAATAATTTTGTTATATGCTTATTGATTTTTCATAACCATGTTCTTGCATTGCTTCCACTGCATCACATGATTGTAGTCACTCTAAGAACAATAAACTGGGTGAGCAGAGGTCACCAACCAGGCCAGTGGCTTTAAATTTTCTGGCTGTAAATGATAGAGGATGATTAATGACTTAATAGATTACGTTACAATCCAAGTTGCTTCTTTGCAAAGGTTTGACCCAGTGTGTCTGGGACCAGATAAAATGAATAGACAATGACTGTATTTTGTTGTTTAACCCTTAGGTTATTGAATAGAAGAAAGATCCGAATATTTGTACTACATGTACAAGGACAAATTTCATAAATATTCAACTTGACATTAAGACTATGACAATCCAATATTTGATTTGGTAGCTCAGACTGATATTAAATATTCAGAGCTGAAGGTCTGTTTTGTTCATTTTGATATCCCAGAAGTGATTATGACAGAGTAAATTATTACTCAGAACAGGTTTTACAAATTAATAGTGTTTTTTTATTAACTCAGCAATAATGACTTTGGGGTTTCAAGAAACTGAAACAATGTGGAGAATGGATATTTTTGTTTCATTATTAAAGATTTTGCATTTACTTTTATCTTGTTACTGCCAACTGTCCCATGCTTTACTGTGTAGTATTGTAGAATATCATGTAATTAGCATTGTTCAGTGATTGCCAGGATTCCTGTTGATTGCTAAATGCTTTTGGTGATTCTGAGGTTGTGAAAGGTGCTATATAACTGTGAGTTCTTTTTGAATGCATTCAGAATTCCAGATGGAATTCTTCAGGGATTCCATGGCCATTCCAAAATATCTTTTTTCCAAGTTTGAGCTGTAACCACCAGAAGTTCTGTATTACAAAGTGAATCTTGAATCTGATTGAGCAACATAGAGTCATCTGCGGAATGTAATTTAATGCTGGACTAATCAGATTAGGGGAACCGAATTAGAAGAATCATGACAAATGAGGATTAGGTTGCTTCAGGCCATTTCACTTTAATCCACAGCTACACCGTGATTGTACGTTGAATTATTACAAAATCTAAGAGCCTTTTAACTCACTCACCGTTTTTGTGATAAGGCTCTATTCTACCTTTAAATTAACAAATCCTGCATTTTTAATATAGACATGTCTAAATTTCCTGTGAAATACTTTGAAATTTCAAGAGTTAATTTATTCTGTTAGTTGCCCAGGGAGTTATACTTGAAGACGCTGTTGTTCTGGGTTTCTGCTTTAATCTCAGTTGGAGATTCGAAGTATTAACGGTAGTGAGTGCAAGAGTTTACTGTGTCTTATTTACAATATTTATTCGCTTGGTGTCATTTACTTGGGTGAGGAGAAGCATTGACAGAGTTCAGTACTGATTTGTTTTTGATTACTATACATTGTTGTTTGCAAGCCTAAAATTCTCAACATTATAGTATTTAATAGGATTTCTGCTCCTGAAGTGATTTGGATTGCATTAGTAAAAGCCTTGTTTTTCCAAAGCTTTGGCTCTTTTGAGGCGTTTAGAAGTAGCCACCATACATGTGTGGGACACGAATGGTAGAAACCGTTTCTTCCTAGAAAAATTTGTTATAACTTTTCAAGACATGGATGTGCATTTCCAGCTGTTTCAGTTAGTGTATGAGAGAGTATTGTTTGGATTCAATGTTGGAAGCAAGTCAAAAAAATCTGGTGCATTAAGAGCTCGGGTTTTATGAAAAATTAAGACTATTGCTGGGTTTGGAATTATTTTCTTGTACTCAATTTATCTGCCTCTCTGGTAATGGCACATGTTACAATGCTTTATAACATTCCATAGTTATCAGAGTAATACACTTGGGGGAAAGCATTCCACTAATGTAGAAATAAATTAGGAGCTGTAAAACTCTTTGGACCACAATTTTGCTTTAGGGCTTAACTTTGAGAATTAGGTGGTCCAAATATTACATCTTTCTCTACTTGGACAAAGCAAAAATAGAATTGACAGATGTTCCTGATTGCTCTCGAAAACCCAGTTTAAGTAACTGGTAGAACAACAGGAAAATAACACAATAGCTTGACTCCCAGATATTTGGAAAATAGCATTCTAAACTATAGGGGCCCTTCCACTCACCCCCACCTGACAAGTGATGGAGTTCACTTGAAGCATTAAGTCATGTAGGCCTATCAAGCTCATTTGAGAATTGCTGGATCATGTAGATGTTAGTCTGCTGGGAAAAAAAAATGTACATAGGAACGTAGGAGCAGGAGTAGGCCCCTGTTCCAGCATTTGCTGTGATCATGGTTGATCATCCACCTCCATGCCTTTTTCCCACACTAGCCCATTTCCCTTAACATCATTAATATTTAGAAGCTGTCAACATCTACCTTAAATATTATCAATGACTAAACTTCCACTGCCGTATTGGGTAGAGAATTCCAAAGACTTACAGCTCTCTGATTAATATAATTTCTCCTCAGCTAAATTCAAAGCGCTTTCCTTTCTTTTTCAAAATTGTGTTCCCTGATTCACAGAAACTGGGGAAACATCATTTTGCATCTACCCTGTCCATCCCTTGAAGTACTTTGTAGGTTTCAATGAGATCACGCCCTCATTCTTTGAACCACTAGAAAATACAAGCCCAGTTTGCCCAATCTCTCTTCATAGGACAGACTCACCATCTCAGGAACAGGTCTTATGAATCTTTGTTGCACTCTCTATATGACAGTAATATCCTCCCTATCTTTGGGTATTAAAACTGCATACAGCACTCTAGGTGTTGTCTAACCAAGGATCTCCATTATTGTAGTAAGCCTTTACTACTCTTGTCCTTAAATCCTCTTACGAAAGAAACCTAACATACCATTAGTCTTCCTAATAGTTTGTTGTGTCTGCATGATAGCCTTCATAGAATTATGCAGTAGAGAAGAGATCCTTTGCTCATCAAGTCTGTACTGCCAGAATTATACTACTACCTACACTAGTCTTTTTCTGCTCTTGGCCCATAGCCTTGAATATTATGACACTTCAAGTACTCATCCATGTACTTTGTAAAGGTGGTGAAGTTTCCTGTCTTAACTACCCCTCCCAGGAAATGCATTCCAGACCCTACAATCCTCTGGGTGAAAAAGGTTTTCCTCGAATCACCTCCAAGCCTTCTGCCTGAAATAACACCACAGAGGCCGGTATTCCATTACCAACTCACTCTTTATTTATGTGTGGAAAGCCCTCGACATTGGTCCAGCTTCCTTAGCGGTGGCTCTCAGAGCCAACAAAACCTCTTAACACTCCTGTTTATATTGTTCAGCCAATCAGGGAACTTATATTCTATGAGGTCAATCTGGCTGACCTTGTTACAATCACCACACTGCCTTTTACTTTAAAATTAGTCACTTCAGTGAAATATTAACAGCAACACCAAGGTTCTTTTGTAAAACTTACACTTTCTAACCGGCTACCATTTATGAAATACACTGCAAGAACATTCTTTCGATCAAAGTGGATAACCTCATGTTTTTCCAAATAATATTCCCTCTGCTACATTCTTGCCCCCTCAGTAGTTCTACCCAAATACTCCTGAATTCGCTTGCTTCTTCATCACCATGCATATTCTCACCAAATTTTGTGTCATCCTCGATCTTACCAATATTTGATTTTGGTCCCCACTTCCATTTGGACTTTAATCCACTGATATATATTGTGAATAGCTGGCACCCAAGTTCTGATACTTGGCTAGGCACATCCCTGCCAATGTGAGAATGACTCAGCTATTCCTACTTCTTTGATGCTTGTTCACCAATCCTCAATCTCTCCCTCCTAATGCATGTGCTTTAATTTAGCTAATGAACCTCTGGTGGGGGATTTGACCAAAGGCCTTCTGAAAATCCAACAATACAATAGCCACCAATTTTCGTTTATTAAATCTGTTGATAGTACCCACGAAAACCTCAAAACAGATTCATCAAGTATGATTTCCATGGTGACTAGACTCAATCATGATATTATCCAAGTGTCTATTTATTACATCCTTTATTAGATTTACCAAGTTTTATCTCCAATACTTTGGGTAAATTTTCATCATCACTTCTGGGCATTAATCTGGAGGAATCGATTATCTATCTCTATACAAACAGTCTGATTTTTGTCACACTGATTGAATCTCTTGATTGTAGCAGGGTGGCTTTTTCTTTGCAAAATTAGAAACTTCTACAACAGTATTTCTATCAACTTGTGATGTCTGTGAGACAAGATGCAGGTGATTGATGTTTCAAAAGTTTAATTAAACACAAACTACTTTCTTTCAATCTAACTACTTTAAAATACAAAAGTTGAAGCATGTTTGTTCATATTATTAGACAGAACAAGGTACAGCAGACTTCGTGTTCACTATTGGTTCTGCATTAAGCAGGATTGTGATGAATTGCATTTCATTTCATGCTGCAGCAAATGAGATAATTAATTCACCAGAATACAAGGAGGTAATTAATTCGTGTCCTGTAGAGCACAAAAAAATGTTTTGTAACTATCCTGTGTAATCTTGTATATCTCTAATTGGTTTCTAAACTTAAAGAACAAAGAACAGTACAGCACAAGCACAGACCATTCGGCCCACCAAGTCATGTCAGCACATGATGCCTTTCCAAACTAAAAACCTTTTGCCTTCATGTGGTCTCACTATCCACCCGGTGGCTCAGTGGTTTAGCATTGCTGCCTTGCAGCACCAGGGAACCATATTCTATTGCACCCTTTTAAGAGAGAGGTTGAACAAGAGGTACTGAGCTGCTAGTTATGACCACTTGAATAAACAGCTTGGGAGGGCTTGGTTTTTTTTTAAACAGTCTAAATGGGTGTGGCCAGTTGTCACAGATTAGGATTTCTCGGCTTTGATTTTTCAGGAGCATCAGAAGCAAATGGGGTCTCAATACAGTTGGAAGCTTCAGGGAATGTCTACTGGCTGCTACTCTCTCTGAATTTCCTCTTGATGTTTTTTTCCTCCTAGATTGGAGAACTGCATGTCAGAATCTGTGTCAGTATTTTCCTTTTTTGCCAAGGGGTGTGTTTATGGAAGTTTACTATATTGGAACAGTTAATTAGTAATAGTTACTTATATATTTTTCTGTTTAGTTTCCAGTAGACTTAAGTTATTCTAATTTCCTCTTTCTTTGGTTGTATTTTAACTACAGTGTTTAAATAAATGGTGTTTTGCTTAACGTCAAGTAGTTTGACCAGTCACATTGCATCTGGAACAGACACTTTACATTTGCCTTTAAAGTAAGAAAAATTTAAGGTCTAGGCTACCTTGTTAAAATATTTTGAGGGGATCTGGTCTGGTCCATAACAAGTGACTGTCTGAGCGGAGATTGCATGTTCTCCCCCTGTCTGTGTGGGTTTCCTCTGAGTGCTTTGGTTTCCTCCCACAGTCCAAAGATGCACAGGTTAGATGGAGTGCCATGCTAAATTGCCGATAGTGTCAAGAGATGTGGAGTCTAGGTGGATTAGTCATGGGAAATGCAGGATTTTGGGATTAGGGTTATGGAGTGGGTCTGGGTGGGATGCTTATTGAACAAGTCTATGTGGACTCAATGGGCCAAATGGCCTGCTTCCACACTGTAGGGATTCAATGATTCTGTGACCTCCTTTATGAATACCGACACATAGCAGTCATAAAGGACCTCACCCACTTCCTCCGGCTCCATGCAAAACTTCCCTCCTTTGTCCTTAAGTGGACCTATCCATTCCCTATCTATCCTTTTGTTCCTTGAGTATATATACCAAGGGCATTGCATAGCGTCTATTAGCTTCCTACCTCCTTGTTTAAGTTCTTTCCTGCTTTCTTTATATTCTTTGAGGGCTCTGTCTGTCTTAATTTTAATAAATGTTACATATGCCTCCTTTTTCTTTTTGACTGAGCTCACAATTTCTCGTATCATTCAAGGTTCCTGAATCTTGTTATCCTTATCCTTCATTTTCAAAGGAACATGCTGGCCCTAAACTCTAATCAACTGGTCTTTAAAAGATTTCCATATGCCAGATATGGATTTACTCTCAAACAGCAGCACCCAATTTACATTCCCCAGTTCATGTCTAATATTATCATTGCTAGCTGTCCCCCAGTGTAGTATGTTCACCTGAGGACTACCCTCTTCCTTATTCATAAGTAGCTTAGAATTTATGGAATTATGGTCACTGTTCCGGAAATGCTCTCCTACTGAAACTTCGATCACTTGTCTGAGCTCATTCCACAATGCCAGGTCTAGTATGGCCCCTTCCGTAGTTGGACTGTTTCCATATTCCATCAAAAAAGCCCTCCTGGATGCACCTAACAAATTCTCCCCATCCAAAGTTGTGGGACTAAGAGAGTCCCAGTCAATATAGGGGCAGTTAAAATTATACATGTCAAAAAGCCTATTGTTATTACATTTTTCCATTATCTGTCCATATATCTGTTCCTCTGTCTCCAGCTGGTTGTTGGGAGCCCTGTAGTGCAACCCCATTAAAGTAATTGCATCCTTCCAGTTCCTGAGCTTTACCCATATGGCCTCAGTGGCTGACCCCTCCAAGGTGTCCTCCAATGTCTATCACTCAGCACTGTCATTTTCACATGAGAATAAATGTTACTGTTATGAATTTAACATGAGAGTGCAGTAGTACTCATGTAATGTTAAGTGTACTGTTTAAGTATGGATGTCAGAATCATGGGACTGACAAAATGAGGCAGAAATAGGTGTCACTAGTCGTATTGATTGGCTGAACTTGTTTCACAACTAACTCCATTTAATTAACCATTGTGTAGAAGCACCGCAGATAACTACAATGAAATCGAAATCGTTGTGTGAGCAACAGCTAAATTTTTAGCACAGATGGTGATACACATTTGTACTGTCCATTAGCTCCTCTTGAAATTAGCCTTTAATCCCCGACCCCTTTAGTCACATCATCTCATCTTGCCCGTTTTAAAAATTACTGCAAAACAACACACTCTTCTACGTAATTTTTTTAGCAGCTCTTACATTTATCAATCTGTTGCTAGTTTTGAGTTTTCATGAGCCTTTTTTCAAGAGTTAGCATTTTGTTATGAAAGGAATGGAAATATTTATGAGAATGTTTTGCACAATAGTTGCATCTAGTTTATTGGGATCAGTATAGCAAGGAAAGTTGTGTTTTCTTTGATGACATTATTACTTTCGTTCAACTATATTTCCTTCCACATTCCAATTTTGCTTTTTTCTGAAGACAGCAACTCTCATTGGGAAATGGTTTCTGATTACCATATTCAAAGTTCATTTTTTATCTGATTCCCCGGGAAATGGATATAGCAGATGATGTGATAATTGTACTCTGATGAATCCATGCCTGCTGTCTTTCAACAGGAATCACTGGATAAGAATCAGAACCATGATTGAGGGCAATATTACCTCACCCCACTCCAAGGCTCATGTAATTCTATTGTGTATTAAAATTGATTTTTAGTTGAGATGCTCATCAAGCTTGAAAGTATTAGACGGTTTTGATCCTCGAGTACAATGCCTTCAGCTTTTGTCTAAAAAACTAGAAAAAAATGTAGTTTCAAACTTAGTATGCTTATGTAAAGAAATTTAAGCTATTGATGCTTGCATGGCTCATACTAGATGTTATTCTTGGGGTGTCTCAGAAAGGAATTTTCAATAAAGATACACTGAACTACCTTCATATCATTATAATTCTTAACAGCTTCTTGACTGAATACAGAAAGCCAGCATTCAAAACTTCAAAAACATGAATCTGTGCGTTAATATTTATTGCTGTAAGTTCTCTCTATTTTGTTTGAGCTGCTGAATTTCAGACAATAGAGAACAGAACAGATCAGTGATAGCAAGGAGAGGAATGCAATATTTGTGTTATTCCACCATGTGTGATTATGTGTTTTGAGTATTTGTGAGTTCATGTCCTATGTTTTTGACTGTGTCTCTATGAAGTACTGTGAAACAGTTTTTCTATCTTGCAAGTACATATGCTGGTTACTGTCAACTGCCAGTGGAGCATTTCTATTGGATAGTTACATCCTGAAGGTGAAAGAGATGATCTTTGGCTATTCAATAGCCTTATGGTCATAGGCCCATGGTTGTCTTCTACTGCTGGAGCAGGCAATTCCAAACTGATGTCACCAAAGACACTGAACCAGAAAACTATGCTTTATAATGTCATGTAAATGTCCAAATGTGAAAGTTGCACTGTATTGGCTTCATGCCTGTTCCTGGGCCCAAGACTTTACTTTTGAAATTTAGAGGAATCATTCACAGTAACAAATCATTCACAGTATCATATTATTTTCCCCTCCACTGGGTCTGTTGGAGGCCATTTAGAAAATGCAAGAGCAGAAGCCAGAGCATCCACTTTCCATATTGGCCTTGAATTACCCTTAATGTGAATGGTGGCAAGAAATATCATAACTTCATGGAGGTGCTTTCTCATGATCTCCAATAATGAGTATATGACAGAAAAACATTTTGAAACCTTCAGATGAATCTTGTAGTTCCTTTAACTCCTGCAGTACTGTATTATATGTCGATGAGTACAGTCTAAAATTATACCTTGATATTCAGCCTGTCATCCAGTTTTGTAATTTGGAAAACCTTGTATCTGAAATGTTGTTGGAATGTTTTTCAGCACAGTGCACTAGTTACTGTTAGGGTCTGCATGTTTTCTCATCCTCAATTTAAAATTCCTTCACTCTCTTTAATCCTAGCCACTCTCTTTCTGTCTTATATAATGGCAGGCAATTGACAGCCTTCTCACAATGGGCTCCCTGTCAATCTATGATTTAGCACCACCATTTACTCTCAACTCTCCCTCTGAATCTTCTCCTTCAGCGTCCTAGTCTTGCCACTTTGGCTCCTGCCTTCAAAATATCCCTTAAGATTACTTTTTGTGTACTCTTGTCACTTTCTGACTTGCATCCCTTTGTCCTCTCCTGCTAATGAGTTGTATGTATGGCGCAGTGTCATAGCACAGAATGATAAATTATGCACTTTGCAAGCGGTGACCTCTGGGTGGCCAGAGTTCCTGCTCCTGATCATTGTTTGATGATCCCTATTTGAAGTTGTGCATGTGTGAAAATCATGACAATATAAAACAGGACTGAGAGGTGATATCAATGATAGTACCAACAATGACTGTTATCAATAGCTACTACTGGGAACTTTGTGTGGAAGGCAGACTGACCAGGTTTGATTGAAATACTCACCATCATCAAATAGTATTTTGTGTACTTTCTAGGCCCTCATATGTGAAACAGTTGCTTGGGACGTAAGAAAGTGACTGAATCATGTGAAACCATTCCCTGGATTAAGGCAGCAACTTGAGGAAGGACAGGGAGTAAACTGGAAAAAAAATTAATTAATTACACTTTCCATGTATGAATTAGCCTACAGTGTACCTTGTCTACATGAAAAGGGTCTGAAGAATTGCGTTGATATTTTATGTCCTTCTACTTTTGCAGTGTTTCTGAAAAAACAGCCACACTTGTACTTTCTTGCGGATTGTCATCACATATCCACTAACCAGAGCACATATAACGAGATTCAGATCCAGCACAAAAATGATTTAAATTACATGCTTCTCTTCCTTCTAACTCCTGTGGCCACTTCTCTAACATGGCAAGAAATCTAATCAAGATTGTTCTTTGTTTGAACCTATTTCTTAGTTCCTGTCGTTCTTGTGCACCATGTAAAGTGCCACCAATCTTCCTTGTACTCTGTAACTGTGCAAAATTGATCAGGTACAGAAAGAAAGTGACTTTTGAAACCAAAGTAATTTTTTTAATTGTGTAATTATGTGTGCAGATGTTTTGGCCATAACTATGGAGATGTACTTGAATAGCCAAAGGGAGTTAGCCTTTGTTGTTTTTGATGTACACTCTCTTGGTCTCTGACTTCCATTCCTTCTCTAGCTGCCAAATATGCTGCTTTTCTATTTTTGACTGCATAAAGAACACAAACTCTTGTTCAAGCTCTTGACTAGGCTGTATTTTATACAGTCTTTCAAATGCAAATAACGTTGCAAGGAGATAATTTATTGTGATGTTTCAATCCCTCTGAAGGTTATAAAATGTAAGTTGCACCATATTATTTCTTTGAAACTATATCTTGACCAGAATTTATTCCTACATTTTATGAAGACTAATTATTGTACAAACAACAACATAAATTATTGTAATGCTTCCAGTTGATAGTAATACAGGACAAGTGAAATCCCAGAATGAAATGTGGTTTAATCAGTCGCATGTTTATTTGTTGAGCTTGGTTAATGTGGTTGTTTGCCACTGAAACAAATTACAGTTTGCTGCAGATGTTCTTTAATGATAGAACATCAGTTTTTTACACAAGAGGAAGAGAAACAAAATGAATGCATTTTATTTAAATAGAAGCCGACAGTCAGAAAGCTCTTAACACAAATATCACAACAAAGTTTCAATTTATTTCCCAACCCGTTCTCCTTTTACAGATACTCAATTCCAAAGAAATTTCACTCCTATCTCAACTCTTCAAGTCTCTACTTAACTGTTTCCTCCCACTTCATTTTCCTTGGACTGCAGAGACAATTTTTGATTCTTTTTGAGTTTGCTGGCATGAACTTTTCATAATTTTGGTGGCCTAAACTTTCTCAGTTCTAATAACTTGAAGATTTATATTCAAACTGTTCAGGCTTAGAGGCTCCACAGGCTATACACTACTTCTGTTAAAGTGACTGGGACCCCTTGAACCAATAGCTTGATTCTTCAGAACTGTCGACCTTGAAACTTCTATTCTGAAGTCAAAATTAAATTAATAGCCTCGTGGTTGCTTTCTGTCACAAGCTCAACAATATGAACATTGCATCAATTAACTCTATGGGAGTTCTTCCAGGCTTTTGGCTGCAATCACATCCAGTCTGATTTATTTAAATCACCAGCTAGATGGCTTTCTGATGTGTTTTAAAAATATTACCTTCACAGAACTGAGCTATATTGGTTGAACATGGTTCTTGCAAACATATATTTTGTGCATGAGCAATTTATTGAGACAATTGGGAATTTAAGTCACCAGCTACTTCCACTCAGGATGGTCATCCATTTAACACTGAATGAGGAATTCATCTCTCAGAGTGTAGTGAATCTGTGAAATTCTTTGCCTCAGATACCTGTAAAGCATGGGTCATTAGGTATACTCAAGGCTGAGATAAACAGATGTTTAATCAGTAAGTGTACCAAGGGTTTTGGGGAAAAGGCAGGAAAGTGGATTTGAGGACTATCAATTCAATAGTTAATGACGGAGCAGGTTCGATGAGTAAATGGCCTATTTCTGCTCCCGTGTCTTATGGAGTCAGATTCTGGTAGCCCAGGAGTGTGAAATCCAAGTGTGCTGAGAAGCCCTGGTAGAATATAGGTCTGAACTTTGGGCATATCTTTAATTAGCCAGGGTAACCTTTTGGAGAATTAAGCCATGCTTTTAGATATGATGGTGGGACTCCATTGGGAGAGGCGAGCTGCCCTTTGAAAGAGGTCAGGTGACCTTTGGAAGCATTACTCATGGACATGAACGTGCCTAAAAAGTGTATAAATAAGTTGTCAAGTTCACTGAAAGCTTTTTTTTATTCCCTCGTGATGAGTGGACAATGCTAGCTGGGCCCGCATTTATTGCCCATCCCTGGTTGTCCTTGAGGAATTGGTGCTGAGCTGCCTTCTTGAATTGCTGATATCCAGGTACTGTAGGTTGACCTAAAGTACCCTTAGGGAGGAAGTTCCAGGATTTTGACACAACAACAGTGAAGAAATGGCAATATATTTCCAAGTCAGGATGGTAAGTGGCTTGCAGGGAAACTTGCAGTTGGTGGTGTTCCCATATATCTGCTGCCTTTGTCCTTCTAGATGGTAGATATTGTGGGTTTGGAAGGTGCTGACCAAGAACATAGAACAGCACAGCACAGTACGGCCCTTTAGCCCATGATGTTGTGCCGACCTTTGGTGAATTTCTGCAGTGCAGCTTGTAGGCTGCTGCTACTGAGCTTCGGTGGTGGAAGGAGTCGCGTTTGTAGATGTGGCACCAGTCAAGTGGGTTGCTTTCTCCTGGATGGTTTCAAGCTTCTTTAGTGTTGTTGGAGCTGCACTCATCAGGCAGGTGAGGAATATTCCATCATATTCTTGACTTGTGCCTTGTAGATGGGGGAGAGGCTTTGGAATCCAGGAGGTGAGTTACCGCAGTATCGCTAGCTTGTAACTTGCTTTTGTAACAACTGAAATCAAATGGCCAGTCCAGTTTAGTTTCTAGTCATTCTGGTTATCAGGATGTTGATAGTGGGGGATTCAGTGATGGTAACACCATCGAATGCCAAGGGCAGTGTTTAGATTAGCTCTTATTGGAGATGGTCATTTGCCTGGCATTTGTGTGGCTCAAATGTTGCTTTCTACTCTCAGCCCAAGCCTGGATACTGTCCAGATTTTGCTGCATTTAGGAATGGATTGCTTCAGTATCTGAAGAGTCCTGAATAGTGCTGAACATTGTGCAGTCATCAGGGACCATCCTCACTTCTGACCTCATAATGGAGGGAAGGTCATTGATGAAGCAACTGAAGGTGGTTGGACCTGAAGCATACTTGGCAATAAGTGAGGGTAGCATGTTTTGTGGACAGGCTTGCCACATCTGTGCCCTATCACCATACGCTGGACTGTTGTTAGCAAAAATCCTGTGAGTGTTTGCTTTGAAAATTCCAGATTGTTGATTTTGGCGGATCTATTGACAGTGAAAACTGTCAAAAACAACTGTCAAGAGAACGTATCAAAAGCATGAGTGAAAAGAAGCTGTCAAATCATTTAAGGTGCTGTCCTTTAAATATTTGAATAAAATGTCTGGAGTGTTTAAAAATAAACATTGCTTGGTATTTCACACTGTCTGGTGGCTTAAGCCTATAAACATCCTTTATTGGATTATGGCTGATTTCATAGCCATTAATTATTGCGTACCTGCCATTTCCCTTTGATTGACAGCTACAATTGGATATAAACACTTTGAAGTGTTTGATTTTTATAAGGGATTATGGAACCCTATGAAATACTTGGTGTTATGAGACTTTATGTAGTTGAAGGAATGTAAATAGATTTTCATGAATGAGTCTTTTTCAATATAGTAAAATTCATAACAGGCATTTAAAATAAATTCTGTCTCATCAATGCATTACCCTAGGGTCTGCCCATGGTCTATACTGGGTGAGTTAACATGGTAAGTGTAAGGACAGAGTGTTGGATGGTGAATATGAGTTGAGAATAAGTTCGCATAGAAACTTTGAAAGATTTTGGGGTGGATACAACACTTACTTTAACATGAAGGGTATGATGAACTATTCGGATGGACGGAGGGGCATAGGTTGGCATGGAGGGCATGAAGGATCATGGAGGAAAGTTCAGGGCAAGAGGAGTGTATGGATAGTTGAGGGATATGACTGATTAGGACTGGAGGAATGTTTTGTGAGGTCAGCAGGCCAGACCCCCAGGCAGTGCTTCCTTGCCAGAATAAAGATCTGACATTCAGGCAGCCAAGCTTAAAAGTAGGATGCATGGACCTGGGAATTTTCTTGAGTCTTTGGGCCCATCTTGTGAACAAAAGATCCAAGCCAGTAAGTCAGGATATATTGGCCATTTGCAGGATGTCAAACTATTGAATGGAGTGCCACCCAGGTCAATGCTGGTGCCTCTATTTGGGATCTCCAGAATGGTTTGGGTAAAGAGACCAAATACATTGTCACCAAATTTGCTGACGATACAATGATGGGTAGGAGAGAAAGTTTCGAGGAGCACTAAAGAAGTCTGCAAAAAGATGTAAGTAAGTTAAATGAGTGGCAAAGAATTTGGCAGTTGGAATACAATGTGGGGAAATATGAGAATGTCCACTTTGACTAGAAAAAAAAGATTGAGATGGAGAGAGATTGCATTGTGTGGCAGTCCAAATGGAGATGCATTTCCTGGTATATAAACCACAAAATGTAGTATGAAGGTGCAGCAATGAGGAAGGCATATAGTATATTGGCCTTTATTGGAAGGGCAATGGAGTACAAAAAATAGTAAAGTCTTGCTACAACTGTAAATGGCATAGGTGAGACTGAACCTAGAGTACTGAATATATTTTTGATCCCCTTAATTAAGGCAAGGTTGTACTTTCATTGGAAACAATTCACAGAAGGTTCACCAGAATGATTTCTGCAATGAAAGGGAAGATTTGACGCTCATACTTATTAGAGTATTGAAAATGAGAGTTGATCTCATTGAAACATATAAGGTTCTGAGAGTACTTGAGAGGGTGGATGCTGATTAGATCTTTCCCCTTGTGTGGGAATTTAGATCTAGGGGACTTGTTTTAAGAGTATGGTGCCATCCTTTCCAGACAGATGAAGACTTTCTTTTTTGCAGGATGATTGGTCTTTAGAATCCTCTTCCATGAAATGGAGGCTGGGTCATTGATTATATTAAAGACTAAGTCAGATTATTGCTCTACAGGAGGGTCAAGGGTTAAGATGGGGGATGGGCAAGAAAAGTCAGTTAATGCTGCCATCTATCAGCCACAATCTTATTGATTGGTGAAGCTGCCTCAGTGAGTGGAATGGTTCTGATGATCTTGATATATTTCATCAGATTCTTTCTTTACAGAGTAGATTAAAATCTCTCTTCCAATGTATATGCTTTCCTTTTTGCTGTTTTCTGGTTTGCACTCATTATCCATCTTCTCTTTTGAAAACATTAGCCGCACAGGTATCTGTTTCCTCAGGTTCCTCCCTAGTAGCCATCTTATACATGCAAACCTGGAGTGGGAGTTTGCCAATGTACTCAAACCCCAGGGGCATTTGCTGGCCAAATCTAGTCCTGTTTCCACCTTTGAATATCTGAAAAATCCCAGCAGGAGCCACTAGACAGTAATCAGAACTGATAATCTCAACTAATGCTCTCCTTGTGAACTCACTATTTAAGATAAACAGTACTATTACATACATTATGCTGACTGAGATCAGTTTGTTAAAATCTTCTGACTTTTAGGGCATTTAACTGAGATGTACCCTGAGATTTTTGATCATTTTATTTTGTTCCCTTTCTCATTCATATGAATGGGAGCCTGATTTTGTTAGCAGTGAGCAAGAGACATATCAGAAGTTGTGAATTCTTCTAAATCTTCATGTAGTGCTTTCAAAACAAGAGCACCTCCTGATATGCATTCAAGCTGTTTTAATGATCCTCTAAAATTGGATAATGCAAAGTTAACATTATTGATGAAATGTGTATGGTCCGAATAATAGTGTTTCTCAGTTGTTGCGTGGACAGGGAACAGAAAGTAGTGCAATTGCCTTTTTTCCTTCATGAACAAGTGAGAACTTTGAGCATCTGTTTGGCATTGTACTGCGCTCATAACAGCTGCTATCTTCTAACTAAAATGAATAATATATTCAATCACACCCTAGGATAAGACCTTATCCCAAAACGAATGAGGAAGTATGGACTGTACAGGAAAATGATGATTCAATTATTAATATGCGCCAATGTTACATTTGTTGCTATAAACTTAACATTAATCCTCTCAAGGTGAGATTGTATCTTTCTTTCAAGGTCAGAATAGCATCGAAATTTGCCAAAATTAGCAATTGGAAATGCAAGATTACAGGAATAGGGTATGGAAATGGGTCTGGGTAGGATGCTCTTCAGAGGCTTGGTGTGAACTTGTTGGGCTGAATAGCCTGTTTTCACACTGTGGGGATTCTATAAATCTATAAAAGTACTTAGAATCGGAGCCAGCATGAAATGCATTGGCATGATTTCACAGAGTGCTCTGCTTGTTTCACTATATACAGTACATAAATGCTTGAATTCATGCTGGTGCTTGTTTCTCATGGATACCCTACAATATCAGCATGGTGGTTCAGTGGTTAGCATTGAAGGTGGCACGGTGGCTCAGTATTTAGCACTGCTGCCTCACAGCACCAGGGACATGAGTTCAATTCCAGCCTCAGGTGACTGTCTGTGTGGCTTTTGCATTTCTCCCTGTCTGTGTGGGTTTCCTCTGAGTTCTCCAATTCTGGTTTGTTGTGAATTCCTTAATTCCTTTACCCCATCAGTTGCCAGCAAAGTGTCTGGACTCTAAGCTGAGGAGTTCTCTCCCTAAACTTCTGTATCTCAGGCTCATCCTGTACCTGCCCTAATATCACTTGTTGTCAAATTTTAACTCAATGTGTTCCTATGAAATGCATTCGATGTATTCTCTTATGGCAAAGTCACTATAAAGATGTACATATTTGTAACTATGGCAGATGTACTTGATAATGCATATTTCACATGCTGAGATTAGGTTACAAAATTAAAATAATTTGCTGCACAACTATAACTTTTTAATTAATTTACAAAATAAAAGTGAAATTGACACGTATTGGCAAGGGCCCTTTTGTGTTTGTGCTAACATGAAGGAGGGAAAATAATAATGGGCTTCACTCATCTGAAGTACATGTTAGGAGCGCACTTCATGCTGCAAGACTGTAAAACCTCACACTTTCATTCTGTCTTCGGTTATTTTGCTGAAAAGTGATTACAATACTTCCTAAAAACCTCTCCCAAACTTCCACTTTTCTGAATGGATGACAGTTATCCTGAAATGCTCAAGCTTCAGTTCCAAAACTGAAATACAATTTTTCAGTCTACCTTCAATCCTGCAACTGTCAAAAATCAAATCATGTTTTCAATGCCGCAATATCAAAAGTGATCCACCGATTGCACCAATAAACTGGCCAGATTATGTTGGCAAAACAATGGTGAAGATAATTAATGCTCATTTTTTTTGTGAAAGGTGCAGCTACTTCAGGCAATGGGTTAAACTCAAAAATTCGAGCATTGCTGTTTGATATTTTGCTGCTCCACGTTTGGCTTTGCAAAAATGACATCTCACTAACCATTTCATCATTGATATGTATTGAATGCTATGAAGTTGTTCCAAGCATAATAACTAAATTCCCCCCAGAAAATAAAATCCTATTGTCTCAAGGCTATTCCTGTTGCAATATGGTTGTGACCAAATCAATCTCTCTAGAACTAAAAATAAACAATTTCAAAAATGGACTGTCATTCTTTCAGGTTTTAATTTTTGTACCTTTTAAAAATGGACTTATACATTATCTTTTGATTTTGTTTTCCTATTTTTAATTCCTCAAGATCCAATTTTCCTCTCATTGTCTTTACAATTTATATAACATTGAATTCACCCACTCTGCCTGACACTTCCTCCTCAGTTCTTGCATTTTACTGGTGGCTGTGGAAAGTTTCATCGAATCATAGAATCCCTACAGTGTGGATGTGCTGTGAGGTAACAGTACTAACCATTGAACCATCGTGCCATCCCTTCTCTCATAACAAAATATCTAAGTGTGAGTAACGTTGTTCTGAAAGATTGAACGCACGTTTATTACAGTTCACTACTTTATATACAAATATTACATTTACAGGCACATTCATGTCTGGGCTAACGTTAAACTATTCAGTTACAAAGAGTAGAATAGCATGTTTCAAGCTGCATGCCATATTTCAGGTGGCCTGAGTTAAGATGAAGTCTGAGATCTTTATATCAGATGTCACATACGATGATACAGTGATGATTTGAGCATGTCTGTTCAAGGTATGTTGACACAATGTGTGAGACGTACCATAACAATGGGGACCAGCAGCCACTGACTGGAGACACCTGTATTGACTCATTTGGGGAAGGCCTGTTGAAATACAAGCCAAACAAGCAATTAACAGGCCCTGGGGTGAGGGGGGATGTCTTCCAAGGCATCAAGGACCCTGGGGGTGAGGATTCTAGCCCTCTGGATAACAAGAAGCTGTTCCGATTGGAGTGCAACAGGAGCAACATCCATTGAAGGCCCAGAGATAAGTGATGATGGGAGGGATTTCACTGGATTGGCTATCGCAGAGGAGAAGGGTGTAAGGTTTTGACGGCTGAAGCGGGAATGTGGGTCTCTACAGGCTGTATCCTCCTTTTGCAATGCTGTGTCATTTGATCAGGTATTAATTGCCTTTGAATGAGATACCTCATCTGGAAAACCTGCACAGCCTTGCTTGTTATGCATCCTGTGTGTTGAGGGCCTGTCCACCATTGAGTTAAAACCAAAAGCAGCAGGATGATACCCTTAAGTGGTCTTCAGTTGACCACTTAAGAGTTACAATTGGTGGTGGATGCATCCATTGGGCATCCCACTGTGGACAATCAAAGATGAAGAAGGATAGTGACAGTGTCTTCATTGGGCATCCTCCTGCCTGGTTAGATATATTCCCCATACCAATTGATCACAAGCAAGAACTTAAAATGCCATCTTTGATTTGGGTAGGGAAGCACACAGTTACTTGGCCTGTTCACTCAGATCTAAATGTCTGATTTCCCTTGTTGTGACATTACCAATTCTCTCTGTCAGCAACTTGCCACGCAGAAGATTAAAAGGCATAAGAGGGCACGTCCAATTTGATTCATTATTCTGATACATCATAAAGGATCATTAGTGATGTAAATATTCTTCAACATTGAATACTGCTGATTCCCCCACCCACCCCCTCCAAACTAAAAATTTGGAAAAGTTACAAACATATGATCCAGGAGTAGAATGAGGCCATTTGGCCACTTTAGCCTGCTCCACCATTTAATAAGATCACGGCTGATCTGGTTTTAATCACAAATGCACATTCCCACCTATCCTTGATAACTTTTCACTCCTTTGCTTATCAATAATTTCTACTTTCAAAATATTCAAAGACTCTGCATGGCTTTTTCAGGAAGAGAGCTCCAAAGACTCAGGAGCCTCTTTTGAGGGGAAAAAAGTGCCTAATCTCTTTTTTTTGAGTGGTGGTCCCTTGCTTTTAAATAGTGACACCTATTTTAGATTCTCCGTCGAGAGGAAACGTTCTTTCCCAAAACCATGTTGACTCTCCATGATTACCCTGACCTAATTCAAACGCCCTGCTATAAATCTTTAATAATAGCTTTAACACGTTCCCTATGACAGATGTCACACTAATTGGTGTGTAGTTTCTGAATCCCTCTCTTTCCGAATAAAAGTGTTACACTTGCTATCTTCCAATTTAATGTCTCACCTTCCCTAAATTTAAGGGGTTTGGAAAACTGAAACCAAAGTAACAACAACCTCAATAGTTGCTGCTTTTAAGTCTCCAGGATGAAGCCCCCCAAGACCTCAGTGTCTCTTCTATAATCGTTGTGATTTTCTTGAGTTTCTCTCTCCCTGCTACTTCAGTGGTGTTATTCATATCTACTGTAGTGAAAACTGACACAAAGTACAAGTTCAATTAATCTGCCACTTCTTTACTTTGCATTATCAGTTCTATAGACTCCCCATCTGCAGGACCAATGTTCACTTTGTTAACTAATTTCTTTGTAGAACCTCTTAGTATTTTTATATTTCTCACTTGTTATCTCTCTTACTTAATTTTTCAATTTGTTCATTCCTCTTTTTGATATTCTATACAATCTTCTGATGTGCACCTGTCTTTGCACAATTATGTGCTTGTTCTTTAAGTTTGATATTGTCTTTAACCTTTTGGGAAGACTTGTAGCTCAGGTTGTGTATGCAGTTGTAGACTTGCTCGCCAAGCTAGTGTGTTTGCTTGCAGGCGTTTCGTCACCCTGCTAGGTAATATCTTCAGTGCGCCTCCGGTGAAGTGTTGGTGTTCTGTCCTGCTTGTTATTTGTATGCCTCAGTTTCCTGGGGTGGTTGGCATTACTTCTGGTTCTGTTTTTCAGTGGTTTGTATATCGGGTCCAGTTCATGTGTTAGTTGATGGAGTTCCGGTTGGAAATATTAAAAAGCATTAAATCAAAAAACATTAAACTGGCCAAACTGGAAGAAAACTGACAATAAGGGTACACAAACACAAACTAGCCACCAAGAGACATGACCAATTCTCCATGGTCTCATTTCACATGGGCAAAGATGGACGCAAATTCTAGTGGGACAACACATCCATAATAGCGCGAGCCAAACAGAGACATGCCAGGAATTCCTGGAGGCCTGACATTCCGACCGGAATTCCATCAACTAACACCTTGAACTGGAACCGACACACAAACCGCTGAAAAACACAACCAAAAGTAATTCCGATCACCCCAGCAAACCGAGGCATATAAATAACAAGTAGGACAGAACACGAATGCTTCACCGGAGGCGAACTGATGATGTTACCTAGCAGGGTGATGAAATGTCTGCGACCAAACACACCAGCTCAGCAAGCAAGTCTACAACCTCATTATCTTTAACCTTTCTAGTTAACCGTGGATGTGTCCCTTGAAATTTTCATACTCAATTTATCTAGTGTTAAGATTCAGTTCTATTTAAAAGATTGACTTTAGGGTACTATGTAAAAATGTATCAAATTAACAATAATTGGCTTTTCCTGTGTGCAATTTTACAGAGACATTTTGTTTTGAAAGGATTCTCCTCTTGGGTGTTCACATGTATAAAGTAGATTAATATCAATTTGGCCATGCTGATCTAAATGCTAGAAAATCTTTGTATTGCTTCATTGAACTAACAAGTAATTTGATGGTGCTTAAAGAAGCAAGTGTGAAGGAGATTAAAGTGTGTAAGCTGTAAAGTGGAGCATTTTCACACCCATTTTTTCATTTAGGGTCAGAAATCACACGAAACCAGGTTATGGTCCAACGGGTTTATTTAAAAACACAAGCTTTCGGAGCATAGCCCCTTCCGCAGGTGAAGTGAGCTGACAACGGGGCTATGCTCCAAAAGCTTGTGTTTTCAAATAAACCTGTTGGACTATAACCTGGTATCATGTGATTTCTGACCTTGTCCATCCCAGTCGAACACTTGCATCTCCACATCATTTCTTTAGTTAGCAAGTGGTGTGAAGTTAACGAAGTGGGAAATTACGAATGATGAGTTTGCTGCTTTCTCATCATTCCAGCATTACCTCCAAAGCAAAAGAGCTGTAAGACACGAAATATTGTTTCTGTCCTGTTTAGTCAAGAAATGATGAAACAGCTGTGTTAGTTCAGATAAATTGAAACAGTGACGTGGATTTATATCTTTATGTGGTGATAGTAATGCTGGTGAAGATATAATGAAAATGGACGCTGGGCAGGATATTTAGAGGAGAGGAAAAGCCAAAGGGCACAGTTTGAAGAAATTAGTGTTAAGATAGTATCTGATTTTGTGGTTCTTCTCCTCCCAATTATGAGGGTGATGAGAGCATTGGGAATTTGTTTAACATTGGTCCATTGCAACACTTCATGCAAGCATGCCTGTTGACACCTATCATGTTCTATAATCTATCTTTACCTTGTTTTGTCCGGCACTTCTGATTGACGGAGTGCAGCTTTGATTCTGTGGGATGTTTGCTGATCCTTACTTGAACCAACATTTGTTTTTCTAGTGTTTACTGATATTTTTCTCTCAGTGACTGTAATTGACAACCCATCACCCTATTTTGAATGAATTCAGCCTGAGGGCTATGTGTTTCTTAGGTCAGACATGTATTCATTCAATCATTTTATTTCTCCATTGACTTCAAAGTATGTGTCTTCAGAAGAGATAAAAATCAATCTCCAAATGCCAGAATTCTGTAATGTAAAAACAGTATTGCTATAAATATCTCATTGCCTGTCAACATTTTGACAGCCGATATTAGCCTTATCATAAAATCTTACACCTTCATCACCAGACAACTCAAATGATCAATTGAGGATTAGGCAATGATGAATAAAGTATCTTTGTTAACTGTTTAATATCATGTGCTCATATTTTCATATGATTCTTGAATAATTTAGTCGATATTCCGAAATGAATAAATTAACAAAAGCATTATCCTTTTGAAAAAAATTGCAACTCAAATCTCTTTTGAAGTAAATTTATATTTTAAGTCTTCTGAATTTTGCTTTACTTTGAATGTTTTATTTAACATTGACAGAAATTGTAAATAGCCACCTGTGTTACTGGTCGTACTTAACTTTAAATAGTAGTGACAAGATGGCGTAGTCCTCATTGTAACACAGTGGGTTAAAAGTTCAATGTTGTAGGTTCCATTGTTGTGTCATGTCACAGCTTTCCCATTGTACCTTAGGAACAATAAGCCCTTCAGGTCTCCTTTGTTGTTGAGTCAGTTCATGTATTATGGTATAAATTCCAGAATAGAGAGGCCTATCAATATCCTTAATCCAGTTCCATGCCACTATAACATATGGCTTTTTGGTATAAAGATACTAGCCTCACTTTCAGTCACTGTCTCTGTCATGAAATTAGTGTTGTATCTTTACTAGTTATGTGTACCTAATATGCAATAATATTAGAACCCAGATTATGTTTTTATCTTTGTGATTCTGTAGTCATATAAATAGTTAGTGTTGTTGATAAATTCCCAAGATATCTGAGTCAACAAAATCTCTACTTTATGTGGTATAATTATGTGTGGACTAGAATATGGAAAATCATTAAGCGCATCATACAAGTGGGAACTAAATGCCACTTTGATAGCCAGTTAATAGCATTAAGTGGGATGCTAAAGGGTGAAATGGTGACAGTAGTGTGGCCATTGCGACAAAGCCTTTCTCCTAACCATCATCGAGCAATCTAGCCAAATTCAGAATTAAAGTCACAACCACAACCAAAACTAAAAACTAGAAACTTCTACTGAAGCATAGTGACTACTCTATCTCTCTCTTTTAGAGAAAGGCACTTTATGGGAAGCTCAGGATAGTTCTGATTTTTGGAAAGAAAATGTTAGCGAGTGTAGAAAGACAGCCATGGTGTGAAAAAGCATTCCTGGAACAAATTACAATAAACAAATGCAGTAAGGAATGTTTTCTATATAAAAGTGGCCTCACCGATATCTAAATATGACAAGGACTTAGAACATGCTGTACAAGTTGAGAGTTTCACATAAAGATATAAATTCATTGAAAGATGCAACATTGTTTTGGCTAGCCTGGGTCAAATGATATCGTAACGTGAAATAATCATATCCTGCGTAGAATTGGTGACATATC
Source organism: Ginglymostoma cirratum (assembly GCA_024137785.1). Classification (NCBI taxonomy): domain Eukaryota; kingdom Metazoa; phylum Chordata; class Chondrichthyes; order Orectolobiformes; family Ginglymostomatidae; genus Ginglymostoma; species Ginglymostoma cirratum. Next base: position 12,783,571 of record JAHRHZ010000271.1, read on the forward strand.
AAAGCATATTATCAATCATACAGGATGACAATTTGGATAATGAAGATATTATACCTGATAACATTCACACATTGATGACAAATTATATGTATTCATCTGTAATGATAACATTCCATAGAGTGAAGCTACACCATCAAGTTATAATTACTGCAGAAAGCCAGATGTGGTTGTGTCATTTCTCCACCAAGGTGTTATCTGAATACATAGTGACAATATATCAATATGCATCATTGTACGCATATTTCAGAAAAAAAGATTATTTTCAACCTTTAAAAGGAAGAACGGGGTATGCGAAGGCAAGGGGGTGGTCATGGGAGTGGGGATCAGGAATGTTATGTTTTAGCATACCTTCCTGACCAGAAAGGCCTGTACTTTTGAAGGCATTTATGTAGCATCAAAACATGTACTATAAAGGTAACCGCCTCACCTGCAGCCTCTGTCTCTGTCATGGACTCAATGTAGTGTGTTCAGTCAGCCAGCTATATGTTTATAGTGCGCGGGAACATAAGTAAGCACAGAGCTTAAATTATTTGTACATGTCTGCAGTACTGTAGCATGTAAGTAGCTGCTATTCTTAATAAATTCCAAGATCTTTGACTCAACAAGTACTGACTGTCTGTGGTATATGTTGTCTGGATGAACATATAGAGATAACCATGAAGTGTATTGGATCATGGCTAATCTGTTACTCAACTTATTTTGCCTGTCATAAATCCACATCTTTATCTAACAAAATTCTTGTCTGCCTCATACCTGCAATCTCCAGTTGTCCTAATGTTTTGAAAGAGGGAATTCCAGACTTCTCCTATCCTTTATATAAAACAGTGCTTTCAGATTTCACTCCTCAATGGCATTGCTCTAATTTACAGCCATGCCATCTCTGTCTTGATTCTCTCATCAGAGGAAATCATTTCTATAACTTCAATGTTCAGGTACTTGCAAACACATTCAAAAAATAAAAACACAGCACTTGAAACAACTGAGACATATCCTTCTGTAATTGTTTAATCCCAGATCCTTAAGATAAATTCAATGTTCCATTAACTTATGTGATTCATTATTTTACCTATCTCTTGGCTTTAAGAGTGCATTGACTCTGAAATTTCTTTGCCTCTCCATATTACTTAGGTATTATCACTTAGTCTAATGGATAACCATGTTGAAATAGTCCAATTTATTCTTCTTAAATTGAAACAATGGCCCCACTGTTACCCACATTGAACTCCATCTGCCACATCTTTAACTCTCACACTTCCTCACAGTTTCATCACTAGCTATTCTTATCCTTTCCTCCTTTGGTAATTGTGATGTATTGTGGTGCCCATTATAGTCCCAGAGATTAAATTTAATTCTTGCTTTTTGTTCTTGAGAAATTGCATAAATGAACTTGATAAGATTCATATTTTCAAACTACAAAAATTTCACTCTTTCAGTTTTTGAACAGCAGTTGTCTAACACCAGTGCCCGCATTTAGGAGCAAAAAGCAGAAGTTGCTGGAAAAGCTCAGCAGGTCTGGCAGCATCTGTGAAGAAAAATCAGAGTTAGTGTTTTGGGTCCGGTGACCCTTCCTCAGAACTGATGGTAGCTAGGAAAATGAATTATATGATTGATTTAGCTTTCTTTAGGGTTTTAGCAAAGATTTGTAGCTTGGGTTGTGGGTGAGGTTGTTGACTTGCTCACCAAGCTGGCTTGATTTCATTCAGACATTTTGTCACCATGCTAGGTAACATCATCACCAAGGACTCTGATGAAGTGATGTTGTTCTACTCTGCTTGGAATTTATACTGTCAAGTCCATTATGGTGAGTACTGTCATTTGCGGCTTTGTTCTGTATGGCTTTGTATATGGGGTCCAATTCTGTATGTTTGTTTGTATTATGGCTTGAGAACTATGCATCTAGGAATTCCCATGCTTGTCTATGTTTGGCTTGGGCTACTATAGCATGGGGATCCCTAGAGGCATGGTTCTCAACCCATAATGCAATCAACAAACATATAGAATTGGACCCCATATACAAACCCATACAGAAAATAAAACGGACATGGCACCACTCACCATAACGGACCGGGCAGTATAAATTCCAAGATGAGTAGCACAACATCGTTTCTTTGGAGGCTCCACTGATGATGTTACCTAGCAAGGTGACGAAGCGTCTGAATGAAAACAAGTCAGCTCGGCGAGCAAGTCAACAACCTCATTTAGCTTTCTATAATGTAATGACTGTTTCAAAGAGAGTAAGATCTGAGGGAAAGACATTGTTTAATTACTCTTCATATAATGGACCAAAATTTTGTAATTTTTTAAGCAGTTCTGAAACCAGTCATCAATATTTTCCAATGAAAATAGCAGCCTTGTCTGCCCCTAAGATTGACATAAAGGACCTTTAGGCATTATGAAGAACAAGGGAGTTCTCCATTTTTTCCGTCAACATATTTATTCATTCATTTAACTTGTTGGTGTTTGGATTTGAGATGTTTTTCTTTTGTGTCAGTTTATTTTTTTGTGATTGTATTCCTGGAGAACCTGAAGAAATAATTTGTTTTTCAAGAACACTTCTGATAGTTTAGTTGTTGTTGCATGGTTTACTCTTTTTAATTGGTGTCTTCATTTTTTGTTACAGACTCTCATTTTCCTTGAGTTTAATGGACTCTCATATTTTATGCACTGTGTTTTATTCTCTCCAGATAACATCCTTAAAGGGAATGCTGATGACTCGTTCATTCTGCTATCTGATAGAATTTGGTTGTCATGAATGAGTTGGCCAAAGGATTTGTTTCTGTGTTGTATGATTCTATGATTCAACTTGAAATTTAGACAGAAGTGACATGCCCTTACCAGGATTGATTCCTGCTCTCGACATATCTGTGAAAAATTGGACAATGGCCTGATGACAACCTTGTTAACTCTTCAATGGTAAAGCAGTTGTCATAGAGTCATAGAGTCCAACAACATGGAGACAGATCCTTCTGCCCAAAAGGGTCCATGCCGACCAAAATGTCCATCCACGCTAACTTCATTTCTCTGCACTTGGCCCATATCTTTCTAAAACTTTCCTATTTATGTATTCATCCAAATGCCTTTTAAATGTTGTTAATGTACTTGCCTCAACCACTCCCACTGGCAGGTCATTCCATATGCGTACAACCCTCTGTGTAAAAAAGTTGCCCCCCCCAGGGTTCCCATGTATTCTTTCCCCTTTTACCTTAAACTGATACCCTCTAGTCCTCGATTCCTCAACCCTGGGAAAAAGACTGAGTGCACTCCATGCCTTTCGTGATCTTATACACTTGTATAAGATACCCCCTCAGCCTCCTAAACTCTGAAGAAAAAAGCCCTAGCTTGTCCAACCTGTCCCTGTAACTCAATCCCTTGAGTCCTGGCGGCATCCTTGTAAATTTCTTCAGCATTCTTTCCAATTTAATAACATCATTCCTATCGCAAGATGACTAAAAGATGAACACAATACTCCCAAGTTGTACATCCAGTACAACTTCCCAACATAACTTCCCAACTTCTGTACTCAATGCCCTGACTGATGAAGGCCAGTGTGCCAGACACCTCCTTCACTGCCCTGCCTATCTGTGAGTCCATTTTCAGAGAACTGTGCACCTGAACTCCAGGGTCCCTCTGTTCCACTACACTCCTTAAAGCCCTACCATTCATCATGAAATTCCTGACTTTCCAAAATGCAACACCTCACATCTGTCCATATTAAACTCTACTTGCCATTTCTCAGCCCACTTCCCCAGCTGATCAAGATCCTGCTGCAATTTCTGATAACCTTCCTCACTGTCCAAGGTACCATTTATTTTAGTTTCATCTGCAAATTTACTAATCATTCCTTGTATGTTCTCATCCAAATCATTTAAACATAAAAAACAGCAATGGGCCCAGCACCAACCCCTGAGGCATACCAGTGGTCACAGGCCTCCAGTCCGACAAGCATCCTTTCACTATTACTCTCTGCTTCCTACCATCAAGTCAATTATGTATCCAATTTGCCAGCTCTCCCTGGATTCCATGCAATCTAACCTTGCAGAGCAGCCTACCATGTGAAGCCTTATTAAAGGCCTTCCTGAAATCCATGTAGATTGCATCTACTACCCTGTCCACATCAGCCTTCCTGGTCACTTCACCAAAGAACGCTAACAAATTTGGTGAGACATGATCTCCCACACAAAAAGCCATGCTGACTACTCCTAATCAAGCCCTGTCTTTCTAAATGCACGTATATCTTATCCCTCAGAATCTTCTCAAGTAACTTACCTACCACAGATGTTAAACTTACTGGTCTGTAGTTCCCAGGATTTTCTTTGCAGCCCTTCTTGTATAAGGGCACAACATTTGCTACCCTCCAGTCTTCTAGGACCTCACCCATGGCCAACGATGATGCAAATATATTAGCCAGGGCCCCCTCAATTTCTTCTCTAGCCTCTTGCAGGGTTCTTGGATATATGTGGTCAGGACCAGGAGATTTATCCACCTTTATACATTCTAATACTTCCAACACCTCCTCTACTGTGATATGGACTGTCCCAAGGTATTGCCACTAATGTCCCAAAGTCTTCATGCCTTTCCCCACAGTAAACACAGAGGAGAAATATTCATTGGGATTTTGCTCATTTCCTGCAGTTCCACACGTAAATGTCCACTTTGGTCCTTGAGGAATCCTATTCTCTCTATAGTTGTTCTTTTTCCTTCAATATACTTAATTTTCCTAATCTTCATCTTAATCTTCTCAGCCATAGCTGTCTCGTGCCCCCTTTTGCCCTCCTGATTTCCTTCTTCAATAAACTCCCGTATCCCCTATGTATCTCCAAGGATTCCCTTGATCCCAGCTGCCTGTTCCTGAGCCATGCCAATTGTAGTAAAAGAGTTTCGTTCCAGGGAGTCGCCAGTGATATTGAAGTGGGAATAAAGTAATGCTGTGCAGAAGGTGATTCATTTATTTCTTCTCTTAAAAGCTTTCTTCATTTAAGATTTTCAAAGTCTCTTGAAGTGACATCTCACCTCCAAGCAAGTAAAAGATGGAATAAGTCCTAATTTTTCGTACGCTCACATGCAATCTGGTGCTATTTAATTGCCAGGTCCAGTAAGGCTTTTAAAATGGACTTTAATCATGAAAACCTGAAAATAATAAGTATTTGAATACGTAGCAGAAATTCACAAGGAACAGGCTAAGGATATCGCAACATTAGTAATACCTTGTGTATCGCATCGAACATCCTAACTGTGCCAGATTAACATTAGAAATGTGTTTTTCATGAAAGCATTTGTTACGCAGACTTATAGTATTTATTTTTAAGGTAGTACATTTTCAAATGTTTGATTTTGAAGATTATTCAACAAAATGTCAAATTATAAAATACACTGCTGCAGTCTTAGTTTGAAAATTATTATTTCCTGATGTAGTTGGGTCAGAATTCATATTTGTAGCCTTGGTTAACCATAATAACATTGGCGAATTCTCACAGATCTGATCGTAGCAAATTTTAATCTTGGGTAATATCATGGTAGTAACATGCTGCTTAAAACAAAATATTGTCCAGGTTTTGCAGTCAGCGGCAATGTGGTGGTGTTCACCACTGAACAGTGGCACGGTGCCTCAGTGGTTAGCACTACTGCCTCACAGTGCCAGGGACCCAGGTTTGTTTCCACCCTCGGGTGACCGTCTGCATGGAGTTTGCACATTCTCGCTGCGTATGTGTGCGTTTCCTCTGGGTGCTCTGGTTTCTTCCTGCAGTACAAAGATGTGCAGGTTAGGTGGATTGGCCATGCTAAATTGCCTGTAGTGTCCAAAGATGTGCAGGCCACATGGGTTATAGGGATAGGGTGGTGGGGGTGGATATGGGTAGGATGCTGTTTGGAGGGTTGGTGAGGACTTGATAGGCTGAATGGCCTGCTTCCACACTGTAGAGATTCTATGACCTCAAAGAAGGCTGTCCACAAAAATCTACTCTGAATTTCCTCTTTCCTGATGTCAGTTCGAATCTGGCATCAAATCAAGGGCTGTGCGGGTGTCCTGCAATAGTGATGTAATCCAACAGGTTAAGTAGCCAAACACACTAAACTTGTCTCACAGACAGCATACCAGACAATACAGGGGGGCCCTGAATTATGAATGTCTCATTTATGAATGCTTGTACTTACGAATGGGATCCCATTCAGGGGTGCAATTTTAAATATACAACATATGAACATTTCCTTTCCTTATGAACAGCTGCCTTATAATGTCCTGCATGGTGTTCCAACTCGCAGATAAACTGACTGCGAACAGACTCAGAAATGGAACCCAGGACTGCCTGTCAAATCATTTACTCCTGTGCCTTTCATTTTTAAATCTTAGAGATGGATTCAATAAATAATCAAGGCATAATATGGGGTTAAGGTAGAAGGTAAAACTTCATAAACTTTAAAAGATTTGTACTTCAATATTAAGTGGCAGGGCAGTCTAGAAAACCAAATGGCCTTTGCTGTTTCTAAGAACCGTGTTGATATAACTTTATCGTCCCAATTAATTTGTGAATTATGTGTCCTTTTACACTTCTGGCTAATTCATTCGTAAATTGCATGCAGTGTCTGTATCCATGGTAAGGCATTGCTAAAAGAGTCACTGAAATTCCGTTATCTTTGCCTTTTGTGACACCGAACCGAATGTTGAGATCTGTTACCCTCATGTTGGTGCTTTTTTGACTCTATAAAAAGTAGCAGATTAGATTTCAGAACAGTATGTGGTTCTAAATTAGTATGGGTCTCTACAAAATAAGCACATAGGTGAACACAGAATGAATATTATTCCATAGAATGACTGTAGTTATTTAATAAATAGTCATGAATGGCCAGGATTAAGGAAAAAGAAGTTTTGGGGTTTTATTCAGGTGGGTTTATTTTGGGGCAAAATTACCTTTAATCGTTTTTCAAGATAATTTTATCTTGTGGCAATCTATATGTGATATTTAGATCACAGATTTCTACAAAAGTAATTGACTGTAAATTACCTTGAGGCTAGTGTTATGACTATTCAATACACACTACCCAGTTCTTCTCTCTTTAGCAATATAAAGTTTGAATATCTTGTTTCAACTTAGTTTGCACTTCTGTTTAAAAAAGGGTCTAATTGGGAGGTTTGGTGGTTTGAATTTGTTCATGGGATGGGGACATCGCTGGCTAGGCCAGCATTTATTGCTCATCCCTAGTAGCCCTTGAGAAAGTGCTGCTTTCTTAACTGGTGCTGTCCATATTGGCTACACATGCCCACAGTGCTATTAGGAAGAGAGTTCCAGGATTTTGTGCCAGCCACAGGAAAGTTCAGTAATAGCGATTGTAGTTCCACGTCAGGATGGAGAAGGACTTGGAGGGGAACTATTAGGTGGTGATGTCCTGAAGCACCTACTTTGTTTCTTCTTAAAGGTTTTGAAGGTGTTGTTGAAGGAACCTTGGTAGGTTGCTGCAGTGCATATTTTAAATGTTACACTCTGTTGCCACTTTGTGTGGGTGGTGGAGCAAGTGAATGCTGAAAGTGATGATTGATATTCCAAATAAGTCAGCTGCTTTGTCCTGCATAGTATCAAACTTCTTGAATGTTGTTATAGTTGCACTCATCCAGGCAAGTAGAAAGTATCTCATTAAACTTGGACATGTGCCTTGTAGTTTGTTATCAGGCTTTGGAGAGCCAGGAGATGAGTTATTTGCCGTGGAATTCGTACCCTCTTGTAACCTTTGTAGCCAAAGCATTTAAATAGTCCAGAAAAACTGAAAGAGCTGCAGATGCTGTAAATCAGGAACAAAAACAAAGTTGCTGGAAAAGCTCAGCAGGTCTGGCAGCATCTGTGAAGTTAAAAAGAGTTAACGTTTCAGGTCCGGTGACCCTTCCTCAGAACCGCTCTGAGGAAGGGTCACTGGACCTGAAATGTTAACTCTTTTTAACTTCACAGATGTTGCCTGATCTGCTGAGCTTTTCCAGCAACTTTGTTTTTGTTGCATTTAAATAATCTAGTTTGGTTTGTGATTCATACAATAATGTCATTTACCTTAATTTATAATTCGACATATCGTACAATAATGTCATTTACATTAATTTATTAATTTACATATTACAGAAAATTCAGACTGTGAAGGCTGATAAATTATAGCAGATGCCCTACATAATATGGCTTTTTGTCCTTCTCTTCCAGATGGTATTCACAGCATTACAGCCCAATGTACACTGCAGGTCACAATCATCACTGATGAAATGTTAAGCAACAGCATCACCCTACGTCTGGAGAACATGTCCCAAGAGAAGTTTCTCTCTCCACTCCTATCTTTATTTGTTGAGGGAGTGGCCACTGTATTGTCTGCTCTGAAAGAGAACATTGTGATATTCAACATACAGAATGATACAGATGTAAGGGCAACTATTCTTAATGTCAGTCTATCTGTCTTGTTACCTGGTGGAGCTCATAATCAATTTTTCTCATCAGAGGACCTGCAGGAGCAGATTTATCTCAACCGTACCCTGCTGACAGCTATTTCCACGCAAAGAGTGCTCCCATTTGATGACAATATTTGCCTCCGTGAACCTTGTGAGAATTACATGAAGTGTGTGTCTGTGTTGAAGTTCGATAGTTCTGCCCCATTCATCACTTCAGATACAATCTTGTTTCGTCCTATCCATCCGATAAATGGCTTGAGGTGTAGGTGCCCGGCAGGATTTACTGGAGACTACTGTGAAACAGAAATTGATCTCTGTTACTCGAACCCATGTGGAAACAATGGGATTTGTCGGAGTCGAGAAGGAGGATACACCTGTGAGTGCCATGAAGACTACACAGGTGAGTTCGAATCTGGTGCTCATTCATTCGTCACTTTCATTACAGGAACATATGGAAAGAAAATCCTGTTTGAAATCAATTTGCTTCATATTTCACAACTTCATTTTTTAATAATTAATTTATAGAATGTGTGCATTTGTGGCCTTAATTATTTTTGATAAGGTGGTGATGTTGTAGTCCATATAGTGACGGTATTTCAACAGTGAGGTTAGATTCCGAGTTCTGGGATTTTGATCCAGTGTAGATGAGGCAGTGATGATATATTTCTAAGTCAGGATGGTATATAATTTGGAGAGAAACTTGCAGATCCTGGAACCCACATGCACCTGCCCCTCCTGACCTTTTAGATTGGTTTGGCAGGGTGCTGTTGAAGAACCCTTGGCTTTTTTTTGTAGCTTACCGTGTAGCTGTGTTGTCCCTGTGGTGGAAGTTGTGTCACCATGTTGCAATAACCCAACAAATTCACTTCCAGAATCAGTTGTCTTTAGCTGCTGGTTTCATTTTTTTCTGTACAATTTTGAGTTATCTGGTAGTCCAGAACTATAGGGTCCCCTGGAAATGCCTTGTCCAATAAGAATTACCTTGTCAGCCAGTCAGCACCTTTTATTCCTGTAGTATAAATTGCTGTGATCATTTGAATTTTGGCATTCTTGCATTTTTTTCTGCTAAATGAGAGGTGAAGTTTTGAGTGATATATCTCTTTTTTTCAGCAATGTACAATTTTAAGTGTAACATTTTAGAGCAGAATCCTCTTCAGTGTCTAACCTATAGTCAATCCATGCCTACTTTGCTGATGTCCACCAATACTAGAACAACATATTAGTGCAACACCTATAGAAGTAATATAGTAAATGTGATATGTCACAGATATGAAACATTTGGCAGAATGTTATGCCCTCCCCCATGGTGCGTTTGGTGGTGGGAGAACGAGCATAAGAGAAAAGGAAGAAAGAGTCGGTTATTTGGTCCCTCAAGTCTGCCTTCTAGTCAGCAACATCACCCCTTGTTCTTCTAAACTGTAATGAAGAAAGACCAAATCAGTTCAACCATTCTTGATGAGTAAATAAACCAATGGCGTCCCATTGCTTTCCTGCCTTCTCCTCCACTAAGCTTCCTGCCTGATGCCAATAGCGGACCTTAGTTTAACAATTAATGGCTGCTGGAGGGCTGGCAGCTCTAGCTAAGTCGAACTTTTGCCTCTGGGGTCCTCCATACCAAGGAAGGCCTGCTACTGCACTGTCAAGTGCTTGATTGACATTTAATGTGGTGGGACTTCAGGAAAATTGTTCTCCACTGACAACTGAGAGAACCATTCCATCCACAAGAGTACATCCATTAACACTGTTGCACTCTGAAATTCTGCCAGGGCAATCTGTTTTCCGGAATTCTGCTTCGACCCTTGCTTTAAACCATTCATAAAATATAGATGTCTGTGCCAAGGCTAATCCCTAATTTCCCTTAAATAGATGACTGTGATCTCCCTCTTGAATCTCTGCAATCTGTTTGATACAGCTGCATTCACAATGCTGTTTGTTGGCAAATTACAGGATATGTCCTAGTGACTGTGAAGGAGTAGTGGGGAATCGGGAGAGGAACTTGAGTGGGTACACCAAATCCTTGCCTTTATTCTTTAGGTGAGAGAAGATTTGGAAGCTGCTGCTGAGGAGCTTTGGCAGGTTGCTTCAATGCATCTTGTTAATGGAACAAATTGCTGCCATGATGTGCCTGCTCAGTAATTACCATGTGGTCAAATTTTATACCATTCCTGACTTTTGAAGTTATAGATAGAATCAAAGAATCCTTACAGTGTGGAAACAGGCCCTTCGACCCAACAAGTCCACACTGACTGTCAGAACATCCCACCCAGACCATCCCCCTATAACCCACCTAATCTATACATCCCTGAACATACAGGTAATATAGCATGGCCAATCCACCTAGCCTGCACACCTTTGGATTGTGGAAGGAAACCGGAGCACCCAGAGAAAACCCACGCAGACACGGGGAGAATGTGCAAACTCCACACAGACAGTCACCCGAGGCTGGAATCGAACCCAGGTTCCAGGTGCTGTGAGGCAGCAGTGCTAACCACTGAGCCCAAGTTTAATTTTTTTACACATTTGGTGGATTTTAAGGGGAAATGTGGCAATTAATTTGTACATCACAAAGTCCCACAGAGAGCAATGAAATAACTTTTGTTTTGTTTGTTAAATTGTCTGTTTTAGGAAAAAAGTTGGTTAGAGTTTCAAAAGAGCTCCTGACCTTTGAAATGGTACCACGGAATCCTTTCAATCCTGTAATGTTGCAGTGAAAAGGCATCAGCTCTGATGTAGTAGGACTGGCACAATACTGCGCTGAAGTGCCTGAGTAGTCTGCACGTGTTTCGGGGTAGAGTTTGAATGAACTATTGCTACTACTGAGTCAAAAACAAATCATCCTACTTGTTTTGGGACATAGGAATTTTGGGGATGCCAACTTTAGCCTGGACACAGTTCTACAAGATCTGTCTGAATAGGGCTTCTTAGGCTTTATTTTTCTCTGGCTTTGTTAAGACCATAAGATACAGGAGCGGAAGTAGGGCATTCAGCCAATTCGGTCTGCTCTGCCATTCAGTTAAATCGTGGCTGATCTAGCAAATGTGAACTCCACTTTTCTGCCTTTTTCCCATAACCCTTGATTCCCTTCCTGATTAAAAATCTAACTATTCTCAGCCTCAAAATGATTAACATCCCAGACTCAACAGCCCTCTGTAGTAAAGAATTCTACAGATTCATTGCCTTCTGAGAAGAAATTCTTCCTCATTTTTGTCTTAAATATGCAACCCCTTATTCTGAGACTATGCCCTCTCATTCTAGATTCTCCCCAAAAGGGAAACAGTCTTTACACATCTACCCTGTCAAGTCTCCAGAGAATCTGTATGTTTCAGTAAGGTCACCTCTTGTTCCTCTTTATTCCAACAAGTACAGGCATAATCTACTTAAACTGTCCTCATGAGATAGTCCCTCCATATTTGGTATCACCTAGTGAACCTTCTCTGGACTGCCTCCAATGCAAATACATATTTCCTTAGATAAGGGCCCAAACTGTTCACAGTATTCCAGCTGTGGTCTAACTAGTGCCTTGTAGAGTTTTAGCAAAACCTCCCCACTTTTCTACTCCATTCCCTTTGAAACAAGTGCCAATATTCCATTTGGCTTCCATGTTACCTTTTGATCTTGGTTGCTAGCTTTTTGTGATTCATAGACAAAAAACTTGCAAATCCTTCATTTTCCTAGCATTTTGCAGTCTTCATTCATTTAAGTAATATTCAGTTCCTTCATTCTTCCTGCCAAATTGCATAACCTCACATTTCCCCACATTATATTCAATCTGCCAAGTTGTTCCCCACTCAATTAAACTGTTTATATCCCTCTGCAGACTCTTTGTGTCATCCTCATTACTTGCTTTCCCAGCTATTTTTGTCATCTGCAAACTTGGCTATGGCACATTCAATTTCCTCATCCAAGTGATTATATTGTAAATAATTATGTCCGAAGCACTTATCCCTGTGGCACAACACTAGTTAAAGGTTGCCATCCTGAAAATGCCTTTTTTATGCCAACTCACCATGTTCTGTTTGTTAGCCAAAACTCTATCCACGCTAGTATACGACTTCAAACACCATTGTCGTATTAAGTAACCTAATCTGTGGGATCTTATCAAATGCCTTCTGAAAATCCATTCACTGCTACCTCTTCAACTGATGAAGGAGCAGTGTTATGAAAGCTTGTGACTTCAAATAAATCTGTTGGATTATAACCTGGTGTCATGTCGCTTCTGACTTTCTCCAACCCTTCAAGTATCCTGCTTGTTACCTCCTCGAAGAATTGTAGGCAGTGGAACTAGTTTAGTTTGGGATTATGTTTAGCATGGACTGGTTGGACCAAAAGGTCTGTTTCCATGCTTTATGACTCTATGGCCTGCCAAGTATTTCCTGTATTTTCTGTTTTTATTTTGGATTTCAAGAATCCGCAGTATTTTGCTTTTGAAACTGGGTAAGAATTTCACCAGTTTAAAATCATTTATTTACTGATTATTTAACAGAAAAGTACATGAGGTTGTTTACTTGCTTGTCAAGCTGGACAGGCCAGCACCACAGCCTCACCTACAACCTGAGCTACAGATCTTTGCCAACACTTTTAAAAAGTACATGTTTGAATGATGAAGTCTTTTTAAAAAAGATTTAGCCATTAACTGCCAATCATTGTATTTTGCATGATTAGAAAAGCTGTTTACATATGATGCTTAATTTGCAAATATAACATAAGAACATAAGAACCAGGAGCAGGAGTAGGCCATCTGGCCCTTTGAGCCCTCTCTGCTATTCAATAAGATCATGGCTGATCTTTTCATGGGCTCAGCTTCACTTACCCACCATCTCACTATAACCCTTAATTCCTTTATTGTTCAGAAAATTATCTATCTTCTCTTTAAAAACATTCAATGAGAAAGCCTCAACTACTTCAATGGGCACGGCATTCCACAGATTCACAACTGTTTGGGTGAAGAACTTCCTCCTCAATTCAGTCCTAAATCTGCTCCTCCTAATTTTGAGGCTATGCCCTCTTGTTCTAGTTTCACTCAGCAGTGAAAACATCCTCCCTGCTTCTATCTTATCTGTTCCCTTTATAATTTTATATGTTTCTGTAAGACCCCACCCCCATTCTTCTAAATTCCAATTAATATAATCATAGTATACTCAGTTTCTCCTCTTAAGCCAAGTCTGTCAACTCCAGAATCAACCTAGTGAATCTCCTCTGCACCCCTTCCAGTGCCAGTGCCAGTGCCAGTGCCAGTGCCAGTAAGGAGACCAAAACGGCACACAGTACTCCAGGTGTGGCCTCACCAGCACCCTATCCAGCTGTAACATAACCTCCCTGCTTTTAAACTCAATCCTTCTAGTAATGAAGGACAAACACAAGGACACCCAGGTCCCTCTGTACAGCAGCATGCTGCAACTATTTACCATTCAAACAATAGTCCCTTTTATTGTTATTCCTACCACATTCATCAACGTTGCACTTCAACTGCTAGACATTTGTCCACTCAAACTATCAATATCCCACCACAAACAATACCCATATTAAAAGCAAATATTAGAAAAGTATGATAAAGGAAACTAAGTTTAACTTTTTTTTCCGTAACACTATATTAACATATGAACTACTTCAGTCAGCACGAGATTATTCCTAAAGTACAGAAGCTGCAAAGGAATAAAACAATATGGGAGTAATCATTTAAATGCTGTTAATGGAGACAATTAGCCATGATCTTATTGAAGGTCAGACCAAGCTCAGTTGGGGGCAGGGGGAGGGGGTGCTGGTGGTAGAGGTGTTCAGTAAGGAAACCACCTCGTGTTTTCTGTTTCCTCAAGCTTTATTATTATGCTGTGGAGATATGAAAGAATTTTTATTTTAAATATGTAAGGATTTTTTTAGAATTAATTGCTAAACACTGAATTCCACTGCAAACAATCAGCCAAATATACCCAAGCTAATATTTTCTTCTTTTTCCTATTAATGTTCTGACCTTTTTTCCAGGGTAGAAATGTCCACTAGTAGGGGACGTGGATTTAAAGTAAAAGTGGGTAAGTTTAGAGGAGATGTGAGAGCCAGGTTTTTAACATAGCGGGTGGTAAGTGCCTGGAATATGCTGCCAGAGGAGCTGGTGGAGGCGGACAACATAACAACATTTAAGATAACAAGCATGGGGCTGGATGAACACAGCAGGTCAAGCAGCATCATAGGAGCAGGAAAACTTGACGTTT
>JAHRHZ010000271.1:12798289-12842433 GCA_024137785.1 Ginglymostoma cirratum
GTTCATCCAGCCCCATGCTTGTTATCTCGGATCCTCCAGCATCTGCAGTACCTTTTATCTCTAACAACATTTAAGAGACAGCTTGAGAGATATATGAATAGGCAGGGAATAAAGGGATATGGACCGTGCAGAGGCAAAACATTTTTAGTTTAGAAAGGCATCATGTGACGACATAATTTTGGTAGGCTGGAGGGCCTGTTTCTCTGCTATTATTGTTCTTTGTTCTTTGTCCTTTGTTCTTGTTCTTCTACTATCCCAAAGATTCCTTATTGGGTACTAGTCTGCAGACTCTAGTCATCCAGTACCTCCTCTGAGGAGTCATTCTTAGTGGAAAATTAAATTTGAATGTTTTTGCAAAGTCATGAAACTGTCCACTCCTACGCAATATTGAGAAGGTTCCCTTGAGCCAGAAGGTTTGTTCCATCTTCACCAGCTCCTATTTTTGCTACAAGAAAAACAGAAATTGCTGGAAAAACTCAGAGAATTCAGAGTTAACATTTCAGGTCCAGTGACCGTTCTTCAGAACTGATGATAGATAGGAAAAAGTTTTTTTTATGCAGAAGATAGGTTGGGGGAGTGGATAAGGAGTAAATGTTAGGTGGAAATTGACCCCAAAGAGAAACACATTTGGACAGACAAAGGAATGGATAATGGTCAGTCTATGAGAATGAATAGCTGCAAATGGGGACTATTAGTGGCTAACAATGTGTTGTGTCTAATAGCAAAGCCATGCAATGGTAAGGTCTAATGTTTCTGTGTGTGTGTGTCTGTGTGTGTGTGTGTGGGTGGATATGGAGAAGGTGCTCAAACCTTCAAATTGTTGAACTCAATATTGAGTCCAGAAGGCTGTCGAGTTCCCTAGTGGCAAATGAGGTGCTGTTCTTCCAGCTCACGCTGAACTTTGCTGGAGCAAGCCTGAGACAAAGATGTTGGCCAGGGAACAAGGTGCTGTGTTAAAGTTGCAGGCAACTGGAAGCTCAGGGTCTTTTTTGCGGACAGAACGTGGATATTCTGCAAAGCGATCATTCAATCTATGCTTCATTTCCCCAGTGTAGAGGAGACTACGTTGTGAGCAGTGAATGCAGTAGACTAGATTGCATGAAGTGCAGGTAAAGCACTGCTTCACCTAGACAGTAAAACACCCTGCTCCACTACTCTTTCACTCCCGACATCTCTACACAGCCCAATGGCACCTTCTCCTGCAACCATAAAACATATAACACCTGCCCATTTATTTCCCCCCTCCTCAGTATCCAAGGGCTCAAAACAACTGATAGGTAAGGACAAGGGGACCCTGTCACTGTTGTGGGAGGAAAGAAAGGGGTATGGTCTGAAGTAAGGGAGATGGGTCGGATCCAGCTGAGGGCCCTATCAACTAAGGTGCTGGGAAATCTTCGGTTGAGGAACATTTCAGAGGCCCACTTGTCACAGTTGGCATCATCAGAACAGATGTGACGGGGTCTGAGGAACTGGGAGAATGGAATAGCCTTTGCAGGAAGCAAGGTGTGAGGATGTATTGTCAAGGTAACTGTGGGAGTCGTTGGTTTATAGTGGACACTGCTGGCCAGCTTATCTCCTAAGTGGAATCAGATGTTGAGGAAGCGAAGAGAGGAGACAGGGATGGACCAGGTGAAGATTAGAGTAGGGTAGAAATTGGAAGTGAAATTGATAAACTTTTCCAATTCCAGAAAAGTTGGTGAAGATCTGTGGAACTGTCAAGTTTTCAAGTTATTTAAATGCCTTGCCTGTAACTTTTGAAACGAATTAAAAAAGAGCCAGCTGTTAATAGAAAACTCAGTAATACAACTTTAATGTTTGTTTGTTGACATAAGCCTTAAAGCTATCAGTGTAGCATTATTACTGTTTACTCTCACAACTTATCAGTTTTCACCGTGGTGGTAGTATAGAATTCTGTGCACTCTGGAATACTTTCAGCAGGTTGAAAGGGTGCAAATGTAGCCACAGAGTTTAAGAAAGAAGGGAATGAGAAATCTAGGAACTATAGACCTATTAGCCTAATGTCAATAATATGAAACATGCTTGAATTTGTAATAGACAATTTGACAACAGGGCACATAGACAATAATGGTAGGATGGAGCAGAGTCAATATGGATATATGGATGGGAAATCACAGTTGATAAGCCTTTGGAGATTTTGAGGGTATAACTACTGGAATTGATGAGGGAAAACTGGTGATATAGTATACTTAGATTTTCAGAAGGTTTTTGATAAGATCCCATACAAGTGGTTGGTAGATAAAATTAGAGCACAAGACGTTGGGGGAATCTGCTGAGAAAAGGTTCATAGGCAGAAACCAGAGTAGGACTAAATGAGTCATTTTCTAGTTTATCGGTTGTGACTAATGGATACTGCAAGGATCAGTATTTGGGGTCCCCCATTATTAAAGTTTATATCGGGTTATGGGGGTTAAATATAATGTTTCCAATTTTGGAATGTGAGCTGTGAATACAGTGAACAAACTTTCCACTGGGATATGGAGATGCCAAGTGATTGTGTACAAAATTGACACAGGGATGACGTGGAGAAATGTCGTTATCAGCTTGGCAACAAAAAGCAGAAATGCAGGATGAAATTTTCCCATTTTTGTTTGAAGTGTGGGAAAGAGCTAGTGACTAGTACATACCCTCACTGCCAGGATAGCTCACCTATTCAGTCATACGTCAGCTGCTTAAAGGCTGACAGCTCAGCAAGGGGAAGTATCTTGTTCTATCACATATCTGGGCACTGGTGAACTAGGTAAAGGATGGGGGGTGGAGGTGGGGGAGGTGTTGAGGATAGCCTTCATTGATCAATCTCTTGCCCCAATCTCTGCATCTGATTGGCCTCAAATATGAGCAGTTGGAGCTTCCCATTCCCACAAAAGCTGGCATGTATGATGCCCCATTGACATGAATAGGACGAAGTGAGTGGGTGGTAGATAATGGTGGATAGAGTGCCTAATTCTTTTTTTCACAAATGAGACTAGTTGCAGAGCACTAACAACAGGCCTTTGAAACTGCCTGCCTGGGCACTTTCCAGACTGTAAAGCTGTTTACTGGGCTAGCTGGTTTGACTGCAGAATTGACTTGGCCTCTGGAATGAAAATGGGCCATTTTTACCTGCCTTCCCCAAGTTGGGCATGTCAAACTGGTAGACCTACCAACTTTGCATAGCCGACTCATCAGCAAAGATCTGGATAAAAGTGAATATGCATGGGCTATTTAAGTGTGAATGATCCAAAATCAATTTTGTCCCATTGTAACATCCATGGCTTCCAGCATAGGTCCTGTATCAGGAATAACACGCTGCCAAATTTATTGTTATACCTCCTCCAGCCTCTCAGGTCAATTGCAGAACTTCTATTGCCACCTGGGCTCAGACAAGCTAACTCAGCTTACATCTTTGGAATTCTCTGGTCTGTAAATGCTCAGCATTAAAGAACAGAGACCTTTTGGATACTCAAATTCACTAGATTCAATACAAGAGGACCCATAAAGTTCTGTAATGGACAGCAACTCAACATTACATGTTGCATAGAAGAGGGTGCTGAATGAGAAAATTGGTATTTAGGTATTTGTTCACATTTTTCTATTTTCTATTTGTTAAATATTGAAGGCATATTAGATTATTACATGATTGTTTCCTCATTTGGTTAATGTTGGTAAGATAGCTGTAAGATTCTTTTTGAAGTGGCAGATCTCAACCCGATTTATTTGGTCTTTGATCCTTTGCAAAACTGCGATAATAGGCTGCAAGTAGAGTCAACTGGGATTATACAGAGAGAGAAAATTCACTCCATAGTCAGCTGGCTTTTCATAGAGGGCTTGTTTTCCTTTACCATTTCTCTTCCCTTTAAACTTCCAGAGGGTCTGCAGTAGATGTTCTTTTTGCTTCAATATCATCAGTCAATACTGTAATAAAATCCATGTCGTCCGTGGATTATAGATAATGTCTAGATGAACTTTATTTGACCAGGGCCCATAACAATAAGATACTTGTGAACTGGGTACGCCGATCTTGCATATGCACCAGCATAATTTCTCATATTATTAGGAAAGTGCGTTGAAGAGCACATGGGTAAAGTGAGAACAATTCCAAACTTCCAAACTGGTTTATTTTGCAATTCAAATGTAAATTACAGAAAACCTTTTTTCACAGCACAACTTTTTCTCATCACTCTGTGCAACATCCAAGTCATAAATTATGATAACTTTGTTTTTTGAGATAGATTCACTTTGCACTGCAAGGCAGAGTTGCACTTATGACAATAAGTCACACTGCTACTTTCATGATTTCGAAATGTGCAAGAGGACCCTCAGTATTTCAAAACTGACACCAAAAACAATTTTAACCCATTTCTCAATCAAGTTCCAAACATAGTTTTCAGCAAGCTAGCTTTCCCTGGCTCCAGGCGTATTGCTAATTGGCCAGAAATGTCAGGTGGAACTTTGAGAATCTATCCTTTGTAACCTGATCATGAATTTATGTGAGAAAAAGCGTATATTTTAAACATAAAACTTGCAGGTTAATTTGATAAAATCTTGAACTATCAGAGCACTGATAGATACTGGAGTACTTTATGGCTTCTATTTTAAAAATCTCAATCCTTAATTTCCTGCTGAAATTTTACCTCAAATGAAGATCCATTTGCTAAACAAACATGGCAGATATAATGTGTTGGGTAGTTGTCAATTCAGCTAAATGTGAAGAGAAATGCAACATTGTTTTGATCACCATCTCTCATTAGTTACAATAGATTGTGTGGAACAACAGTACAGTAACTATGACACTTACCATGGACACCTTCCAAGAATATGTTGTAATTTTGTTTGAATCCAGGTTTTGATTATAATTTTAGGCTTTAATTTGCAATAATGGCTTCAAACAACTTCTTGTCATGTTTAGTTATGTGAACTCTGTATGCTGCAAGAAGAAACTTGTTTTAATTCCCTCAAAGTACATCTGTAAGAAAGTTGAGAAACTTGATATTTAAGTATATTAGTTTGCTTAACACATGTCCATACGTATAACTCAACATGCTGCTGTATGGGATAATAAACATAAAATTGCAAGCATGATGGTTGAGATGCTGGAAGCTTGAAATAAAAACTGAATACTTTGGAAATCCATGCGTATCAAGCAGTATCTGTAGAGGGAGGAAGTTAGGGGTAACATCAGAACAAAGGGTCATAGATCAAAAGCATTAACCCAACCTTTCTCCCATCACACTTGCTGCAGCCTGCTGAGTGTTAACAAGAAGTTTTTAAAAATGTGTTAGCATTCATAGTCGCCGTGTCACCCGTGTAATTTTAAGGCATAAGTTTAGATATTTCCAATCAGCATAATTGTCATGAGAGGCTTACTATTTTAAATTTAAAATAGGTTACTGCTAATGTTAAAACTGTGGGGTAACCAAATATTTGAGGCTAGAGTATGCATTTATTTCTGGATAAACTTTTAGAATTTTTGAAAGATAACACTTAGTTTATATTCCTTTGCCTTGTTCTTCCCATCCAAATCGATCTCTTCATACTTTGTGTATTAATTGTCATCTGCCATTTCTTTGCGCATTTCTGCATATCCTTCTGAAGTTTGTTACTATCCTCCACACTGGTTATGACATTTCTGAATTTTAGGTCATCCTTCACCTTTGAAATCGGATCCTGTATACCTGAGCCCAGGACAGCAATTTGTATCGAAAACAACAGTGATTCCAACACTGTCCACCATTGGACAACATTGAACACTTCCTACCTATATGAAAACACCCTTTTCTTTGCTTTCTGTCTCTTAGTCAAAGTTTATAGACCACTGTTGGCCCCTTAGTTCTGTAGGCTAAATTTTTGCTCACAAGCCTGTTGTGTGGTATTTTATCAAATATTATTTGTTAGCCTATATACACGAAATACATAGTGTCAACCACAATATCCTCATCAAACCTTTCCATTAGTTAATCAAAAAACTCTGTGAAGCTGGTCAAACACAAATTGCTTTTAATAACTCAGTGCTAGCTTCTGTTTATTAACTCCTGTTTTCTGAGCTGCGTTCAGTTCTCGTCTCCCTGCTTTGGGAAAGATGTTGTTAAACTTGAAAGGGTTCAGAAAAAATTCACTAGGATGTTGCCATGGTTGGAGGTTTTGAGTTATGGGGGAGGCTGAATAGGCTGGGGCTATTATCCCTGGACTGTCGGAGACTGAGGGATAGAATTTTATAAAATCATGAGTGGCATGGATAGGATGAATAACCAAAGTCTTTTTCACAGGATCAGGAAGTTCACACCTAGAAGTCATAAGTTTAAGTTGAGAGGGGAAAGATTTAAAAGGGACCTAAGGGGCAATTTTTTCACTCAGAGGGTGGTATGTGTATAAAATAAATTTCCAGAGGAAGTGTTGGAGCCTGGTACAATTATAACATTTAAAAGGCATCTAGGTAGGTATTGAATAGGAAGGGGTTAGAGGGAATGAAAACCAAAAGAACCGCGGATGCTGTAAACCAGAAATGAAAGCAGAAATTGCTTGAAAAACTCAGCAGTTCTAGCAGCATCTATGGAGAGAAATCAGAGTTAGCATTTCGAGTTGGGTGACCCTTCCTCAGAACAGGGGTTAGAGGGATTTGGGCCAAATGCTTGTAAATGGGATTACATTAAATTTGGATATCAGGTTGGCATGGGTGAGTTGGACCGAAGAGTCTGTTTCCGTGCTGTACAACTCGTTGACTCTAATGTAATTTTAACTGCCACTGCTCTCCACTTTAATCATACTTGCCATTCTCAACTTTCTCACTGTTTTATGCTTCTCTGAAATACCCTCTTACTGCTCCTCCTAATTTGACACCTTTGTGCTTTGCACATTGAAGCAAGCACTCACTGCGTGTACTCTAATTCATCCTCTGCCAGGTATTCAAATCATCCATTTCTGTAAAATTCCTCTATTTTTCTTAAGATATTCCAGCCCTTAAAACTTGAGCTTGACATTTTGTACTGCTTCCTGTATTTGTTGTCTTTTGTCATTTTTGTTTAAACACTTGGCAGCACTAGTTAATACAGACCATAACCTTTTCATGTCAGTTTTTCAATTGTGAAAAGAAGCCAGCTATGTTTGTGGACAATGTCACAGTTCTTGTGCGATGTTGCACTTTATTCCACCCCACTCATTTTTTTGAATGTTAAGAGACTTAGCACAGTATCCAGGAAGTAAGTAACTGTAGCAATCCAGCCCTACATGTAATAATTGCATATCATGACAGTAATCAGTGGCACGCTTCTGGAACAGGACTGGAGGACACAAGTTCTTATATACCTGTGGATAATTTGTCTCAGAATTCCAGTGTTTGAAGCTTAGAAATAAGAGAAGGCGTGTAGCAATAAATAGTGAAGCAAGTAATGATTATCAAAGAAGTCCACACTTTTTGAAGTGGGGGAGTAAAATAAATATGTCTTAGAGTATGATGTGTTAAGATTGTAAATGCTGGAATTTTATTATCAAGTAATTATTTTAACTTTTTATAACCTGTGCTGTATGCTGGTAATTGTGATCAAATTACACAAACAAGACCTGAAACCATGATCAGATTACAAATCCCGGTGTTCATTGCTGATCTTCTAACCAATTGAAGAAGGACACAAGGTGAGCTTAATCATTGCTTGTTTCTATGGTAACAGGTGAGCGACCCTGGTTAACACCTGTGTTTATCTTGTTTCATTAATAGGTGATGAAACAGATTGCTTGAATTTTCAACTTTATACATCTAAATAGTTGCATAGTAAGCATTAGACACTTTTTTGGTGAGTTTGATGATTGTTCCAACAGCAGAGTAATTATATCTTTGAACCATCCATGCCAAAAAATGCTGCTTTTGTGTACATAGTTTTGGTGAACTTCTTCACAGAACTGTGCACTGAAATAGCAAAAGACTGCTTTGATTCTTTGATGGCCAGCTAGTCCTTTCTGTAGGGTAGATGGGAGTTACACGTTGGGACCCTGCAGAATCGCCAACCAAGCAGACTCCAGGGACATTGCCTGAGAAATTGAAGATTCCACTGGACAAATTCCCAGTGCCTGAAACCCTTGAAAGTATCCATTTAAATCAGATATTTGAAGGGCTCTGCTGCATTTAAGTGGCTACTTACCCTGACACCATACCCCACCAGCAGACCGGGACTGGATAATTTCTGCCACTTAACATTGACATGCATGTAATTCTGTGATAGCAATCCAGAGAAAGACACTTTATTTAATATTTCACCTTTGTGATTCACTGTCAGAAAGACCATTTGTTGTGTGCCTGTCACCATGTGTTGACATTAAGTATCATTGAATATCATATCAGGGATTTACTTGCATAATTATATAATTTATGTTTATATGCATAGTCAATACCATGCACTGTTTACTGCTAAAGATACAAGGTCCCTACCAGAAATATGACTTCTTGGGAACCTGCTGATCTGTTCGATTTTGCATCTTATGCATGTGATGGAAAGATTTCAAAATTCTGATTAAAGAAGGCAAGAAAGATGTTGAACAGAGAAGGAGGTCAGACTTGATTGATTCTCTGAAGTGAACAACAGCGATTTCTTTCTAATTACTCAAAATTAGCACTTTAGCATTTACCTTACATAGCCCTTTATTCTTGTAGACTGAGTCTCTCTGTCTTGGGCATTTAAACCTTGATCAAAATCTAAAGACATAATTAATGAAGCTGCTACCTGCACCAGACACCTTAAAATAAGGTATAATGGTCTGTTTTGTCATGGTTGTAGTGTCCCACTGGATCATAAAGCCAACTACAAGTCCCTCCTGCCCCAGAAATTTTGTAATAACATCTCTGTACAGTTTGATTAGAAAATACATGAAGTAAGATCAGTTAAAATGGCAGCAGCAACAATTCAGCAAAGATGCAGCATTACATTATTGGAAGTTGTTTTAACTGTGTGGTCACAGCAGGATGGGTTTTAAAACACCCCCTTTCGAATTATGAATACAGTTTTTAAAAAAGAATGGTCAGAAATCCCTTTCCAAAATGAAGCTAATGACTACACACGCATCTCCAGGTAGGTTGCTGGAAGGAGTGCAGTGTACAGTTTTAGCTGAGTATAATAGTGCAGATTTTCCCTTCACAGACCCTATGTTTTCTTGTTTCCCCTGGTGTCATTGTTTTAGATTGGTTATGTTATTACGGAATGATGACTGCAGGAAAAGATACTTCGGCAGTAGCTATGCTGGCGTGGATTTCCGCGAAGTGTTCCGGTTTCCTCCCACTACCCAAAAATGTGCAGGCTGGATTCGCCATGAGAAATGCAGGGCTACAGGGATAGGGTGGAGGGCTTAGTCTGGGTTGGATGCTCTTTGAAATGTTTTTGCAGGCTTGATGGGCCGAATGGCCTTTTTGGAGAATGTGGATTTGAGACAGGCAACTGCCTACCACTCACACAAGTTTACTACAGTCTTGATGAATCTGCTGAGCTGGACTAACATATCCTTCAGGACTGATGATAGAATATTGTGTTTCCCATTGTATTGTGCCCACCTGAGATATAAAGTGTGACATATTAGAGGGCAAGTAGAAATACTTTCACGGTTTTATTGAAATCACGCCAGCCTTAAAATTGGAGATATCACAAAGGTGGTGCCATATAGCAAAGCAATTTAGGACAGATTTCGGGAGGCTCAGCGAAGAAATGTTGTTATATTTTAATTGCCGTAAGGAGAGATTTTTCCCATCTGCACACCAAAGGCAGAGTTGCTTCTGCTAGGGGCTACATTCACACTCCCTCCCTATCTGTCAGTCAGTGTATCTTCCATCCATTAGCACAAGAAATCACGTGCAAGCGATGCCTAATTGCCCAATGTGTGCACACGATGATGGTTACTTTATTTCGTTTTTACTTTCTCTTAATTGCAGGTGCTATCTTGCACACTTGTGTGTGGTTCCACACCTACTTGTTCTAAGAACTTGCTAGCATTATTATCCTTGTATACAAAAATGTATACTAGCAGGCGTTTTGGTCCCAGAGATGTTACAACTAAGCAAGATCTCAGCTTTGCCTAATTTATTTGCTTACATTGAATTATGTAAAGATACTATTCTGTCCAAAGAGTTCTTGCCTACGATGATGCATCACAGAAGAAATTAGTTCTAAGCAGATTCACTCACCCAGTTTCCATTATCCTCTTTCCTTCAGCTCCCAATCCAATATAATCTTGAGTCTTGCTCGGGCTCCAGTTTTAACTCTGGTTGGATTGAGATTGGAATTTACCAATGCAAAACAGGCCCTTCCTGAGCCTCAATAACTTGCTGTAATTCACTTCCTGAATGGGAAGTGACTTTTGACACACAGAAAATTGGGAAGCCCACAGTTGCACACTTGCATGCACATTGTTTTGGGGAAGGGGTCTTCTGAGATAAATGTGGAGGTTTAGGCAGATATTGCTGAGGGAAAGCCTAAACGTTGCCTGTGGGGTTCAGAAGATTTCTGCTTCTAATCAAGGAAATATTATCTTCTAGTCCCAGATCCTCCTCTTGAATGGCTTTATCTAATGGAAAAGCAGAAGTGGCCTGTAGATTTTATCCAAGGATAAACTTGCAATCGGAGCCCAATGACATTATCTATCTACGTGTATGAACCCTTGTTTGTGCTAAGCTGTGTACATATATGGATGTAGAGCAATCTGTAAAGTATTGCACAGGTGTTCTGTTAAATACCCTATGGCTGTGGAATAAAACCTGAAGTTTCCATGTCTTGCAAAAACTGGCTATCTGCAACAACAAAATTTTACAGTGATGAAGATCCCACCAGCTTTGGGCAGGTGGCACAGGCTCAAATGCAGAAACCACTACTAAAGTCATGCATTTCATTCTGTTTGTTGGACCATGAATAAGTAAGAGTTATTTTTGTACCCCACCCATTGAGTTTTTAACAGGCAAGTAAGGGTTAAACCCCCCCCCCCCCCCCCACACTTAATCCATATCCTTGCAGCTCTCTGGATAGCAATCAATATTGGACAGTCTTGCTGAACTTTGACCCAGGGTCACTGAGGTTAACTAAAGCAATTAATATTTAGCTTTTGCTAAAGTCAGATGATCAGGTAACTCAGCACATTTCAAACTCAGTATCTTGTGATGTGTGTTTAATTTTGCATTAGACGGTGCCTTTATGACTTAAGCTAATGAAAAAGAATGAAAGGTTGCTTTAAATAACTATGTCAATTGTTTACTACGGGTTTAAATGGATTCCTGCTCCCAATAAAGACAGGCTAACTTTTAGGAAAAGGCAGTTAGCTAAAACACATAAAGTATGTTTCACTATTAATAACGTCATCAGCTTATACCATGTCCTATCTTCCCGCTCATGAAACACAGCAAGTTGTTTGTTGAACCCGGTTGCCTGGTTCAGTAGCTTTCCCGCTTGTTCATGCCACAGTTTTATTAATCTGTGTGTAGGCAGAAGCAACTCTACCAAACTGCCTTTCTTACTTTAATTTTGTAATTTTTAAAACAATTCTTGTTGGTATTTGAACCATCAGTGAAATGGAATATTTGTCCGGATCGGTTTCTAAAGCAGTTCCTTTATTTTTTTGAAATAAAAATCACTTCAAAAATGCTTTGAGTGAATCAGCCCAATTTAATGAACCATTTCTAATGGTTTAATCAAAATTCTTGTTGCAGAATCAACTATTCGCTTGTCTTATCAAAAATAATACTTTTGTTTGTTACGCTTTGTTTAGTAATTTAGTTTGGAATTCAAATATTTTAACTTCCCTTCTCATCTGCTTAGCTGTCATAGTTGGCACTGTTGCCTCTTCTTATCATTCTGTTTTCTGTATCAGAGAGTAGGTAAGACAGTGCTGTAGAATTCCCTTAAGTTGGAAATGATGTTCAATGATAGACTGATAGAAAGGCTGGGAGCCCAATGTATCTATTTCACTATGAAATCTGTACAGTTAACATTGGCTAGCATGTTGACCTGGTTAAGCGTTGCTTGCTGTGCCTGTCAAAATCACCAGGCTGGAATATAATGCAAAGTTTTGGGAAGTCTTAAGGAAAATGGTAGGAATTTCATGAGTACCGTTAGTTGCTTTAAAAAAGAGACTGCTTTTTGTGCTTTTTTCTGAAGAAGGGTCTAGGCCTGAAACGTCAGCTTTCCCGCTCCTCTGATGCTGCTTGGCCTGCTGTGTTCATCCAGCTCTACACCTTGTTATCTCTGCTTTTTATGCAACTTTTTTGTTCCAGTTAAGCCAACTGAAGGAGGGTCACATAAACAAATCAGGGATCCAATATAAAAGACAAGTAAAATACAAGTATCATTTGATCAGTGGAGCTCTGTGAGACTGAAGTATTTCATTAATATTCAAGATGTATTAGATTTATTCTCAATGTTTGCAGCGTATTCAGTGCATGCTTTTACACTGCTGTGTCTACTTTTAGTGTTGTTCCCATGTGTTATTGAATTTTCACAAGCTAAAAAAAACTTTAAAAATATTAATTTCCTTATTTTGTAATTTTTATCCCTTTCTGTTTCTTGTTGAAAATAATCTTTCCCCTCTACGGTATAGTTCCACGTCTGCCCATCACAACTTGTGCAAATTACAAAACAGTCTTGTTGCAAAGTGCTGGCAGGTCATTCCATTGTGAGGGAATTCTGTCCTCACCCAATTCCCACATCTCCAGCAAGGATGGCTGGATAATAAGGCCAATTGTGTTGCCATTAACATTTTCCCCACTGGGATCAGCTGAGTGTCATTGACTGGAGATTGAACCTGGCTTAACCCCTCAATGAGCGCAAAGCTAGTGAGGGAATTGGAAAATGTGTTTACCTTCTTGACCTGTTTTTCACTCCAATGACAAGACATAACGCACAATCCCATTTCATTCTGTCATTTTCACATGTTGCCAACATGAGGCATTCTGATAACAGTGGTAATTTATGTCACAAAGAAATAACATTTCTGTCTGGCTGTCGTGGCACAACTGGTCAACACTGAATCACATATGACAGAACTGAGATGTGTGAGATACCGAATTTATGAATTCAAGTCTTGTAGCGAAATGTTCTTATGGCTTGTGCTGCAGTGGTAGTGACTCAACCTCTTGACTAGGAGATTCAGGTTCAAGTCATACTTGACCCAGAGGTGTTTCATAACTTGTCTTTGATGAGTTAATTCACTTTTTAAAAGAGAATAACATTTCTGCTTGAAAGCTGTCATTCTAAAACATTGGTTGATATTCATCAGATAAAC
Source organism: Ginglymostoma cirratum (assembly GCA_024137785.1). Taxonomy (NCBI): domain Eukaryota; kingdom Metazoa; phylum Chordata; class Chondrichthyes; order Orectolobiformes; family Ginglymostomatidae; genus Ginglymostoma; species Ginglymostoma cirratum. Next base: position 12,811,529 of record JAHRHZ010000271.1, read on the forward strand.
TACATTAAAATTTTCCAATTTTACACGTCATTTGAATTATAATCCAAATTAGTTAAGACAATAGCTAATGGTTAAACGGCCAGACACCCCCAGATTTATTGTTGTTGCAAATTAAGGCATAAATAGAATAGCTTCAAGTCATTTTTTTCTCACTGTGACATTTACACAAAGTGAATCAGTTGCTGTAAATTAATCAGCCTTTTTTACCCTAGTCAAGTTAGTGACTGATAGCATGAAGAGTCCTGGCACAATCATCAATCTTATGTATGTTAAGAAGTCTGGAGATTGTGTAAATTGATGTGATATGCACATAGGGTAGACTTCAGGTAAATGTTATCAGTAAATGACCATTCATTGTGCAGTTGGATTATATTTCAATAACTTTGTGTAGATGGGCTGTTGAAAATGTAAATTAGGCAAGGCCATCAATTGAATAATGCGTCTTGATTGTGTACTGTTGTGTAGTAAGGACATCATCAGATGTATCTATCAGGATGTTTGAAGTTTTGGCATCGGCAAGCAGCAACTTTGAAAAAAAGTGAATAATGATCCAATAACATGGAATTCTGGGTGCCTTCCTGCTGCAGAGAGCTTTGTTAGATGTTTGAAAGTCCGGCACCTTACCAAAAAATGTACTCTGTACCCTGAAAGTATTATAAATGGTTTTGGAGATGGGTCAGATTCAACTATCAGACTTTCTGATACTCAAAGAAGGGAGTCTGAAATGCAGAAAAGATTTACAATGATGCTGCCAGGGTTGGAGGGTTTAAGCTATAAGGAGAGGCTGAATAAGCTGGGGCTATTTTCCCTGGAGAGTTGGAGGCATAGAGGTTTATAAAATCATGAGGGGCACAGATAGGGTGAGTAGACAAGGTCTTTTCCCTGGGGTAGGGGAATCCAAAACTAGAGGGCACAGGTTAAGGTGAGAGGAAAAAGATTGAAAAGGGACCTAAGGGTCAGAGGGTGGTACATGTATGGAATGAGCTGCCAGAGGAAGTGGTAGAGGCTGGTACAATTACAACATTTAAAAGGCATCTGGATGGGTATGTGAATAGGAAGGGTTTAGAGGGATAAGGGCCAAATGCTGGCAAATGGGACTAGTTTTATTTCGGATATTTGGTCGGCATGGATGAGTTGGACCAAAGGGTCTATTTCCTTACTGTGCAGCTCTATGACTCTATAAACTCAGGTGCAACGTTGTTGTCTGCTCATCAGTTCAGTTTTATTATTCTACAATGGCTTTTGTTTGCACCTCACCAATTACTTCCTCCCTCCCCATTTACATTGCCTTTAATTTATAATTACAATCTTTTTAGAGCAACATATTTCCAGTCCTTGCCACCTGCCTACCATGTTCTGTGTGTAGCGTTGTAGTAATGGAGGAAGCTTTAATTAAACTATATACATAAATTGGACTTGCAATTGTCAGTGAGCACAGCCCTCTCTGTCGGTATTAACACTTGGCTGGTGCCATTTTAATCCTGTGGTATCATTGCAAGGGACTCAATCCAACAATAACTGGTTTTATGATCAAGAGATACGTATTAAACAGCTTTCTTTTTCTGAAAAGAATTTCACTTCTAGGCACTGACCCTAGGCCCAATGCTTGTGAACCAACTCTTGCTCTGTTAATGATCTGCCTACTCAGTCACGATTGAATCTAGGATCATAATTCACCAGCAAAATTAGGCAACATATTCACCATGCCATCCACAAAAACAGTTCCTTTTGAGATGGAAGTGTTGAACTTTTAGCTTGCAAGTAATGAGTTACTGGCATTTAATTCCTTTTAAACATGTTGTGCTTTAATCTCTCAATCCCCACAACTCATGTAAAATGTTGTCATCTTTGAAAAGTTGAAATCAAATATACACACATAGGTGGAATCTGTCCCTGCAATGGTCATGTAAAAGGTAACGTTGTTTGAAGAGGAGTCAAGGCCTTAGGCAAGCAAGGTCTTCAAAGAGTTCAAAAATATACAATAAGTGAGAAGTGCAGTGTAGACTGGGAATTATTGAACCACGTTGGCAGAATAGTGAGAGTTTGTATGGGACTTTCAGTCTGAGGCAAATAATCTATCCTTGAATTACAAAGATAGTAGATTCCCTTCCTGGGTTTGATATGTACAGGGTTACTTTTCCAGGCACTGATCCAGAAGGCAAGAGGAAAAGTTACATCATCTGGTATCTACGGTACCTCCTGAAATAACTGCGCAGAGACCTTTATAATATCAAGTCACCCTATATTTACATGCGCACAGTACACTGGCTCTGACCAGCCAGTTCGGAGTCAGTCCCTGAAGTGAGGGGACTCTCTGAATCCCCTGTTAATATCTGTCAGCCAGGGCTCCCTGATTGGCCCAGGTTAATAGCCCCAATCACAGATATCATAGTCAATAAGATCCACCTGGCTCCAGTCACTGCATCTTTCCCTTTCTAAGTCCAGGGATGTAGGCTTGGCCTTTCTCTGGTAGTTTTTCCTGTGATGTTTTTGCTCCAGGCCCGGATCCTCTAACTTGGACTTGAACGTGGGCAGCATGGACTGGACTGTAATGGTACTGAGGCTGCATCCATCTCAGACTCTGAGATTTCCTCAATGCCAGACAGAGGTGGAGAATCCATGGTTTCTGGCAGGCTTCTGGGAAGTTCTGAGGTGGGCCAGGTGTGTTTTGCTCCTGCCCCATTTGCAAGGTAACAGCTTTCAGGCGATCCACGTGTTTGTTCAGGACTGCGTCACTTACCCGAACTTTGTATGTCACGCAACCTGACCTCGAATTAACCTCACCCCGTATCCATACAGGGCCATTTCTATGATCCTGGCACCAAACTTTGTCCCCTGAAGTAAACTGGCTCTCTCTCTCTCTCTTAGAGGAAGTGTGAGGCTGGCATTGGCTTTCCTGCTGCCATTCCCCACCTATCCCTGGATCTGGGAATATTCGACATCTAACGCAGTCCAGGCTTTGCCTGACCATTTCCACGAATGTGTGGGCATCGCTGGTGGCAATTTTTGTCCTTGTTGGCACTCTGGGCACTGGCCCACCAATGCAACTATGTTGGCATTCAAACTTGGCCACCAGACATAATTTCTTGGCAACATCTTGACTTTGGAAACCCCTGGATGACTGTGGTGGAGTTCAGCCAGTATCTGGGGACAACATTTGAGCAAGACAATTACTCTTGCCCCCCCCCCCCCCATACTAACATACCATCCTATATGGAGAGGGTGCCCACTACCATTGGGAAGCCCTGTAGCTCACATGCTCCATGTGCCACATTTTCTAATGATAAAGCCAGTTGTAATGACTGAAGTCCAGTTGGGCTTCCACTAGTAGGCACTTTTGCATGGTTGTGCCATTAATCCCACAAAGCAAATGGTCTCTCAGCATCTCATTCAGGGTTAGCCCAAAATCTGTCAGTCATCTTGATTTTATCAAAAATCGTGATACAGATTCCCCTCATTCCTGAATAGCTCAATAAAACCGATAGCATCTCACAATTAGAGAAGGTTTGGGGTCATAATATTCCTTAACCAAATCTGTGAAATCTTCGAAGGTTCTAGTGTTGGCTGCCTCTAGGAATGTTAAACACCTAATAACTGAAAATGCTGCAGGGCCACAAGCTATCAGAAGAATTACTCATTGCTTTTCATCTGCCCCAATGTCATCTGCCTGGTAAAATTATTGCGTTCTTTCCACATATTGTGCCCAGTCTTCAATGGCAGGATTGAATGATTTAAACTTCCCAAATAAAGGCATGATGCCAGAAGTGCTTCCCCCAGCTCAAGGATGACTGTTATGAGCAAATGTTCTTCAGGCATGTACTGTTTTCTCTCGTTGCTACTGATATAACTACACAGAGGCTAGTGTTCCATAACCAAGTCATCGTTCATTTACATGTGCACAGCACACTGGCTGCGACCAGCCAGCTCAGAGTCAGTACCTGGAGTCAGGGGATTCTCTGAATACCAGTTTTATATTTTTTATAAATATACTACTGCCATACAGCAGCAGTGCTTATTTTCTGTAGCATCCTCATTGTGCATGTGTAGGCATGAGACACAGTAAAAAATACCAAGTGTTCAAGTAACTTTATTAACATACCACCACCAGAAAAATAAAACACCCATGTGACCAAAGAACCAATATCAAGCAGAGCCCCTAGGGGCAAAGCCTATGTGAAAGAAAAAGTGAGGGAGAAGGGTAGCAATCAAATCAGAAGGGGGAAGGAAAGCACTGTACACCCCATGGTACCCACATCTCCTAAGAGGTATTGGGAGCATCCCCTGTTTATATCTGCCAGTTCAGGCCCCCTGATTGGCCCAGGTTAACAATACCAGTCAAGTATGTCACAGTCAATAAGATCCACCTGGTTCCAATCACTGCACTTCCCTTGCACTAATATTGCAAAGTGTCCTGTTTAGACAGTTATTGTCTTCAAATTGGCTGTTCATGATTCAATCTGGATATGTTTAAGGTATTATCTACATTTAGTCTTTTTTAAACAGCTGTTTGGGGTGCCATACTTCAACTGAGTGCTGGCACGAGGCAAGTAAGTATTAAATTGACAAATGTATTTATATTTAGTCTGTCAATGTGCACTTTCCACGTTCTAGTATGTGCCATCATGAAAACTAATTAATATAGATATAAAGTCATAGAGTTATACAGCACCGAAACAGATCCTTCAGTCCAACTCATCCGCAATGACCAGATATCATAAACTGATCTAGTCCAATGTGCCGACATTTGGCCCATATCTCTCTAAACCTTTTCTATTCATTTACCCATCCAGATGCCTTTTAAATATTGTAATTTTACCAACATCCACCACTTCTTCTGGCAGCTCATTCCACACACGCACCACCCTCTGTGTGAAAACGGTACACCTCAGGTCCCTTTTAAATCTTTTCAATCTCACCTTAAACCCATTCTTTCTAGTTTTGGACTCCCCTACCCTGGAAAAAAAGACCTTGGCTATTCACCCTATCCATGTCTGTCATGATTTTATAAAACTCTTTCAGATCACCCCTCAGTCTCTGATGCACCAGTGAAAATAGCCTCTATTCAACAGTCTAGTCAGACTCTCCATGTAGCTCAAACCTCTAGGCTATTGGTATTTTAAGATATTTTCATGGCAACTACTTTTAGTGTGTTTCAACAGATCCACAGTGATCCACAGATCAAGTAATTTGTTTTATTCAAAATTGTGCAAGTAAGGGATTATTTCATTATGAATTTATTTAAATTAACATTATTAAAGCATCAGTTATTGGATCTGAATACATCCTGCTGCATTTCTTTCTGCTGTAATCTTTCAACTAGTCAGAAATGACTGATGCAAGGGAAAAGAAAATCTTGCATTTAGATAGCACCGTCCACATCGTCAAGTTTGTTATCATTTAATATGGTCTGATTGGATGTCTGAGACTGAATGAAATAGGGGAAATGATGATGAATTAGGGACTAATTGGGTGTGAATTGCTTGTATAAATAATGGGAGCTACAAGGCAGTGGGATGCAAGTTTGATTGAATATGTTTAATTGAAATAAAGCTGTCATTAAAAGTGTGGACTAGGATTCTGTTCAAAAACATTTATTTTCTCTAGTAAAGTTAGCCAAGGCAGTACTTTTGAAGTGGGGTATCACTGTTGTAATGTAGGAAATGCAGTAGCCAACATAGGTCTTCCACAAGCCACAATGAGATAATTACTACATCATCTGTTCCTGTGATATTGATTGAGGGAAAAAGATAAATTAAGTCTTATTTTGCATTACAATCATCTCAAATATGATTTGGTCTGGTGCCATTTGTGACTTCGGTCACATGCAAATGCTCTTGATGAGGTGCTAAGTATATTAAATGTCATGATCTGAAGAGTTTAAAAGCTCCAGCTGTGCTTCACACCAAAAAATGCAGGTGTTCAGTCAGCGTTGAAGAAAAAAAGCTGCTGGATGTGGTAGATTAAAAAAATAACATTACTACCAGTTCCTGCAATTTTAAGAGCTTTTCGTTGATTTTTACTAAGGGATTTTAATTCAGATGAGTTCATTATGAATGTTTGGCTGAGTTTCAAAAAAGTTAACTCAGGAGGAGTTGGGGATAAATTCACATTTTGATTAACAGTATAAAAAGGTAATTAGAAGACTTACCGTCATTGATGTGGTTACTGAATAGAAGTTTGTGTTCAAAACTGATTAAACACTTGAGATGGCTTAAAATCTTGGAAGGATTTTATTAATTAGAGTGTTCTTTTGTGCCAAGTGCTTATGAGTGATAGCTCTATTAAATTGATACATGTTTTTTCATGTTTACGTGCTTCGAAGTTCTGCCCATAGTGGATACTGGCTGAATGACTATGGAGCAATCCTGGGGAGTGTGTGGGCTTGAGAGGGCTAGACAGCTTACCAGCTAAGGCAACTGGGATGATGTTATTAAAAATCATGGCTGGCCTTTTAACCAGACTATGTCAACCTACACATAACCTCCGTAGCTATATATCTGCTTCAGGGGTCAATGGGCTGATACTATCCTGTCTCCAACTCTCCCAATCTGCTGTTGGACGTGCTCACTCTGCTACTTGACTCCAGTCTCCAGGTAGGGCAGAAGGTGGGGAGGGGGGAAGAAAAGAGATGTGAAGAGGTAAAAAAGAGGAAGAGGACAGGGACTGATGAGTGGAGGAGCTCTGACGGGAGTGTCCTACTCTGCCGTCAATTTAATGTATCAAATAATGCTGAGCTTGTTAACATTGATCTCACCTGGCGCACACTGTGTGCAATGTAACCTGTACGTCTCTATCTAAGTCTTTTTACAACCTCTGATCCGTACATCCCTGCTCACTATGATCTGCCTGTACTGCTCATAAACAAGAGATAAAAGGTACTGCAGATGCTGGAGAATCCGAGATAACAAGCATGGGGCTCTTCCCCTCCCCCATTTCTGATGAAGGGTCTAGGCCCGAAACGTCAAGTTTTCCTGCTCCTGTGATGCTGCTCATAAACAAACCTTTTCACTGTTCATCGGTACGTGTTACAATCAACCAATCAATCAGTCAGAACTCAAATTGAGTGTAACAGGGTTCATTCGATTGAGGTGGGTTTGTAGAGTTGGGGAACTTCCTTTCTTGGGCTGGTGCAATAATCAAGTCCACCTTTTGTACTCTATGGAAATGCAGAGGGAGAAATGTCAGTTCCTAGCTAATAATGGCTGAAGATGTGTTTGTCATTAAATTTCTGTATTTTTAATTCAAAGGGTTTTTTGGTGTCTTTTGTTATAGCTACTTTTGGATGTCTTAGCATAAAACGCTATATGTAATATTAAAGGGCTTCCAAACTTCAGTGCTGGATTTAAATTATACATCAGTTCTTCCAATTTTATGTTTTTCATTAAGTTGCTTTAGTCAGACAGAGTAAATACGGATGTAGGAACAACCATAAGATGTATTCTTCAGCATCTGTCATTGTCGTTTGAGGCCCACATGATTGAACTATCTTTCATTTGAAAGTAACTTCTGACAATATCCCTTCCTTTCAGCACTGTTGTCAGCATTGGATCATTATCTTAATTATCAACTTCCTTTCCAGTGTAATTGCTACTTTTGGCAGGAAGGTAGGTTATGCACATTATTTAATAGGTATCGTCTTGATGAGTTAGTCCTGCATACTTAGGCTCTTGTAAAGTGCTGACAATACTGGCGTCTAGGGACCTGGGAAATAACGAACACAGTGTCTGTATTTTTACATGGGATTATATGTTATTAATCTAATGTCTTTTCTTGTGATTTAGTTGAAACAATTTGAGAAATGTAATCCACATTATGAAACTAAGAACAAAGAACTTCTAATTTGTATTTGGAGTCCATCTGCCTATTTTACAGGTCTGAACATCACAATAGCCAAAGAGTAGAGTTATTGATCCTGGTCTGTTTGTTTATTTCACCCAACTTTGCGTTGTCTCAATTCATCTGCTGAAAGCTACATCCATGATTTGGTTAGCTCAAGAGTATGTTAAAGTACTTAGTGCTGGCTTCACACATTTTATTGTTCATGAAACTGAAGAAAATCCAGCCCTCTATCCAAGTTGTAACTTGCACAACATCCTGTTGACCTGCCACATCTGTGCTCATTGACCTACAATGGCATCCACTTAAGGAACAACTCAACGTTAAAATTCTCATGCTTTTTTTCAAATCCCTCCATGGTTTCAGCACTACCAATTTCTGTTGTCTCCTCAGGACCTGTGATTCTATGAGATAACTACACTCCTCTAGTTCAGCATCACCAACTTTAATTATTAGACTATTATTTTAGATTTATTTATTTGTCACATGCACTAAGGATAGGAATACATAAGTGCGGCAAAAAGTGCACAAAGTCACATTCACTGGTGCCCAATTGGCTACAAAAACTAGAATTAAAAGATTTAACAGAGCCACAAGGTAAGCAAGAGAAAAAGAAAAGCCCAGATTTCAGAGTCCCAAGTCTCCACGATGGTGCGAGTGCTGCTCCAATCACTCGGACACTTAGGCCGCTGCTGTGGCGTGAGGCCCGCTCTTGTCACTGCCACTGCCTCACTGGCCTGCTCTCGCCGCCACTACCTCACTGGCCTGCTCTCACTATCATTACCTCACCGGCCTACTCTCAGCACCAAACCAGCCCACCCTTGATTCGCTGCTGTCGCTCCGGCCCAGGCTCGATCTGCCATCGCTGTAGGACATGGCCTGCATGTTCAGCTCCCACCACTGAGTTCCCAGTCATGACTCAACTCCTTCCCGACTCCTTAGGTCGGTAGCTTAATGGGTGGAAGGGTGGGATTGGGATACAATTACTGCAGAGAGGAGAAAGAAGAAGAACAGAAAAGGAAAGGAACTGGCGAGCACAGTGGAGCTCCAAATGGAGCGACGTACCCTGCCGCCATCTTGCCAGAAACTTCAAGTGGTGATAATATCCTCAGTCACTTTAACCTCTGGAATACTCTCCCTCTACCTTGACACCCAACCATTCTTTCTATTTTTCCTGAAGTTAAGGCTGTCCTTAAAATTATCTCTTTGACCAAGCTTTTGGTCTTCAGACCTCATATCATCGTAGGTGGCTGTCATGCCTCAGCATGCTGGAAATCAAGACTGTTTATTCCTGGTGTTACAAGTTTAAAAATTTGATCAAAATTCTCATAATTTCCCAATTTAGCTGTTTTTTTAGACCCAAGTTAACAGAAAGCACAGACCAAGTCCTTGTACGTAATAATAATGACTATTTAATAGAAGTGAAATCAATTCTAGTTATAGGCAAACAACAATGAACTGTTGATGTATAAGTCTACTAGTTAAACTCTAACCTCTTTATAAAACATTCCTTCCCTCCCCCCATGTACACACATGTGCACGCGCATGCCCATGCACATGCAGATAAGAAACATTGGTGTTGTAGATGGAGTGAAAAACCCGGAAGGCAGTTGAATGGTTCTGTCCACAAAGTCCACGGAGGTGATCCTCTTGCTTGTCAGTATTTGCTGTTTGTTAATCTCTGTCATCCTTGTGCTTTTCACTTCGCTGCAGGAAGCACAGTGGGGCTGGTTCACAAATTGCAAAGTCTGTAGTTAAAAGCTACAGCTTACAACAACTGGTGAGAGAAAATCAACTGGTTTTCCTCAGGCTTTAGGTTTTCTTTCTGCAGAGAGTGAGAGAGAGATACCATCTCCTTTTTCGGAGGTCTGAAGGCTTCTGGTATATCATTCAGACCCACCACCCACAAGCTGTTCAGCTGCCTAGGAACAAATCTCATTGTTGTTGGGAGGCAGAAAGCCCTTGTCATTGACAACTGGTTGCCATTCCACAGACCAATCGGCTGTTTGTTGCCAATAGAATCTCACTTTGTACACACTTCCTTGTGCTAGTCCATCTGCAGCTAACCTTCCCCTCTGGCTGACCAAGCATCAGTATAAATAACACTTAAATAGTAACTTGCCTTTAAACAGTGCAGCAATCCCTTTCACAAACTTTATTTTTTCAATAGTGCTTTTCCCATTTCCAAGCACAATCAAGAATGCAGAAAAATGGAGAATACTGCCTGAGTGCTGCATTCTATTTTATAATAGTCTTGTGAAACACCTTGAATGTTTTATTATGTTAAACTTGTTTTATAAGTATACGTTTGTTTTAACATGCCTTTATCCTATGTATTTCATTGTGAACTCCAAAACTATTTACGTCTGATCATCAGTGTTTCATGAGATTCCTTGTGTTCTGTCTTTCTTTTGAAAGTAAATTTGGTCTGCAAATATTGTGCATCGTGCATTATACATAGTAACATTTTTCGATAATCAGCCATTGAATATCATTTAATAAATCTGCAATAATTGTGTTACAATTTTTCAATGTACATTTCAATATGCAATCAACTACTTAAAGATTGGGCATTCATGTCTACAATAATAGCTGAATAGAAAACTGCATAAAACCAATCCTTGAGATTGAAACTTAATAAACCACTCCATGCATTTCAAGCTATGTTCAATCTGCATCAGTGAAAGATAATGTAAAAACAAACTAGAATGACTTCAGGGCTGTAATCTCATTTCAGGATTTGGATAACTGACTAAATTTTTCTGTACCCTTCTGCTTGAATCCTATGTTATGTGCTGGAGCACAGAATCATAGATAGTTGCAGTACCTCACTCGAGTGGCATTTGTCATCAGCTACCCTGGAGTGTGGGTTTGTTCAGGGTTTCTGACAATGAGGGGATGCCATATGCTGAGCATGTCACGGTTGCCGTAAATGTTCAGGTGCATGTTTTCAAAAGCGCCTCTGGCAGATTCATCATCTCTACAAGTCAGAGGCAGAGGGCAATTATCGTACTCTTTTACATTTTAAACTGAGTCACCCAAGTAAGGGATTTAAACTTGGACCTTTCAAATAAAGAAAAAAATTGTTTTCACATGGTGACTTTCGTGGCATCAGATCATCCCAATATGCTGTAAAAGTAATGAATTAATCTAGAAATGCAATCACCACTTTAATATTTTTTAATGTAGCAAATGGGGCAGCCAATTTTCCACAAGCAGCATTAAACTGATTTATTGAATGGTCCCAATATTTAAGAGGCTGTGTATTCCAAATTGGGATGGAAAGTTATGCATTTCCCAAATCATTTGCTGTTTTTAAATTGCAAGATGCCTTAACCTTTTCTCCTGATTTCTCAGCCAACAGTTAGGCAGCAAGCCTGGCATTCAGTCTATCAGATGTGGGGCTGGTGCAGTGTAGGCTCACTAAATTAAACCATGGGATGAGAGGTTTGTGGTGTGAGGATTGACTGAGTAAACGGGGTCTACATTCTTGAGTGCTTAGATATCATTGAAACGTACAAGGTTCTGAAGGGGGTGGTCAAGGTAAACACTAAGAAGTTGTTTCCCCTGGATGGGGAAAGGGCAAGAAAGTAGATGTGAGGTTCCAGGGATCAGTCATGATCCTATTGAATGTAGAGCAAACTTGTGGGGCCAAAAGACCTACTGCTGTTCCTATTTCTCATGGTCTTATGTTCTAAACCTGGAGACAGTTATGGTTGGGAATGTAGAACATGGGGAAATTCAGTCTCAGGTTGAGGGGTCAACCATTGAGGACTGAAATGGGAAGAAATTTCTTCTCATTAAGGGTTATAAATATCTGGAAATTGATTGCTCCAAAAATTTGTGGATTTCAATCATTGATATATTTACGGCTGAGATAGACAGATTATTGGCCTCTTGCAGAATAGACAGGGAAGTGGAGTTGAAGCCAAGGATCTGCCATGATCATAATGAAGGTTGGAGCAGGATAGACAGGCCATTTGATCCACTGCTGGTTCTCTTTCTACATTCTTTAGTCCATGTACACCACATCAACAACTTAACTCTCTTCATCACTTTTTATTACCTCATCAAACTTGTCAAATGTGATTTGCTGTTAACAAATGCATGCTGGTTTTCCCTAATTAAAACACATTTCTCCAAGTGAATGCTAATTTTGTCCTTGACTACTGTTTCCACAAGCTTTCCACCACTGAGGCTAAACTGACTGACCCTGCCCCCTTGAACAAACGTATAACCTTTCATGAACAAAATCAGAAACTGCTGGAATAACTCAGAAGCTCTGGCAACATCTGTGGAGCAAAAGCAGACGTTTCAGATCCAGTGACCCTTCTTCAGCACAATTCTGAAATCTGGACAATATACCCAATGACAACTTCGAGGAAGAGTCATTGCAGATTTGAAACATTAATTCCGTTTCTGGCTCTGTAGATGCTGGTAGAAGTGCTGTTTCTGCATTTGGTTAAGGATCTGTACTGATGGGCTGTGCAGAGGGATCCAGGGAGAAAGGGACCCTCCGAACAGCATCCCATCCAGACCCAGTCCCCAACCTATCCCTGTAACCGTGTGTTTCCCATGGCTAATCCACCTAGCTTGCACATCCTGGATACTATGGGACAATTTAGCATGGCCAATCCATGTGACCCACACATCTTTGTATTGTGGGAGGTAACCGGAGCACCTGGCAGAAACCCTCATAGACATGGGAAGAATGTGCAAATTCCACACAGACAGTCACCTGAGGGAAGATCTGTATGATTTGTTTCCTTTTTGTACTGCACCAGGCTTTGCTTTTACCAACCAGATGTGAAGAGGTTAATGAGTGCTGCTGATAGATGTGAGGTGGGGGAGTTCAATCTTTAAGTGGAATGGTTGCTAATTCTGATGCATAGAATAAAGTATGACTCCATTACTGTACCTCGTTAGATGAATAATAGAGTCAGAGTGATGACAAGCAAGCAATCAGATTAAAAGGTTGAAATTACATCTTATACTGTTTGTAACCATTGCGCAAATGAGATCAATGCCTCGCAAATTCTCTCGGTTTTGCTTTGAAAATAAAGATGTAATTCTCTTTCTTTCCCTAATTATTCCTCTCCTTAAAATAATATTAAACTGAAGTTCTGTCTACCAGTGTCAGTGGATGTTAAAATTGTCTGGCACTCTCAGTTGATCCAAGGATTAACTGGACATTAAACTCTTTGCCATTGGTGGGAGTTTAATGTTATGTAGCACAATTCACTCTTGTTCCTCTTGTGTGGGAGCCTGGGACCAGAGGTCATATTCTCAGAGTAACGAGTCACCCAGTTAGGATGGAGATAGAGGAATTTCTTCTTTCAGTGTATCTGTTGAACCATTTACCGTTGAGGCTGGGCCATTAGGTATATTCAAGGCAATCAAGGGTTATGGGGAAAGGGCAGGAAAGTGGAGTTGAGAATGATCAGATCAGCCATATCCTTACTGAATGGTGAAGCTAACTCGGATGTGCTGAATGGCTTACTCCAGTTTCTATGTCTTGTGGTCCTAAGATAATTACTTATATGGGCCGTAGCCGTTCTTCTTTGTTGTAGCTAACAAGTATTTGGTTCATATACGTAGACAAGCCCTGTGTTCTTGTGAATAGCAGTAATCAGGGCTAAAAATCTAGTCTGTTTCTTCCATTCCTAACCCGTGGACACTGAGGTTAATTGTCCTCCTCCCATTGAGTCTGATTCCTAACTCAGTGCAAATCAGGAATTAAACCAGTAATGTCTATGTGGTTCAGAATTACAGTAGTGGTATGACCCATTGGACTTAGTGATGTGGTGGTGGAATGTTTTGTTTTAAGTACTAGAAATTTCAGTGTACAGCAATTCAAAGCCCTCCAGATACAATGTAATGAAGTGCATCATGTTAATAGCAAGGAGATTAATTGTTAATTCCTGCCAAATTTGTGTCCTAATCTTCAAATCATTGCGTGAACTTTTGTTTAGCATGTGTACATGTGTATGGTTTGTGTCTTTTGAAAAGATAACGTAAAAATGTAAAGTCCGGCTACAGGTTATAAATATAAACACAGACATACAAAAAGACACAGAAGGCAGTTAGGAGTGGAAAGCCTAACTGATTTTCCACCTTATTAGCCTGGGAAATGTTCAGGCAAATTGAAGTGCCCTGAATACTGCATCAGGGGAAATCACTGCATTGCAGGAGGTCACATCTGAGGGAGATGCATTTTTGCTGCATTGGTACAAAGTTACAAGGAATGGACTGGTAACACTCAAACTCACTGCTGGAAATTAATGAATAATTGATTTCTGTTTGCATCCCTGGACTCACCTAACAGCAAGAGGCAGTGCCTTCAAGCAGAAGGAAAGGGGAGAGAAATGAGAGCAGATGCAGAAAGGAATAAAAGAGCTTATTTTGCTATAGAACACTTTGCCAAAGGGACCCTATATTAAATACAGCCCTGAATAATTTGATGTAAGCAAAATGTATACTAACCTTCAGTTTGTTTTATGATCCCATCATCTTCTTGCTGCCAAACAGCTTGAGTCAGCAGAGGAACTGGAAATTAATTCTTCATTTCATTTTCTCTCTGCTTTAATTTCTGTGAAGGCTAATTCCTATTGAGGACAAGAGGTGAAATGTGATAATATTGAGTTATAGTCTATTCTAACAGGATTCTCTCTTACTTAAAATAATTGAGTTCTTTGCAAATAAGCCAGATCTTAAAGTATTTTCTTCAGTGCACAGACGTCTTGTCTAAATGTGAAATAAATAATGGTTGTAAACGCCATTGTGCCCTTTCTGACATGTTTTCCATTTCTCAGATGAAGAAGGGTATCACTGGGACCAGGTTCCCATAGTAACAGGTGCTGGTTGCTGAAAGATGTGGCCAATGAGAGGCACACTGAAATAATGCTGCTTTATAAATATACCCAAGGGAGTCTAAGCAGGAGCTTGAATTTTATTAAAGGATTTCTATTCGACAGATGTTGGTCATTTACCATTGTGAATTTTCAGTTTAGAAACTGCCTTGAATAAGTAATTGGGGCAGCTCCATCCTATTCCAGGTTGACTGTAACCCTGAACCTTTTTAGAGATGAAGGACAATTGCACACTCTGAATTAAACATTAGGACACTCAATGAAACGTTACATAATCAACAAAGCTGATAGAGGGAAAAGTTCAGCAGAAACATTTCTTAATTACACATGGCCATTCATAACTGCAAGTTGAAGGAAGGACTAAATAAATAAGAAACAAAGAAAGAAAGAGCTTACATTTGTCTGACAACTTCCTTATTGTGGGGATGTCCTGCAGCTGATTAAATATGTTTTTGAGACAGTAATGCAGCAATCAATTCGTGCAAAACTGGGTCTAATGAATAGCAGTGAATTAAGTGCTCAGTAATCTATATTTCTAGAGCTGATTCAGGAATAACACTTAACTGAGACATTGCAGGAGCTCCTCTTTTCTTCAAATGAAGCCATGGAATTATTTTGCATGGATCTGACAAAGCAGATGGGGCTTCCCCTTTAATTGTTCAACAGTAAATTGTTTATCGTAGACCTTCCCTTAAAAAGAAGTCCATTGGAATCATTACAAACTCTGTTTTATGTCTCTAATTTCAATTAGTAAAAATTTGATAATAATGCACAATTTTATCTGAGCTCATATTAGATCTCCATAACCTTTGCTATTCTTGTCTCTCCAATTTCTCTTTTGCTTAACACTTCTATGAACTCTCTGTGCCAAAGTTTCTATTTTCATATGCATCTCCTTCTCTTTGGCCAACTATCCTTTATTTCTGTGGTCTGTAACCTATTTTGTGAAGCACCAGAAGACATTTTGTCTATTGACTATATACATACAAGTTGTTTTTGGTGGGTGGCGAATGATGACATCCATAAAATTTGCAGATTACAATGCACTTGTAATATGCACAGAAGAATAATTACAGGGGCTAGTGGACAGACTGGTAACAAGAGCAGTACCTTTGGAATGAAAGTGAACCTTGACAAAACCCAATTGATATATATGGAAAAATCAGCAAGAAATATTTATGTCTCCATTAGAAGGAAGAGAGATAGGAAAGCTGCAAGGCTTCATGTGTTTAGGCAGTATAACACCTGCAGATGGAGGGTGCAACCAAGAAATATGAGATGGACAGCAATAGGAAAGGCTATATTTTATAAGAAGTGACAATTATTAACCAGGAAGTAAATGAACAATTCAAAAAGTAAATTGTAAAGAGATGGATTTGGAATGCTGCTCTGTACGGATACAAGAGATGTACATTGTGGAAGGAGAAGACCAAACTTGTTAAGTAACTTTGGGATGTTGGCTTGACGGAGAGAAAGATTCTCCTAGACCCAAAGAAGTAACAAATTATGGTGTGCTACGGAGAGTGAATAAACTTCATAGAATCCCTACAGTGTGGAAGCAGGCCATTTGGCCCATCAAGTCAGCACCAACGCTTCAAAGAGCATCCTACCCAAACCCATCATCCCATGCAACTTAGCATGGCTAATCCACCTAA
Source organism: Ginglymostoma cirratum (assembly GCA_024137785.1). Taxonomy (NCBI): domain Eukaryota; kingdom Metazoa; phylum Chordata; class Chondrichthyes; order Orectolobiformes; family Ginglymostomatidae; genus Ginglymostoma; species Ginglymostoma cirratum. Next base: position 12,827,889 of record JAHRHZ010000271.1, read on the forward strand.
CTGGCACATCTTTGGATTGCATGAGGACTTGTTGAACACCATTGGGAAAATGCAGAGAGTCTTGGTAGGACATGTTTTTAGAGAAATGGACTTGTAAAGATGTTATGAAGGGAAGATTTCAAGGAAGTAGATGAAGGAAGGGAATATCGGTGGATGGCTTGAAGATTGAATTTGAAAATTTGACAAATGGAAAATATGGCACAGGATAGAGATATTGAAAGACTCTTGAGGGCTAAAGGTGTGACTCCAGGTGGAGCATGCGCAATGATGATGAAAATGGGACGTTTGAATTCTCAGAAGGTTGTTTGCATAATTATACAAGTGAAGATGGTTCGTAATGTTGGAACTCTTGTTTAAACAAAAAATTATAATAATATTCCACTTCATTTTTAAGATTTTCTTCAGAAAGCAAGTGCAGATTACAACAATATGAATTTAGGGCAGAGAGGTTACTGAGGCTATGGCTGTATAGAAGCTGAATGAATACATGAGTGATAGTTCGATGGCTGTGTCTCTGAAAGTTTTAATTTAGTTTATCATCCAACATGATCTCTACTCTAACAAACCAGCACTGCTGTTGTTTCCTTTTTTTTTTGTAGCAATTAGTATTTTCAAAAATGGAGGGACCACACTACTTTTTAAAACCTTTTAACTCTTTAAGAAAGAAATATGATTTCACAACATGATCTGTTATTTATAGAATGCATAACAAAATCGTGTCACCTCACTTAAAATTTCTGTATGTTATCACCCATGATCAAAATATGTATCCTTGTGTCATATGCAGTCGGCATCTTAATTTATCTACGTATGGGAAGCGTTATCCAGCTCTGTCTGTATACACTTTACAACTGTCTTGTTCTCCTGAGGGTGCTGACTCTGACTGGGTTTCGGTTGCATGCGAATTTCACACACATGACCATTCTTGTTGTGTGAGAACAGGTAGTGCCTTTGCCAGACTGTTTGCCCACGAAAGTGTCACACTGTGCCCAGCCTATGTTCACATGCGTATGATTCAGTTTGTGTTACTGACTGATAAGGAAGAGTGGCAGTCATAGTTGGTCTTCCCCGTATTAAGTTAGAGGTATTCCATTTGTCAAGATACAAATTATGAAAATGTTACTGTTACGACTAATGCAGCACAATACAGATTTATACCAAGTGATTCATTTGAATATTAAGTTTACTGAGCTGTTGTGCAGAGATACTGAATGTATTCTGGCGATTTTCCCCACATGAATTACCATTGGTGATGCTTGCAGATTTTTGATGACCAGTTTCATTTGGTACGGTGCCACTGAGCTAATGAAGAAAACTGATTACTGTTTGGTGATTCTTCACTGTGGACATACATGAGAACAGGTTGGGCTCAGTTATGATCCCCTCTCCTCCAGATTTAAATTGCCTTAGCGTTTTGACTCATACGTGAAAAATAACCAAACTCTTGGAGAGTTGCCAGCATGCTGCAGCAAGTTCAATAAGCAAGAAGACAGTTGGGTGCAGACCTTTACCATTTTTCACTCTGCCATAAACTTCATGGTAATATTCTATTTTATAGTCTTGTAACAAGCAGCCAGGCCCTGTGGCAAACATTGAGTTCTTTACTAACAAAAGAGACAGAAACAATTATTATTCTTTAGATGCGACAGTGAACAGCGACTGCAACATTGCTGATAACAGTTTTTGGCAGGATTAGCTTTATTTGTCTATCTTGTGAAATTGGTGCAAGCCAGGGTAAATGAGGTTCTGAAGAAAATGGATTTTACAGAAAAGTGGATTGACAGAACACCAGCATCACTTGAGACCTATCATTAGGGCATAAGTTTTTTTTGCTTTAGGGTATTCAATTTAAGGTGAAGCATGGACCTGACAGTAGTACGTTTTGGTACCTCGCTTGCTTTTTACATTGACCATTGTGAATGGAGGGTCTCAGGCGAGGAATAAGAGGTATCAACAATACTTCTTCAAGGTTCTCTCAATCTTAAGGCTATCTGACGAGGCAAAATACTTCTGTAACTATTGCTGGAAATGAGTGATTGATTTTTGTGCCTAGAGATTGATGGTTGTGCAACACTTGCAGCCTGATACTACAAAAGCTACAGCATTTTCTCAGCAAATAATAGGTTGTTTTGATTTAAATATACTGATAAATGCTACATAGATATTCCATTTTACCAGCCCCCACAATGGTCAGTGTGAAAATCGAGGGATATACCAAAAATGCTGTATTTCAGTTAACTCACTTGACTGAATGGCGAGCGCAAGTTTCAGAATAATGGCAACAATATAGTCAAATTTCTGCTCTGGCTGAGATAGACTTGGGATTGTCCACTTTATTTTCTGTCTGAATGGGATACAATGGCAGTTCTTGTCTTACTAAGAAAAATGGCTCAGACTGTAGCATTAGCAGACAATGCAAAAATGACCATTCCGCCGAGTTCATGACTCAAAATAAGACTCCGCCCACCCATAAATTAGGTAGCAGAAAAAGCCTGTAACTAAACCATACGGACTAGACTATTTCCTTTCTTATTTTCAGTCTCTCTTGCATTTTGACAAGCTTTAAAGTCCAAACTGCACATGACCTAATGACTACTTCCTAATTTATTGCGTTTTCTCTCCCAACTGTTTTCAACTGTAATAGTCATTGTCTAAAACCATGGTCCTTTGGCCATAATTCTCTGGGGGAACATAAAATTGCAAAGTTCACACATTTTGAGAGTTTGCTTTTGTCTGTTCACTTTTACAATGTGGGAGTTGCAGGCTGGCCAGCGCATATTGCTTGTCCTAAGTTGCTATTGAGAAGGTGGCAGTGAGCTGCCTTCTTGAACTGGAGAAGTCTGTGTGCTGTAGGTGGACCCAAAATGTCCTTATAGAGGGAATTCTAGGATTTTGACTCAGTGACAATGAAGGAATGGTGTTATATTTCCAAGTCAAGATGGTGAGTAGCTGGAGGGGATGTTGCAGGTAGTGATATTTCCAGGTATCTGCTGTCCTTGTCCCCCTAGATGAAAGTGGTTGTGTGGTTGAACAGAGCTGTCTAAGGAATTTGGGTGAATTTCTGCAGTGTGTCGTGTAGATAGTACATGCTGTTGCTTCTGCGTGTGGATGGTATAGGGAGTGGATGTTTATGGATGTGGTGCCATTCAAGGGGATGACTTTGTCCTGGATGATGTCAAACTTCTTGAGTGTTGTTGGAGCTGCACCCATCCAGGCAAGTGAGGAGTATTCCATCACATTTCTGATTTGTTCTGTATAGATGATGGACAGGCTTTGGGGAGTCAGGAGGTGAGTTACTTGTTACAGTATTCCTAGCCTCTGACCTGGTCTTGTAATCACTGACTTTAAATGACAAGTCCTGTTGTGCAATCAACAGCAAACATCTCCACTTCTGACCTTATGATTGAGAGAAGGTCATTGAGTAACTATCTGAAGATGATTGGGCTTGGGAGACTACCTTGAGGAACTCCTGCACAGATGCGCTGGAGCTGAAATGACTGACCTGCAACAATCATAACCATCTTCCTGTTTGCCAGTTTTTGCTTATGATTCTTTATCTTTTATAAAAAAAGTGTCATTGCTTATTTAAAAAAACTGTAGCATCGATATTTATTGATGAGTGAATCTTAGTTACTTCATAAGAAATAGGCAGTATAATATTACTAATTCTTTGACAAGTCTGTTTGATGTAATCTTGATAATGGAATTTCCATTTTACCACTGAGCACTGAGAATTTCAGAAGCAGTGCTGTATCTCGTAAGGGGAGGAGATGGCCTAGTGGTATCATCACTGGACTATTAATCCAGAGACCGAGATAATGTTCTGGGGACCCAGGTTCGAATCCTGTAATGGAAGATGGCAGATGGCAGAATTTGAATTCAATAAATATCTGGATTAACAAGCTAATGACATTGTCAATTGTCAGAAAAACCCATCTGGTTCACTAATGTCCTCTAGGGAACGAAACTGCCATCCTTACCTGGTCCGGGCTACATGTGACTCCAGACCCACAGCAATGTGGGTGGCTCTGAACTGCCCTCAGGGATGGGCAATAAATGCTGCCTGGTCAGCAATGCCTTCATCCTGTTAATGAATAAAGAAGAAAAAACTGAATGCAGCAAGCAGCCAGTGTTGATCTAATACGCAGTATCATGAATAGTATTGATGAATATCAGGAGAAACTGTACAAGAATGTGTGGAATACAAGAAATACCAAAGGAGTTAGATAGGAAAGAATGAGAGAAAGTTTGAGGAGAGCAAACAGTCAGGCTCTTTGCAGTGTGTCAGCCAGGAAGTTGCAAGAAGCTTAGACACTGGTCACTCGTCTCTTGAGGCTGACTATGTTGGTCAGTGGGTGGACCTCAATCATCTGAATGAAAGTCAAAAGAGGGTTATCAGGGGACACTGTGGTGTTGGGGATGTTGGGGATGTTGGGGATGTTGGGGAAATCAGTGTTCGGGATTGAGGCAGCAACCTGGGGTGCAAAGAGGACAAGAATACTGAAGTGAGGATATTTAACATACACATAGGGAGAGCAGATAACGAGGATATGGGATACTGCAGAATAGTGGGTTGTTGGCCGTCACCACCATTGTGACCTTGAAGAGTTTCTGTGCAGCACAATGGTGAGGCAGTCTAAGGTGTAGTGCCAGGGCTGAATGATGAGAAATGCAATAATCATGTGGAGGATCTAAACTAAAAGTGAAATACTGCGGATGCTGAAAATCTGAAACAAACACCAAATAGCAGTTTTGAGGAAGAGTCATTTCAAACTTGAAATGTTAACTCCATTTCTCTCTCCACAGATGCTGACAGACCTTCCGAGTTTCTGCAGCATTTTCTGTGTTTGGTTGAGGATCTGTACTGATGGGGTGCCCAGAGAGTGTCAGGGAGAATGGGACATTGAGGTTCAAGGTGGGGGGCGGCCCCCCCCGGAGGTTGGTGGTGGTGGGCCCTTATCAGGCTAAGCCTGAGACTAAACCGGCATTTCCTGCCAATGTCATACTACTTAAAATTATGCACTGCATCTTGAAAATAGCTGTGACTGCACCTGGAGTGGACAAATGCAGAGAGTTTTTCTCCCTGTCTGAGTATGTGGGCTTTGCTTCTGAGCAATGTGAGGCCCTTCAAAGGGCAATTACAATAATTGGGTACTTTCACATTACAGATTGAAGACATCTGTAATCATAGCATCCTGTGTGTGAAATGCATGCAGTTTTAGCTGTGTGAGGTGCAAATGCTGGTTACAAGCAATCTGAACCATGTTGTTGGTCCTTGCAGATTGACATTACTCAGTGCTGTGAGGCAAACTTAGAACTGATATCTGTGGTCTACAACTCTCAAAGACAATCTGAGATTTCATAAGCTGCACATGGGCACAAACTAATTCCCTCTCACCTTGAGCTATATGTCTTTGTCAACTTGCTGTTATGTGTGGATCTGGGAGGGTAAGACCTCAGTACTCATACAGCACTTACAATCTCTGACTCTTTCTTTGTGACACAAGTGCAGATGCATTCATTGGTTCCATGTTCCATTCAGAGACGTTCTATGGCTCTCCTTGTCGGAGTGCTCCAATTCACACTTTGTGGCGTAGTATACCAAACCGTCAGGCATGCACGCCTCTGACTACTCAGAATACTAAGTACTTGTTCCATACCTTATGCTCCGCACTCAGGTTCATTGTAAGCGTGATTGGTGGGACCCAGCCACAGCAGGGGTTATTGTCACTGCTGCTGCAATGAAATGAAGTTGCAGAGACAGAGGATGCTGGTCAGCCTCCACATAAAAAGTTCTAAGCTGAAAGTCTCCACAGGATGTACAGAAGATCCAGAAGGGACAGTTTTTCATCCTCAATGGCATTTCCTCTGGGTGAGAAATGCATTGTGTCACTACAGCTCAGGATGTCCGAGGTCACTGTGACAGATTATACCAGCTGCTTGAATGATCCCACCTGATCCCAATGGCTGGCAAGGTGGCAGCTGTGCTAAACCTTTATGCAACTGGCTTTTTTAAAGGAGCCACGGCAGACAAGTGTGGGATTTCTCAATCGTCAACCCACAAATGTATCAAGGCTGTTACTGATGTAATTTAAACAAGATTACACTGTTTCATCTTGATTCCCCGTCACGAGCTCAGGGCTGCAACCAGGGCAGTAGGCTTTGGCAATATATCTGGCTTCCCCCAGCTCCAGGACCTGATGGACTGTACACATATTGTGTTGAGAGGGCTACACTGTTACAAAGAGTATTTGTGGTCTGGGAGGCAGGACATTAGAATTTGGTATTTATAAAGTATTGGTGTTTGTAAAATGCTAGGGGGAAAAGCAGTGTGTGGTCCCTTCAAAAGATAATGTGTTTTTTATGCTTAGATTCAAAAAGGATGTCTGCGGGCAGCAGCTTGTGAGTTTGCAGGTGCACAGAGCATCTGAATTGAAACATTTATATCAAAAGGCTGTTTAGTTAGCAGGCCAAGCAACAGTTTTGTTTTGTTATCAAAACAACAAGTTTTGAATTTAGGCAATTAATTTGAACCAGGCACTTAGATACTAAAAAAGCAATTAAATTTAAATCTGCTGGTTTTGACAACATAGGAACAATTCTATTGTAAGCAATTGATATGTCATCAAGGGTATAAAAGAAGAAGACAGTCGGACAAAGATAGGGGAGCTCACTGTCATCTGCTAGAGATAACAGCTCTCAGATATTAGAGAAAGCACTGTCTAAATCAATGGTTCCTACGGCACAACTAGTTAATATTCCCTGCAGAACATTTGACAGAGAAGGCACAGAACATCCCGGAAGACACGTAACCTGGCTGTAGTTTCAGGAGACTAATTTCTGTTTTTTTCATATACGTGGGACTTTATTTATTGGAATAGCATACCATTAGAACCTTGTTTTATTCAGGAATTGTTAGTAGTTAGAAGGGATTTATTCGGTTTGTTAATATTTTAGTTAATTGAGAGTGAGATAAATAAATTGTTACTTGTTGATTGTAAAGTGAGTGTCAGGGGTTTATTTTATCTAACAACTAGAAATTGCAGAGAGGCAGATTACACCACTTCTCAGACTCCATTTACAGATTATAGGGCGAGGGCTCTGCTTTGGGTGTTTCGGTTTTAGTTCTCAGAGCGGGGTCAACTTCCGCTTTACAATAATACTGTAACATAGCTGAGTTCATCAACAGAAAAGTACTCAGTTTCGTCAGTGTGCAAGTCATTCATAATCATTAGTACTGCATCTTGGAACTCTGCACTAAGTACCCTGTGAGCTGCCATGATACCTAGATTCTTGAGAACTTTCTTGTCCCTGGTCCAGTTTTTTCAGGGACTAGTAGCCTTGCAAGGGTTGTTACTCAGAGACAAGGGCTATTGTTTGTGACCATAGCTGATGACTCCATACGCCCCCCCTGACTGAAGCAGCATATTGATCCAATGACCAGAGCCATGGTAATGCAGATGATAAGCCTGCTGAAGATGAGGTTGCAATGCTTGGATCGGTCTGACAAGGGAAATTTGCCGTAGACTCCAGACTAAGTCTGCTGCGTAATCCTTGCATACTGCAGTTTGCGCAACTGGCACAGGCATAGAAAGGATATGATGGATACTGAAGATTTGGGGAGTGAGAAGGAATATGGGAACATTAAGCAGTATGAACATATCCTTCAGGATGATTGAGCACTGTAGCATTGGACACAACAAGTGAGACAGGATTTAATTGATATGCAGTTCCAGTAGATGAGAGCTGGGTGCAGTGATCAATCATTGACTGTAAATTTGTTGTTAGTTGAAAGTAAAGCAGTCTGTTTATGTTCCAAGAGTCAAATGCAGCTTCTGTTTGCCAGTTTATTATTTGCTTCTACTGCTTCTGAATAGAAGTGAGAATTTTGACCTGTTTGAAAGCTGTATGTGATGGTCCTACATTGAACAGTGATACACTTTCAATGCCAAAGTATCCAAAGCTATGGGCCAAGTGTTGAAAAATGGGAAAAGAATAGTTAGGTGGTTGTTTTTTTTTGACTCGTGTAGACATGATGGGCCAAAGGGCATTTCCCCATGATGTAGATCTCTATGACTCTAATAGTGGACTACACTAGGCATTGGGATAGAGTAACACTGATTTAAACAGGGTTGTAAGATGGGATGTGGCTCAGGTGGGTAAGCTGTGTGGCTCGGATCCTAAGCAGCAATAGATGCGAGACTTTGCATTTGAATGTGCAATGATGTGTCAACAATGCTATCAATGCATCCTGAGAAATGTTGGTTTGCAGGTGGTGCCACACTATGTGCATAGTGTAGGCCAACTCCATACTCTCAACACTTGATCAAGTGCATGGCTGAGCCTCAAACATGATCCCAGCCCCATGAATGCTGGAAGGTCTTGGCAGTGATAAGTACCTCTGCCTGCAATGTGTGGAAGATCCTGGTGTATAATGGAGTTTTGTTGTCATTATGGGAAACAAAGGATTGTATGTTAGGCTTTAACTTTAAAAGTACAAGGATTTATTTTTGTTTCTTTTGACCAATGGAAACACCCAGAACTTGGAAAAAACTTTTGGGTATCAGTTCGGCAGGTTTTTGCAGAAGTCTTAATGAAGATGAGTATGTCAGATATTTGCTCTTAAGAAGGGAGGTAGTTTAGAACTGTTGAGAAATAAGTTACCTTACTGTAAGCCATCTAGTTTGAAAATTCCAGACAAGTGATAGTTAAGGTTTGGTTAAAACCCTGAGGAAATTATTTGAAGCTGAGTAAGTCTAAGCTCAGTTGTATGAAGTCTCCAGGAAGAGGCTATCAGATTCACAACATATAGAATTGAAGCCACAGTTAAATTAATCTCTATAGATGTGAAAGAGAAGGGAATTCTCTCTGGCGTGAATACTGTAAGAGAGTGCAGTTGGAATTAATAGGATTGTATTTTCCCATGTGTTTCAAAACATTTATACTGGTGTTTTTTTGTAAGTAGTTTGCTTGGCTAATAAACTTTTGTCTTATTGATAAAACAAATTCTGCAGTAGTGTGTGTTTTTGTTTCATTGAAAGACCACTTCATCAGAATAAAACAAAACAAACTATGATCCATTAAACCAGATTTCAGTCTGCAACCTGACTTGTCCATCTCTGGGATCGTAATAACAGTCACACTTGGAAAGTTGTAGCAACAAATGAACAGATCAGTCATGATCTTATTGAATGATGGACCAGGCTTGAGGGGTTGATTAGTCTCCTTCTGGTCCTGTTTTGTATGTTTGTATGAATGCTCATGCTGCATTAAGGAAGCAATAAAGAGGAATGGGAGGTAACCAAGACGTTTGCAAAAGGGTATGGATTGGTCGGGGTGAGATAAGTGAAAACATTAGAAATGGGAATTTAAGGGTGGACCCAGTACAGCTGATATTTCTGCCATCAGTGATGTGAAGGGAGGGAAAATACACAAAAGGTAAGAATTAGAGAACTGAAAGATGTAGGGGTATCAAATATACATTTGGAGGAGGTTGGAAAGATAGGGTGAAACAAGCCTTTGGTGGGATGTGTAAATGAGGATGAAGACATTAAATCTATTGTGAACAGAAAATGAATTTAACTAGGAAGGGAGAGTCATAGGAGTGGAATAAGCAGAAAATAGTAGGGAAAACATCATACTACCTAATGCACTTTGCAATATAGAGAAGTGAAGACTGGAATAGCAGGCATTAAAATAATAGAGCGTAAGTGCAACTACAGATATTGACAGAATGGGCAAGATGTGTGGATGCCGGAAATTTATTGCCGTTGGAAACAGAGACGATGCAAGGTAAAAACTTGGCCTGCACTGAATGGCATACTGTGATTTAAGATGGTCATGTTCAGTCTGGCTGGCTGCAGAAAGGAAGAGAATTGTTGATCGGAGGGAAGTATTTATGGTGATAGCAAGAAACAAAATTTGAAGATTCCATGCAATGATGGAAACTTTTCTGTGATCAATATGCCAATTTTCAGATGATATAAAATCGACACCCTGTATGCTACTACATCGATTCATGCATGTTAAAGATCCAACCATGTGATTTGTTTAAAAGAATAGCCCTCCCAGGTTCCTGGCCAGACGATTACTTCAATTGACAAAGCAAAAAACAGATTATGATTATTCATTTCAATGCCATATGTGAATCAATAAAAGCTTTCCTCATTTCAGTATTTTTCTGTGAATGATATCGTGAATATTTTCATTTCATTACTGAGTAAACAGATTTAGCAATTGGTAGATTACCAAGAGCCAATTGGATTAGTTAAGTGCAATGCCAGTTGGCTTTGTATTTGCCAGTTAAGAGTTTTAAAATGTTTGTTTTGTGTGACAATATTCCTAGTCCACAAACTGTTAAGATCTATGTTGAAATTTACAATAACACCAATGATTTATTGACTTTGTGTTGGTGTATGATGTTTTTGGACAAATGTGATCAAACAGTTAACCGTTACTGTTTATATCATTAGTCCTTCATTGTGTGAAAACTCATTGTGTGACTTGAGATTAGGGAGACTGTCTGAATAGACTTATTTGTGCAGTAGCGGTAGTATTACTGTGTTTGACAATCAATAAAGTAATGTTTTTACATCCATTGTTTAGCTTTTATGGTTGCCATAAACACCACAAACCAGGGTCTATCAATCCATGCTGCCTTGAAGCTACACTTTGGAAAACTGACATTTTCGTTCATTAAGTGTAAAAAGGAGCACATCATATCCCATACATATTACGTAGGAAGAAAGGGAATCGGAGATAGCAAGAACTGCAGATGCTGGAGTCCGAGTTGATACAGAGTGGAGCAGGAGGGACGCAGCAGTTCGTCCAGGCAGCATCAGAGGAGTGGGAGAATCAATGTTTCAGGCCTAGACCCTTCCCAAAACGTCTACTCTCCTACTCCTCTGATGCTGCCTGACCTGACCTGTTCCTCCAGCTCTACTCTGTATCGAGGAAGAAAGAGAAATAATTTAAACCGTTGGATATGAAACTACATTATAAGTCAAATTAATAAGCATAAAAACAATAGTGAATAAAATTACATTGTGAGAATACCTTACGCTGACAGGATTGACAAGACTGTATAATTAAAACCCTTAGGCAAGAACGACTTAGTTTGAATTTATAATTACAATGAAATTAGAAAAAGTAAATGAGAAATTCATAGAGGACAGAATTTGAGAAATGCTCATCGGGGAGTATTTGGGATAAATGATTTTGGTTTTGGAGCTGTCATGGTTTTGACATTGTATCTGAAAAGTAATTTAGTATGACTATTCTTGTACTCGTATAACAACTTTTTAGTTGTTTGATTGTAAAGTAAAGAAAGACTTGCAGTTATATAGTGCCTTTCGTGACCTCAGGACATTTCAAAGTACTACCAATGCATTTCATTTGTGGACATGTAGTAAATTAGTAAATTACACACAGCAAACTTTTCTGCAATAACTCCAGTATATGATAATGACCAGGTGATCTGTTTCGTGGTAATGCTAATTGACAAACAAATAGTGGTCAGGACATCTGAAATAATTTGCCTACTGTTCTTCAAAGTAGACCCTGAGAAGGCAGGTGAGACATCAGTTTAAAGTCTCAACTGAAATTCAAAACTTCCCACTGTACAATACACACTTCATACTGAGCTGGACTGTCAAACTTGTTTTTTTTCACTCAAATCTCTGGAGTTGGTCCTGAAAATGGAACCATTTGAATCACAAATAGGTAGGAGTCCTACCTATTGAGGCTCTGCTGATGCTAAAGATTTTTTTTGAGTAACTCTTGATGTACTTCTATGCATGAGTAATCTTATTGCTTCATTCTGTTTGCAGCAATACTTGTTGAGAAAAATTGGCATCAACATTGAATGCCTGTGTATTGCACTGTAGAAAACATGGCAATCAGTTTGTGCACAGTAAGGTCTCAGTGTATTTAGTCTAATATTTCCTTTGTGCCAGAGCTAACAGATATTCTAATTGTTCGAGCCTTAAACGAGAAGGCACCAGGGGTTAAATTTATCTGATATCATTTGTGGAAAAAAAAATTGTCAAAATAAGAAGTGTCCTGATGGTCAAATGGATAAAGGCACAAAGGCCAGAGCACCAACCAGTTGTAACAGTTTGCTACACTAATATCGATGAAGACTGGATTGGGTTTGGCCATGGTGCACTGCACAGTTGAATTACCTGTCAACTGCAAAAGTGTTGAAGCTCACAAATGAGAGACATCCAGTTGGGAAATGTGACGATGTCCTGTCCAATTCATCACCTTTGCAAGGGAGAGAAAGTAACCAATTTTAAAAAAAAGTTATTCTGTTCTTCCAGATTTCAAAAGTATTAAAGTTTTATGAGATTTCTGTATAGGTATAATGTAAAGATCTTATGAGGTGAGCTATTGTCAAGGTTATGTTTAAGATGTACAAGTGATGCAACCTGAATCACCACCATTCCAGACATGCAACATCTTTTGCTTGAATGTTAGATATATGACCCACGTTCAGACCTTTCTGTCAATCTGAATTCATCCCTCAGTGGTCCCACTGATATCAGGAACTTGCCATGACTGCCTGTCTAAGTATGAAAAGTGATCTGGATCTAGGCTGTTTTCCTGGAAGAGCTCCTACTGCAGTAGATACAACAGAGGGAGGCTGTCTGTGAAATATTGCACCTGAGAGACCTTTGTTTCTTTTTGCTCTTTGATGTGATTTATTCATCAGTTAAGAGTCCTTTGCTTAGTGGCTTGGGAGTTGTGGGTGGGGTGGGGAATTATGGGGTATGGAATACCTTTGATGGTAAATTCTACAGCTTCTTTGAATTATTGTTCAGTTACTGGTAATGTGCACATTAGAGAAAAAACCTGAACCAAGGTTTTGAGTTTTTACACAACTGTTCTCTTTTTGGCCAGTCACACCCACTGCTAGACAATACAGAAGTTCCTTGTGATTTATTGTCATATTTTCGGCCCGCAATTGCAATGTCACTTGAACCCAGAATCATATAGCAATATAAAGAATTGTTTGGACATTTGCCCAGGTCTCTCATACGTTATACCTGACGAGTGCTTTCATGTATGGGCCAGCTTGTGGGAATTGTTACTGCTATTACAGAGAATCTCCTCAGGGAGCAACTCTAATTTCCCAAACGTATAAAGCAAATGAAGGCCAGTCTCGAAGTTGAATTTTATTAAGACTTTGCCAGTTGCTTGAATCAAAGGAATTGGAAAAGCTTTCTAGTCTCTGACACAATAAATAAAATTATCCCAGCAGCTAAATATTTTAATCACCATTTTAGCAATCAATAACTTCTCCTTTTGGAAAGGAGTTCATTTTACATGTGATGATTACTCCTCTAAATTTGAAGCAGCAAATCAAATTGCTCATTAATTCATGATGAAATCATTGAAAAATTAAAAGCCCTCGTGCTGCTTTATTAAAATTACTTCATATTGACTGACCAGTTTCATTATACAGAGGAAACAGTACTGCATCAAAATACCGTTATTATTGACAAGATGTAGAAATCACATCAACAACAAAAACAGAAGTTGCTGGAAAAGCTCAGCTGGTCTGGCAGCATCTGTGATGAAAAACTCAGAGTTAACGTTTTGGATCCGGTGACCTTTCTTCAGAACTAGAAATTACATGTCCTGGTTTCTGTCATAGGTTAATCAGCCTTGCTGATTGTGGGAATATTTCTCATGTAGTGAAGAGCTGTCTTGGAAGGATTTCAGAAATAGAATGTTAAGGTAATCAAGTCTTGGATTTGTACAGGTCTCAATTCATTTTTCTGTAGCATGAAATCCATTCTCTAATGGATTTTTGTTTCTGTCAGTTTTACCCTCTTCCTCTCTTGAACCATAAGTTTGGCTTGGCTTATAGTACACGTTAACCAAAAGCATGTCAACAGAAGCAATTAAGTTCCACCCCATATTCTTCTCCCTTCCAAGATGCAGTTTTTCCACTACCCCACGCCATTTATTCCTTGCTGAAGCATAATTCTACTGGGAACACCCCTGCTATCTTTTCTTTCAGTTGACATTTATCTGTGAGGTTCCTCAGTCTTTTTAACTATAATGGGCCTCATAATCAAATCCCAACCAATTCTCATTTAATATTCAAATATTACTGGCTCTGAGGTAGAGTTGTGGGCAAATGATGGTTCTCTACATTACAACCAGAAGTGGTAACTCTTGGAATGTTAGATAACAAGCATGGGGCTGGATGAACACAGCAGGTCAAGCAGCATCATAGGAGCAGGAAAACTTGACGTTTCGGGCCTAAACCGTTCATCAGAAATGGGGGAGGGGAAGAGGTTTCTGAAATAAATAGGGAGAGAGGGGGAGGCGGATAGAGGAGAGGATAGGTGGAGAGGAGACAGACAAGTCGAGGAGGCGGGGATGGAGCCAGTAAAGGTGAGTGTAGGTAGGGGGGTAGGGAGGAGATAGGTCAGTCCAGGGAGGACGGACAGGTCATCTCCTCCCTACCCCCCTACCTACACTCACCTTTTACTGGCTCCATCCCCGCCTCTTCGACTTGTCTGCCTCCTCTCCA
>JAHRHZ010000271.1:12842833-12867638 GCA_024137785.1 Ginglymostoma cirratum
TGGGGGGTAGGGAGGAGATAGGTCAGTCCAGGGAGGACGGACAGGTCATCTCCTCCCTACCCCCCTACCTACACTCACCTTTTACTGGCTCCATCCCCGCCTCTTCGACTTGTCTGCCTCCTCTCCACCTATCCGCTCCTCTATCCATCCTCTATCCGCCTCCCCCTCTCTCCCTATTTATTTCAGAACCCTCTTCCCCTCCCCCATTTCTGATGAAGGGTTTAGGCCCGAAACGTCAAGTTTTCCTGCTCCTATGATGCTGCTTGACCTGCTGTGTTCATCCAGCCCCATGCTTGTTATCTCGGATTCTCCAGCATCTGCAGTACCTTTTAACTCTTGGAATGTTTCCTTGTTTTCCAGGTCAATTCAATACAATGCAACTCTCGTTATGATGAATTATTGCAGCTCTTTTTATTTCAGCTATTTATTATGTCGTTGAAGTGAACTAATGAGGACCTAATAGACGTCCTTAATAGTAACTAATAATGGCTTTCATTATTGGTTGAATAGGATAAAATATAAACAGGAGTTATATCTCAAAACCCCTTCTTGACTAGACCTGGTGGTAATCTGAATGACTGCGTAGTTTGTATAATGATCTTGTCTGGATAGGCTACGTCAAAGGATGTTAAAAGCTAGCAAGTTTTAGTACAGTGATGATATTTGGCTTGAAGAGGGAAAATGACAAAGCCATAACTAAACCTTTGGGCACAGGAGTTGGGACGTCATGTTGAGGTTGTATGAGACGTTGGTGAGGCCTCTTTTCGAGTACTGTGTGTAGCTCTGGTTGCTCTGCTGTAAGAAGAATATTATTAAATTGACAAAGTTTCCGAAAGTAACTACCAAGATGTTGCTGGGAATGAAGGGTTTGAATTAAAAAAAAATAGACTGGAAAGGCTCAGACATTTTTCACTGGAACATAGGAGGTTGAGGGGTTTATAAAATCATGAGGGGCATAGATAAAGTGGATAGCAAGGGACTTATACCTGGAGTGGGGGAGTTCAAATCTAGGGGGTGTATTTTAAAGATGAGATGAGAAAGGTTTAAAAAGGACATGAGGGGCAACTTTTTTCACACAAAGGGTGGCTTGTGTGTGGAATGAACTGCCAGAGGCAGTTGCAATATTTAAAAGACATTTGGATGAGTACATGAATACAAAAGTTTGGAGGGATAAGGGCCAAATGCAGGCAAGTGGGACTAGTTTAGTTTGGGAACATGGTGGATGTGGACGAGTTGGACCGGAGAGTCTGTTTTCATGCTGTATTACTGTATGAACAGTTGATAGGTTGCCACTCTTGCGATAATTCTACCTGTTGTCCAAATTTCTTATTCCTGTTAGGTAATTCTAGCCAAAAGTTTTTGATTTTTATCGCGCTGCATTTTAAATGTAGTATTTAAAACCGAACCAGGTGGAATCTGTGAAGAGAAAAATGTAGTTAAGATTTCATGTCTATGACCTTCAGTTAAAGCTTGTATACCTGAATCATTAAACTATGTTTTTCTTCCCACAGATGCTGCCAGCCCTGCTGACTATTTCCAGCATTTTTATGTTACTTCAGGTTTCCAGCATTTGCACATTTTTACTTTCATTTAAAACTGCAACCCCATGCAAAATGCTAACCTAATGTCTTGTTCCTCAGGTAATTATTGTGAAGTGAATTCCCGCTCAGGCCGCTGTTCTCCTGGAGTTTGTCGGAACGGTGGGACGTGTGTAAACTTGCTGGTTGGAGGTTTCAAGTGTGACTGCCTGCCAGGGGAATACGAGAAACCATATTGTGAAATGACCACTCGGAGCTTTCCTCCACAGTCATTCATCACCTTCAAAGGATTGCGGCAACGTTTTCACTTCAGCATCTCACTCACGTAAGTTGTCGGTTGCTGAGCTTTGCTTCCTCCCCATGTACATGACTGCTCCCTGTTCCCAGTTACAGCGTGCACAGTTCAGTGTGAAAGTTTAAGTACTGAGCAGAATGGTCATGGGGTCAAATCCAAATCTGTGCCAAGTAAACTGATTTCAGCTCAACCTTTGGAATCAATCCTGGCACTGCAGACTAAGGATAGTGCAAAAATTCCTAATTACCATGTAGTTTAAAAATAGGAGTGTGTGAATACTAGTAGGCACCACTTCTCTGTAGCTCATCA
This sequence comes from Ginglymostoma cirratum, assembly GCA_024137785.1. NCBI lineage: Eukaryota > Metazoa > Chordata > Chondrichthyes > Orectolobiformes > Ginglymostomatidae > Ginglymostoma > Ginglymostoma cirratum. Next base: position 12,844,976 of record JAHRHZ010000271.1, read on the forward strand.
ACTTCATAATAATGAAGCCTAGGGTCCAATGTTGAATGTTTCCCTGGCCTACTCCTTTGGGTACAGGAATAGCTCTGTGTGTGTCTGTTTTTGGATAGGCTTCTTTTTGTTTAGGTTTAGATTTGTGTTTTGAACAACTATTGGCAATGCTTCACTATGAGTCTGCGTATATAGAAGAAGTGAGGAACAAAAGCTGTAATTGCATAAGCAGTACCAATGGCACAATTTGCTCATAAGGACATAGACTGCACAGGAAAATAATTTTGCATTCATGAGATAGCAGTGATTGCATGAATGAAACAAGTATTTAATTGTAGCTGAAATGGGAATGTAAAGACAGATGAATTCAGGCATGATGATTCACATCCAAGCGACAAATTTTCATTTATCTATAACTTTTGTCTCAAAGATTTGTAAAACTGCTTTTGTTGCTTTCCAGAAAATTGGTTTTGAGTTGTTTTGTTGCCAGTAATTTGTAACACGTTTTATTTTCATTTTTCTCATTTTGAAATCGCGGACCCAAATGGGATATTGTAGAATTCATGAGTATTGGGAATGTTTCTGTATCCCGGGGGTGACATGGTGGCACAATGGTTAGCATAGTGCTAGGGATCTAGGTTCAATTCCAGCCTTGGGTAACTGTCTGTGTAGAATTTGGTGTTCTCCCTGTGTCTATGCAGGTTTTCTCTGGGTGCTCCTACAGTCCTAAGATATGCAGGTTAGATGGTTTTGGCCACGGTAAACCCATGTGGTCACAGGGATGGGGTGGAATGGTCTTTGGAAGGTCGGCATAGATGGCCTTTTTCTGCACTGTGGGGATTCAATGAAAGTGTTGGTTAACTGCAGTGCTAATAATGTAACTAACGAGTATCCCAGAGGTACTGCAGTCAGCCATATTTGGCAACTCTTCCTCATTAGTAATGACAGTCAGCTGTTTTGGTTTGATAGTTTAACCCATTTTGATAAACACCATCTGTGAAAATAAGATGAGTTTAAGTGGGTTTGCAATCTGCATTATTCTTGCTTCTGATAAATTTAACACTTAGCACCTCCCCATCATTGACAGGTCTATGGGACTGTGAAGAAAGAAAAATACCAAGTGTGCTGATACGACATACGTTTCATTTTGTCTCAAATATGACTTATTGTTTCATGTTCCTGTCAGTAATAAAACCTCATAGTGTGAGTCCATCTTGTTTTACATTGGAAAGAATGAAGACCGTTTAGTTACTTGGGATCATAGAACTTGAACATTGATGGAAGGAAAGAAAGATAGGTTGTTGTAGATTTCATCTTCCATTCATCAGCACACAAGATGTCAATGTACAAGTGATCGCAACAATTCATATTTCAGTGGCAGGTCAACTATCAGTAGTTGAGGTGTTGCTGTTGAGAAAGCAATGCAATGCTATTGGCCCCCACCACCCCAACCCTCGCACTGAGCTCCAGGTAATTCAAAAAAAGGAGCAAGGCCTGATCGTATTCCTTGTGTTTGTCCTGATGAGTATGAAACAAACTGTCAGCAGCGTGTCTCTCTTTTTCAGAAAATGTTTATGTAATCCAGAAGCCTAGAACCACCATGTTGATTTGTTCGAAGTTGTGTGTTTTGAAAGAGTTCTCTTGAGGTATAGTCTTTTTTTTTTCAGGCCTGCAAAGCTCTTTTCTCTCTCGAGGTTTTTCTGCCAATGCACCTGAGGTATCAATTCACTCTAGAAATAGAAACCTGCACAACAAGACAAAATACCATATCGGGCTCAGGTGAAAGCCAATAGAATTAGTGCATTAATATTCCCTGTTTCATACTTTCTCTTTCCTGTCTTCCTCTTGGTTTTGTTTTTGTGCATTTATTATTTTTATAATATTCTTCTTCTTTTGTAACCTATTTAGCTGTGAGGTTTGTAGCGTGACTTCTGCAGTGATTGTAACGAGGTCAGCCAGCTGGATGTCATAGAGTATGAATTTTTTGGTTGGAGCTGTTAATCTGGTCCAATCGGAGGCTTCGCTGACAAATTAAAAAGGGGAATGTTAATGATGCTGACACTCTGGTAGCTAACTGTGAATGAGGCAGTACTAAAGTCAAGGACCCTTTGTGTGTAAATAAAGGGTGAGTTGGTGATGGATATTGGCCCCTATAGAGTTATTTCAATTTCACTGTCTGAAAAGCAAAGAAAAATATGAATTGGGACAGGAGCAGACCTTTCAGCCCTTCAAACCTGCTGCACCATTCAGTAAAATCATTGCTGATCTACTTGTGATCAATTCCACGTCGTTGCCTGCCCCCATCTCCTTAGATTCTTGGCTAACGAGCAAGTCAATCTAACTCCTTAAAAGTATTCAATCACTCCACCTTCACAAGGTGCAGGTTAGGGGTTAGGTATTCTGTAGCAAGTAATTCAGCTCCTGACTCCCCAAAACCTTTCTGCCATCTATAAGGCACAAGTCAGGAGTGTGATGGAATAATCCTGACTTGCTTGGGTAACTACATCTCCAACAATGCAGAGAAGGTTTGACTAACAAAGACAAAGCAAATCACTTGATTTGCACCACATTCACAAATATTCACTGACCCCATCACTGATGCACAGCAGCAGCAGTGTGTGCCATCTCCAAGATACATTGCAGGAATTTACCAAAGCACCTTTGACAGTACCTTTTGAAACTGATAATCACTACCATCTTGAAGAATAAAGGCAGCAGATACATAGGAACATCAGCACCTGCTCGTTCCACTGCAAGCCACACATCATCCTGACTTGGAACAATATTTGTTGTCATTGGGTCAACATTTCAAGAACTCCCTTTCTAGAAGTATCGTACTTCTATGTGTATGAAGTGGAGTGCAGTGGTTCCATAGACAGCTTATCACCACCTTCACAAGGGCACTTAGTGATCGGCAATAGATGCTGGAATGAATAAAAAAGATATGCTGGCCTTGTCAGTGACACCCACATCCCATGGAAGAACAAAGAAAGAAAACCTTAGAGGATCACCTTTGGGGAAAATACCTCCTAGTTTGTCTTCTGTTCATTGTGGGATCAGGACTCCTGTTTTGCCCCACAACTAGGGTCACAAACACGGTGGAAAATTCCAACACTGTGAGTTCACTTCTGAGTGTTGCATTTTAGGAAGGGTGTAATTGCATTAGAGATGGTGCATAAAATATTGATAAAAATTGTTTTAGGGATGAGGAACCATCCACAATGAATTTTCCTTGACAGCAAAGACGGTTAATAAAAGTGTTCAAAACAACAAAGGGTCTTGGCAGAGAAACTGGTTCCACTGGCAGGAGGCTTGACAAGTAGAGGGTGTCCAATTAAGGTAATTACAGAGAATCTTGAGAGACATAAAGAAATTTTTTTTTCAGACTGAGCTGTTGGAGTCTGGAATGTACTGTCTGAGTATGAGGTAAAGGCAGATACTGAAGGGGCATTAAAAATGGAATTGGATAAGCACCTGAAAGCAAGGTGTGTAGTGAAAGGTCAGGCAGTGTGATTTGTTACTTCCTTTTACCAAGAGCTGGTACAGACTCAGGTCAAATGACATCCTTCTGTGCTGGGAACATTCTATGATTCCAGTGCTTGACAATACCATTTGCTGGTGTGTTTTGAAGTCGTAATGTTTTGACGCCGTGGTGTTTTGACTCCGTGGTGTTTGTTTGATGGTGGTATTGTAAGCCTGAAGGCCCTAGCAGCTGCTTTTGTAATGATTATTTTATACCTTGTGCCAGTGACTAGGTTTGCATGGAATTTCCCTGCTGGGTGATTTGACAGTCTTGTAATCATTGTGAAGTTTGAATTGCTGCACAGTGTTGTAAACTCTCAGAATTTGAATGTGTAACTTGGCTGTTACCTGTGATTCACAGTGTTGGTGGTTAGTCTATTTGTAAAAATAATTCTCATTACTGGGGAGTAGTCTCTTTTCCATTTTCGAAATTTGTCATGCTAATGTGGAGAAAAAAATCTGAAGTAACATTTACTTAAATTTTAATACCTCTGCTTCTTGTTTTGAGCCCTCTAACCATTTTCTCTTATATTTGGTAATATTGTACATTGTGGATTACCTGGTACTAGTAGAAGTTTCCCTGAGCAAGTAGAACAAGTTGTGTGTAGGGTGCTGCTGTCTCTACCTCAGTCATTGTTCATACTTGCTGTTTCATGATGTGCTATGAAATTAAGGGAATGACACTCCACTAGGATTTCAAATACATACTGCATGAAAACCATTGCTACTCAGTCCTCACATGGCATATAGAATGCAAAGTATAAAATGTACAAAGAAATGAATGAGGAAATAAGAGGGGTAAAAGATACAATACAACAAAAGATTGATGGTGAACATAAAACGCACATCAAAGGCTACCTATAGGATTATTAGCAGCAAAAAGTGTTGTAAGGAATGGTGAGATACTTGGAACCAAATTGGAGATCTGTTTGCCATGGCTGGGATACTACATGAATGCTTCACATCAGTGTTTATTAAGGAAGATGATTCTGCCAAAGCTCTGTTAAACAAGGAGGTTACTGCAATACTGGATAAAATCAAAATAGTTTAGGAGGCTCTGGAAAGGCTACCAACCCTAAGAGTGGGCGACTCACCTAATCCAGAGGGGATGTATTCAAGGATACCAAGGGAAGTAGGGGTGGACATTGAGGAGGCAATGGTAACAATCGTCCAATCCTCTTTTGAGGTAGCGCTTAAGGAATGGAGAAATGCAAATGTAACACCCTTGGTTAAAAATGGGATGAAGGACACTTGTGGCAATTTCAGTACAATCAGTTTAACATTTCAGGTGGGAAATCTGTTAGAAACAATAACTCAAAAGGAAATCAACAGCCACTTGGACTTGCATGGTCTAGTAAAGGATAGTCAGCTGAGATATATTCAGAGAAAATCATGTTTAACTAGCTTGATTGAGCTTTTCTGAGATAACAATGAGGAAAGGGTGGTGTAGTTAATAGCTGAAGTGGCACAGAGTTTGTCTCCAGTTTTGTGTTATTTGAATGGTAAGGATTGGAATGCACTGCTTACTAGAATGGTGACTTCAATAGCCGTCTCCACAAAGGAATAAGTAGAAATAGGTGAAGAAACTACCTGAATTGCTTTTCTATAGAGCAGGCATGTGCTTGACGGACCACATGGCCTCCTATTGTGATGCATTATGCTGTGATTCCATAAGAAGTCTTAAAATATTTCGCATGTTTCACATTTACATGGAAAACTAAATCAAAATCTAGAGTCATAAAGTCATACAGCATGGTCCTTCCTATCTATAAACCCACCAAATGCCTTTTAAATGTTGTAATTCTACCCATCTCCACCATTTCCTCATGCAGTTCGTTCCAAATACAAACCACTCTCTGAGTGAAAAACTTCCCCTCAGGTCCTTTTTAAATCTCTCTCCCCTCTCACCTTAAAGCTGTAACTTCTAGTTTTGGACTCCGCCACCCTAGGAAGGAGATCTTGGCTATTCACTTTATCCATGCCCCTCATGATTTTATAAACGTCTATAAGGTCACCTCTCAGTGCACTATGTATTATAATCACAATACATGCACACAAGTTTAGAGACCATATGTAGAAACGCAGGGTGAAAACTGCTTGAACCTAGTTAGCACAGTGATATTTCCATTTTTCTTTATCCAGAAATAAATTGTATCTTTTTAAACAGACTGGTGATGATGCCAGTTACTTCAATTGACACCTTGTACTACACATATCAGATTTTATGATTTGTTGAAGAGCAGTGGATCTGGTGTCACAAGAAATATGATTGATGCCACGGATGCCTAATTTCTGAGCAAAGGCGCTGTTTGACTGCAGTGGGAAATGTGCTTGAAGTATAGTCTTTTTTGGGCTGACTGCAAACATAACTCTGAGATATTTGATTCAAAGAGATTAACTTTAATTGCTGCAAGGCTGTTTAAAAGGTATCCCTTAAGGGTACTCCATTATATTGCAAGTGCATAATGGATTTTATGTGAACAGTTGTATAGTCTACTCATCATTCAGTAGACAATGTTACAACGTGACAATTTTGAATTATAAAAAAGAGCTTTAATTGCACATGTTGTGTACTTAGAATATTTGCATTGGTGCCGTTCTGTAATTTCTTTTATCTTGCTGTATAATGTTCATGTACATAGTTATTGTAGTAGGGATGACTCCAGTATATGAATATCGAGAATATTAGAAGTTCCCTGAAACTTGATATATCTGAATAAATATGATTTAAATAAACGCAGAAAATGCTGGAAATGCACATCAGGCCTGGGCATATCCGTAGAGAGAAGAACAGAGTTAACATTTCAGGTTGTGACTATTCATCAGAATACACATTAGCATTTTCCTTGCCTAGATGTGGGCTTCATGATAGCTGTTTTGCGTATCAGGGAATTTGTAATAAGGTAAAATTTAAAGTAAGATAACATTAACTCTGTATGTTGTGCATGGTAGGGAAACTCGGGAAGCTGAGGGATAACATAATTTGAAGTCACAGGGGTACCACAAAAAAAATCTTTTCCTAGGATTCCTCTTGTAAACATTCAAAAATAATTAAATTCTACCATATGTGGTGGAGAAAGGTGTTTAACATGCATACTTTCAATAAGCAAGCACACTCATCAGATGTTAACATTTGACTTGTAAAGCTGACTGCTGAACATTAGAAATTATGCTCTGTGATGACCACCATGCTCTTCAGTTAAATGCGCTTCATGCACAAGTGAAGAGCAGTCATTAATCGTGGTGCTTTAAATCTGAAACTAACTGAGAGCATTACAGATCCTGCAGAACCATTATTCATAATTTGAAAATAAAAAAGATGCTGTACTTGAATTGCTGTTCATTTCAAGTACCACATTTTCTGATTGTTAATATTTTATAGTCTTGTTGCACATTCAACCATTACTCTCTAGATTTCTGCAAATCTCAGGCAGAAGGACAGTTAGTAATTCTGTGTATCATCTGTGCATTCAATAGCAGTCTTGTAAAAGCAATAAGTATGATTAGGTGAAGCTCTTCAAAAGAACAGGCACATATTTGATGGGCCATGCAGCCTCCTACTGTGATGTGCTATTCTATGATTCCACAAGAAATGTTATATTTGGCATGGAACATGGAACATAGAACAGTACAGCACAGTACAGGCCCTTCGCCCCACGATGTTGTGCCGACCTATTATCCTATTCTAAGATCAAACTACCCTGCATACCCTACATTTTACTTTCATTCATGTGCCTGTCCCAGAGTCGCTTAAATGTCCCTAATGTATCTGACTCCACGACCACCACCAGCAGCGCATTCCACACACCCACCATTCTCTGTGTAAAGAACCTACCTCTGACATCTCCCCTATACCTTCCTCTAATCACCACCTTAAAATTATGCCGCCTTGTAACAGTAATTTCCGCCCTGGGAAAAAGTCTCTGACTATTCACTCTATCTTTGCCTCTCATCATCTTGTACACCTCCTATCAAGTCACCCCTCATCCTTCACGTATTTCACTTTAAATGGAAAACTGAACTAAAATCTATATGGATTACAATTACAACATGTGAACATTAATGTGCATCATCCAGAATCAACTAATATTGTACTTTTTCGTCTAAAAATAATTATGGATAACATGTCATCAAAACAAGTGTAGTCCATTTAGCCCCTTCACCCTGCCCACAATTCATTTTGTTCCTGCTTATCCATACCTCAATTCCATTTACCTGCCTTACTCCATATCCCACATATCCCAAAGGAAAATCTATAACTCTTTGCTTGGAAGTTTCAATTGACATAGCATTCAAAGTCTAAGTGATGCCTCTGTTCTCATAATTTAGCCTTTCAAACCCTAGTATCATTCCTGTATATCTGTTTGACACTGCTTCCAAAACCAGTACATCCTTCAGTTTCCGTGACCAAAACTGAATGCAGTAATCCAGATGCTGTCTAGATATGACCCTGTAGAGCTGAAGCATCACTGCTTTGTTTTATTGCATTTCAACTCCTTTGTGATATATGTTAACAATTCCATTAGTCTTTTCTGGTTACTTTCTGTAGCCATGCACTCAGTTTTAGTGATTTGTGTATATGGCTGACTAAATGTTAGGTTCTCCAAAACCTCTAGTCTCTCATTCTCTTCTCAATGTAAGTGGTTTCTCCTTTCTGCATTGCTGTTAACAGTAAAATCTGACAGTGTAGAAGTTTTTTCTGTTGATAACATCACACCAGTGCTTAATATGCTCACCATAAATTTCCTTTATCACCGTTTTAACAGAGAAGCTAATCCACTCAAAATGGCTCCAACTAAATAGCAAAAAGAGTAATTGGGTGAATAAGAAGGATTGAGCACTCGTTTGTCATTTTACTATTTCTGTGCTTCACTGGTGTAATTTGCCTGCAAGTATTTATAAAAGAAAAACACAGACACAAGTCTGAATTATTAGCTGGATTTTTGCTGCTTACAATGGCTGACAACAAAAATATATTCAAAACATTGCTACAAATGCTAGAAATTTGAAATGTCAACCTAGAATGCTGAAAATACTCAGCAGATCGGCCAGTATCTGTGGAGAGAGAAACAGAATGAATGTTTCAAGTCACTGTTTCATCAGAATCAGCAGAAATAATTAAATGGATTTAATCATTATACTGTATAAGAACCATCATTTTATAGTTCTGAATGAAATGGTTTTGCTTCACTTCTGCTGGTTAGAATTTCATTGAATAAAAATAACACCAGTTGAAACGACACAAATTAAATTTGATGTTAGAAGTTTGGATACAACTCAACAGTCTCTTTAAAGTGTCATGGCCACAATCGTGTTGGTACCCACCACTTGTTTGGTTATCTTTTCAGAGTCCGTTACCGATATTACACCAAAAGGGTAATTGACTTGTAAAGGGTGTTTAACTGAATTGAATTTAGACAGAATGCAATGAGAGTTGTTTTCAGAAGATATTTTGAAGGGACCTCGCATTATTGAGGGTTATGGTAGTACAAAGAACTTAATTTCATGGCCAAAGAACAGATAAAAGGGCAGAAAGCAGAGATTTTTTTTAATATTAGAGGTGGTGGTCTGCCTGGGATGTCACACCGTGACCTTGTTTGTTTTACGTTATAAATATATTTGAACATAGGAGCAGAAGTATGAGTTTTAAGTCGCTGAACATACCAAGTTGAAGAATATGGTAAACAACAAGAAAGAATCTGGAGATTGCAAGATGACAGAAATATGGTAACATTAGGTGCAGACAGGTGGTGCATGCAGAGGAAATGGAGAGTGCTGGAAATATTCAGCAGGTATGGCTTAGTCCGCAGAGAGAGAAACACAATTAGCCTTTCTGCTCAAAAGAAGAGGCATATTCAACACAAATTTGCTTTCATAAAAATGTGATACATGCAATTTAGTTAAGAAGTATTGTGGCAGTTTTAAGATAAAGAATCTTAAAGATTAAGATAAAGGGACTAACACAGTAAAAAAACAAATCTTGATTGATAAGAGCATACAAACAGAAAGATCAAGGCATAGAGATGGGTTGATCTTACAACCTAGAGTAGAGGTAGAAAATGTTACTAAAAGATAAATGACACCAGATTTTATGGTTAGTTCTTATTATTAGTGCCATAGTTAGCGTGGCCAGTACTCATAATTTCAGGATTTGACTACTGAAATATTTAGTTAAACTGCAAAGCAGTGCACCACTGCTAGTGCTACAGTTGCTCATGAGAAACAATTTCGAAGAGAAGCTGTCCTGAAACAAGTCATGAGGACACCGAATAGGTCACTTCATTCATCTGTTAATCACAATGCCCGCGGTTATAATCAAACGCAGGCACATGGAATAGTAGTGAAAATTTGTTGGAAAATATTGCCAGGGTAAAGCTGACCTCCACCAACCAATTGGAATCAATACCATTCACAAATCAGGCAGTAAGGAAGTCAGTGGCAGTTCATTCTGACCTGAAAGAAAGGCACATTGGAATCAGGGAAAAAAATTGGATGATTACGTAGATCAGTTAGAGCTACACTCAGAAGGAGTATGTGTCAAGAATATCAAGATTGCATTGTGGTGTGGCCTTTGTTTTAAGGCATTCCCCCTAGGAGTCACAAAGTCACTGGAACATAATTAATGTTTACCTGGGGCTAACAGAACACTGAATGCAGGCTTAAAAATAGATGTGACATAATTCACTATCTGTTGTTCTGTTTTCTAGTTGTGTAATAATGTTGACAATGTGCTCATGTTTCTTATGATACTTGTGTCTCGTGCCTTCATCTTTAAATGAGGCAGTTGTTGCGAGATGTTATTCCTGCAATCCTTCATTCCACTTGTACTTTCTTTACACGGTGGCACAGATTCAAAGATGACGACAAAGCTGCAGGTCTGATCAGTTCCTCACAGTGTAAATATTTGATCCAACAAAATATACAGAAGGAACTCTTCTGGGAAGGATTATCAGCTCTTAACACCAGATAAACACTGTTGCTGACTAGCTGTCAGGTGGTCTGACTGGAGTTTGTTTGTTGCCAGCAAGGTATCCCAGGTGATCTTGAAGCAGAATTGCAATAAATCAACGCGACTTTCCTGCCCAGCCATTTAACCCTTGCTGTTTAGAATCTATCCGGTGAGCTTAACTTGCAAGTATAACACAAAACTTCCAAAGCAAAAGAGAAGGCAAACTTAATGGAAATGGTTTTAAAGTTATGTCTGCCAGTAACTTGTGCGGTACCTTTGCAGTACATAAATTATGGTGAAGGACAATAATTTTCAGCTGCATTAAGTGAATCAAGAGGAGAGAAGAATTGGAAGAATGCAACCTGACTGAAGTTAGAGCTCCTGTCTCCAAACCTGATGTACTCAAATCTCCTGCTCACAGTAACAGTTCAGTTTCCTAATTTACATTAAGATTAGCTGATCTGGAAGCAGTCATTAATTCACTGGCACATCTTTATGAGGCTGTTCTGATATTATTATTTAAATTAGCAAATATGAAAAATATTTGATCCTCATCTGTATGCCCAATTGCTATTCATATTATGGCCCTAGGCCATTTGCAGTCTACCTCTCTTATTTTCTCTCATTTTATCCAAAGCTATAGCCTGCCTTTTGTAACTAGCATGAATCACAGCTCCACAAATTTCTCACAGCTCCACAAATTTCTCACATCCAGACCTCCAAATGCTATTTCCAAGGGAAACAGTGATTTACTTATACATCCTTCAGTTTAGTGTTCTAATAAAGGGTCATTGGATCTGAAATGTTGACTCTGCTTTCTCTCCACAGATGTTGCCAAACCTGATGAGTTTCTCCAGTGTTTTCTGTTCTTGTTTCAGATTCCAGCATCTGCAGTTCGTGGCTTTATTTCAGATCACTGTAACCTGTTTACACTTAACAACATGCCTTCCACGATAATGGGAGAAGAGCCGTAGGTTATTGAGTGACTATTTTGTAAAACACTTCTGTTGACTGCACAAGTTGAATAAAGGCAACTACAGAGGCATGAGGGAGGAGCTGACCAGAATTGACTGGAGAGGAGCCTAGCAGGAAAGACCAGCAATGGCAGAAGTTTCTGGGAGTAATTTGAGAGACACAGCAAAAATTCATCCCTAAGAAAAGGAAGCATTCTAAAGGGAGGATGAGGCAACCAGGGCTGACAAGGGAAGTCAGGGCCAGCATAAAAACAGAAGAAAAAGCAATAAAAGTGACAAAGGGGCAGTGGGAAGCTTACAAAGACCAACAGAGGACAACTTAAAAAAAGTAAGGAGGGAGAAGATTAAATGTAAGCATAGCTAGCCAGTAATACAAAAGAAGATTGCAGAGTTTCTTTCGATTATATAAAGGGCAAACCAGAAGCAAAAGTGGACATCGGGCAGCTAGAAAATGATGCTAGTAATGGGGAACAATGAAATAGCGGATGAACTGAACAAATATTTTATCAGTCTTCACGGTGGAAGACACAAGTAACGTCTTAAACAATCAAGAGACTCATGGGGTGGGGTCGGGGGGTGTGCAGAAGTGAGTATGGTGGCCATCAACAAGGAGAAGGTGCTAGAAAAACTGCAAAGTCTGAAGGTGGATAAATCATCTGGACCAGGTGGACTATACCCCAGAGTGCTGAAAGAGGATAGCTGAAGAGATAGTGGAGGCGTTAGTGGTGATCTTCCAGGAATCACTGGAGTCAGGGAGGGTCCCAGAGGACTGGAAAATCCCTAATGTTCTGAGGAAGGGTCACCAGACCTGAAACTTTAACTCTGTTTTCTCCTTCACAGATGCTGCCAGATCTGCTGAGCTTTTCCAGCAACTTTGTTTTTGTCCATAATGTAATCCCCTGTTTATAAAAGGAGTAAAGTAAAAGATGGGAAATTACAGACTGATTAGCCTGACCTTGGTTGTTGGTAAGATTTCGGGGTCCACTGTGAAAGATGAAATTTCTGAATACTTGGAAGTGCATAGTAAAATAGGGCAAGCTCAGCATGGTTTCATCAAGGGGAGGTCATGCCTGACAAATCTGCTAGAATTCTTTGAAGAGGTAAATGAACAGGTTAGACCAAAGAAAGCCGATGGACGTTATCTACCTGGACTTCCAGAAGGCCTTCGATAACGTACCACACAGGAGGCTGCTGAGAAAGATAAGGGCCTATGGTGTTGGAGGCGAGGTACTAGCATGGATAGAAGATTGGCTGTCTGGCAGAAAGTATAAAGTGTGAATAAAAGGGCCTTTCTCACAATGGAAGCTAGTGACTAGTTGTGTTCTACGAGAGTCAGTGTTGGGACTGCAACTTTTCATTTTATACAGTCATGATCTAGGTGTAGGAACTGAGGACACTCTGGCTAATTTTTCAGATGACACAAAGATAGGTGGAAGGATAGGTAGTGGGGAGGCTGCAGAATGATTTAGTCAGATTAGGAGAGTGGGCAAAGAAGTGGCAGATGGAATACAATGTAGGAAAGTGTGAGGTCATGCACTTTGGTCAGAAGAATAGAGGCATAGACTATTTTCTAAACGGGGAGAAAATTCAGAATTCTGAAGCACAAAGGGACTTGGGAGTCCTGGTCCAGGATTTTTTTAAGGTAAACTTGCAGGTTGAGTCAGACTTAAGAAAGCAAACACAATGTTGGCACCTGTTTTGAGAGGACTAGGGTGTAAAAGCAGGGATGTAATTCTGAGGCTTTACAACCCTCTGGTCAGAGTATTGTGAGCATTTTGGGTCCCATATCTCAGGAAGAATGTATTGGCCGTGGTCCAGAAGAGGTTCACGAGGATGATCCCAGGAATGAAAGACTCAACATATGAGGAATGTTTGAGGACTCTGTGTGTATACTCAATGGAGTAGAGAAGGATGACGGAGGATCCAATTGAAGCTTACAAAATACTGAAAGGCCTGGACAGAGTTGATGTGGGGAAGATGTTTCCATTGGCAGGGGAGCCTAGGACTTGAGGGCACAGCTTTCAAGTAAAGGGAAGACCCTTTAGAACAGAGATAAGGGGTTATTTCTGTAGCCAAAAAGTGGTGAATCTTTGGAATTAAATGCCACAGAAAGTTGTGGAGGCCAGGTCTTTGAGTCTATTTAAGGCAGAGATAGATGGGTTCATGATTGTCAAGGGGATCAAAGGTTACGGGCAGAAAGCGGGAGAATGGGGTTGAGAAAATTATCAGCCATGATTGAATGGCAGAGCAGACTCGATGGGCCAAATGGCCGAATTTCTGCTCCTATGTCTTATGGTCTTATGGTCTTGAGTGTAACCATGAGCTTGTGGCTGGTAGCCATTTTATTTCATGCACCATTTTAATGTAGTTCAATGGAAATTCTGAAACAGCATCTACTCTTTTGATTGGGTGTGTTTACTACCTTCTGGACCCTATACCGAGTTCCACAATTTCAGATCAATGTCAGTGTCTCAATTTTTATTGGTTAGCACTTACTGATAATGACTCTGCACTTACCATTTATAGCTCCAGAGAGCCCCAAGTCACTTTTTCTTATTTTTCCATTACCATGTTGTTTGGGCTTGTACCAACATCCCATTTTGTTATTGAGTCTTTCCCATCTTACACTCTATCATACGCTTCCTCTTTTACCCTTTCCTTCTTTTCCCCCTTCCCTTGTCACTACCCTTGCTTAAAGCTGCTAGGTTGCTGTAATTTTCCTATGAAAGGCCATCGACTTAAACTCTAAAATAAAACAAAGAACTGTGGATGCTGGAAGTCTGAAACAAAAACAGAAGTTGCTGGAGAAATTCAGTAGATCTGGCAACATCTGTGAAGAGAAAGTAGACTTAACATTTCAAGTCCAGTGATCCTTTTTAGGAATGGACCTGAACCATAATAATTTCTCCCTCCACAATGGTGCTGACCTGCTGACTATTTCCTGCATTTCTCTTTATTTTGCTGGAAGACATGGTTTCATATAACAAGCAACACGATTCCATTAAAATGGAATGATTATTGCTTAAAAAATATCTTTATGCCATGGTATTATCAGGATCAGACTGAGTGAGTTACCACTGGCCTCATCACTCCTGAGTGCAGTAGTTGACCTCAAATCAAAACATTAGAGATGGCACAAGATTATGTTATATTCTTCTAATATCCAACCTTCATTGAAGCTATATTAGGCCCTAGCATAACATACTGACCCTCTTTACTCTGGAAACTTAAATTAGTTTGGCTAAACCTTAACCTGTACCAAATTTCTAAATAATGTTAAAAAGGCAAAACTTCAAATTAGGTCCACCAAAAAAGACATAACTGAACAATAATTGATGTAGCCACCCATAAAAGAATGAATCCTGTTGAGGATAGACACAGAGCAAAATTGGAATTTAAAATCAGAATGTTTGAAAGAAGAAATTATACATTTCATTAAGTTTATGTTGAAATGTTGAAAATTTTTGGTTCATTGGCATCAGAACTTAAATCTCCCTTCAGTTTCCTCCCAGGTCTGTATGTTCTTACAATTCTGGCTTCTTGTGCCTCCGCACTTTTCATCATTGCAACATTGGTGGCAGGGCCTTAAGCTGCATTGCCCTTAAAAGATCTAGAAATACATCCTAACTTGCCCCCTTCTCTTGATAGTGCAAGGCCAGTCCACACAGATCCCTGCAACAAAGCCGAGCTTCAGCCAAGTGGCTAAAAATGTCTTCGAGATCTGGGCCGGCAAGCTATTCTAGTTGATTTCGATTTATTTATTTGTCACATGTACCAAATACAGGGAAAAATGCACAAAGTTGCCGTTCACTGCCGCCCACTTAGTTACCAAAACCAGAATTAAAAGATTTAACAAAGTCAAAAGGTAAGCAAGAAAAATAAAGTCCAGATCTCGGAGTCCCAAGTTCCAACTCCACAATGGTGCAGGCGCCGTTCCAATAGCTGCTGCCCCTCACCAGCCCCGCTCTCACCACCCACTGCCCCCTCACTGGCCCCGGTCTCACTGCCCACAGCCCCCTTACTGGCCCCGCTCTCTCCGCCCACTGCTCCCCTCGCCGGGCCCTGCTCTCTCCATCGACTGCCTCCTCACCGGGCTCCATGCTCTCCATTGACTGCTGCCCCTTCACCAGTCCACTCTCGCCATTGCTCCGGCCCATGCTTGATCCACCATCGCTGCAGGATACAGCCTGCGCATTCAGCTCCCCCCACACGGTTTCTCGTTGCGCCCGACTCCTTAAGTCGGTAGTTGAAAGGATGGGGGTTTGGAGGAGGAAATAGAATTACTGCAGAGAGGAAAGAGAAGAAGAGAAAGGAAAAGAAAAGGGAACTGGCAAGCAGAGGAGGGCTCTGAATGGAGCAACTTACCGTGCTGCCATCTTGCCAGAAGTTGCTGTCGGTATGCGGATTCGAGACAGAAAAGGAGCCCTATAAGGCCTGACTTGAGTAAGGAAACTCATAGACCATTACCCAGGAGAGTGTACACCCTGGAAAGTCCCCTCACATGTGGGTCAGAACACTTAAATTGCTTACAACGTCCAAATCAGAACCGATTAAAATTAATGTTTGGTGAAATGGTCAGCCAGTTCCCATGGAGTTGATACTGGCGCTGCTCTATCTGTGGTTACAGAATCTGTATTTAACAAGATTTGCTCAGGACTCTAGCCTAGTTTGCTCAAGACCTCAGCTAGGCTGAGAACATTCACTGGGGGACTGTTGCAGATTAAGGATACAACTTTGGTTCTGGAGTCATCTGAGAAGCAGTTGGTGCAGCTACCACTGATGGTAGTAAAAGGCTCGGGCCCAAGCCTATTGGGGCGGAATTCATTGAGAAAGATTCACCTGGATTGGCTCAACATTTTTTAATAGAAATTGGCTGCCTCAGTGAAATCCTAGTGAAATACCCAGGAGTCTTTTCAGGGACTATCAAAGGGGCCAAAGCTACTTTACATGTTGATTAAGGAAGCAATTCCACGATTTTGAAGGCCTGCCTGGTGCCATTTGCCTTGTGGGAAAAAGTAGAGGTGGGAATCAGGAGACTGGAAAGCAAACGAGTCATCAAACCAGTGCAGTTTGCAGAATGGGCAGCACCAGTCGTACCGAATGAAGACTGACGGCTCAGTTTGCCTTTGGATTTTAAGCAAAAGGTAAACTGCTTCTCACAGCTGGATAAATACCTGATGACTCGCATAGAGGACTTATACGCAATGTCGGTGGGGGGGCTGTCCTTTACGAAGATAGACATCAGCCACGCCTACCTGCGATTACGACTGGATGAGGAGTTCCAGAAGTGCAGTACAATTAACACCGATAAGGGTTTATATCAATATACAAGACTGCCATTTGGGGTATCATCGGCCTGCGCACTTTTCCAGTGGGCCATGGAGAACATTTCAAAAGGGCTACCCCAGGTTGATGCACTGGATGATGCACTAATAACTGGCAAGATTTGATTCATTGTAGTCACGTGTACTTAAATTCAGTGAAAAGCTTTGTTTCCGAGCAGTACAGGCAAGTCATAGTAAGCAAGGATGTACAGATGCTAGGGTGCTTAGGCATTGAGGTTACACTGCGCAGGAGGCGCGCAAGGCAACAGCAACAATAACAAGATTAACATTATAAAAAACATTAAGAAAACTTGGACATAGTGCTTAAACAATTCTCCCAGACAAGGCAGGTGCCCCAAGAAACCTACTTGGGTTACAGAGTCTACAAAATTCGTTACACCTGTTGGAAGAGAAAGTGAGGGCAACCAAAGGACCCCAGGATCCCATGTCTGTACTGGAGCTTAGGTCTTTCCTTGGGTTAGTGATTTATTATGGGAAATTCATACCTAACCTGGTCTCCATCTTGACACCCTTACACTTGCTATTGAAAAAGGGTCAGCCTTGGAAATGGTTGCGTAGCCAAGTAGTAGTCTTTAGGGAAGTGAAAAAGCAGCTATCATCATCTAAGGTGTTGGCCCACTATGATCCGAAGTGAAAGGTACTGCTGACATGCGATGCCTCCCCATATGGTATCGGGATAGTGTTGGCTCACTGATGGCCCAATAGCATTTGTTTCCCGGACTTTGGTTGATGCCAGATAGAGAAGGAAGGTTTGGTGGTCATCTTTGGTGTGAGGAAGTTCCACCAGTATCTTTTATGGATGAGACTTTGTCATAGTAACAGATCACAGACTCATGCGAGGGCACCTGAAGGAAGACAATGCGGTGCTGCCTATATCTTCCAGTAGAATTCAACATTGGTCCCTCATTCTCAGCGCATACAAGTACAAGGTATAACACCGTCCAGGAAGCCAAGTAGCTAATGCGGATGCCCTGAGCAGCCTCCCACTGATAGATACTCCACCAGTGGTGCATCCCCGGAAGACACCGTTCTGTTTGAAACCTTCTGGATACCCTTCCGGTCACCATTGACAATATCTGACTGTGCACTAAAAGGTCCTGTCTTGGCGGAACTAAACCACTGGTGGTAAAGGGGGAAACAGGAGGACCATCACAACTCGAATTGAAACCTTTCTGGACCCGGCGAGACCAGATCATGGCATATTACCACGGGGAGCAGAGGTGATTGCCCCGTGTAAAGGTCACAGCTAGATACTGGCTGAACTCCACCAGGGTCATCCAGGGGTTTCCAAGATGAAGATGTTGATAAGGAGTTGTGTCTAGTAGCTAAGGTCAGGTGCCTACGTAGCTGCATTGGTGGGGCAGTGCCCAGAGTGCCAACAAGGACAAAAATTGCCACCAGCAGCGTCCCCACATTCGTGGGAATGTCAGGTAAACCCTGGACTTGGCTGTATGTTAATTCTTTTCATGGGCTCGATATTCTGGTCATTGTCGGTGCCCATTCAAAGTTTGTTCGGCAAACTCAGGAGTGACGATTGAGAAGCTGCGAGCATTGTTCACGATACACAGATTCCCAGAAGTATTGGTCACGGACATTGAGATGTCATTTCCCAGCAGGGAATTCAAGTTATTTCCTAAAGTCAAATGGCATTCAGCACATAAGGAGCGATCTGTACCATCCATCGTCCAATGGTCTAGTGGAATAAGTGGTCCAAACATTGAAGGCAGGCTTGAAGAAACCACCTACAGCATCAATTGATATCAAACTGTCCCGGTTCCTGTTCGATTATAAGACCACCCCTCACACAACGGGTAGCTCCAGCTGAGTTGCACCAGACTCTGCACCAGGTTAAACCTGATATTTCCAGACCATGGCAGGGGACAAGGTGAAACAGCAGCAGGAGCGCCCATGCTGACCACATGTCTCCTTTAAGCGAGAGAGACAGATTAATTCAGGGGATGAAGTTTGGTGCCAGAACCATGGAAATGGCCCTGTATGGGTAGAAGGTGAGGCTGATGCGAGGTCAGGTCCCGTGACTTACAAAGTTCAGGTCGGTGAGGCAGTCCTGAACAAGCATGTGGATCTCCTGAGAACTGCTACTTTGCAAACAGTGCAGGAGCAAAACATATCTGGTCCCTCAGAACAGCCAGAAGGCCTGACAGAAACTGTAGGTTTTCCTTCTCTGTCTAGAGTCAAGGAAACCTCAGAGTCCCAGACGGATGCAGCCTTGATACCACAACCACCAGAAGAAGAGGAGGAAACTCTCCTGAGATGCTCCAGATGCAAGAGACAGGCTATTGTCCAATACGCGCTGCCCCATGTCAGAGTCCGAGTCAGAGGAACTGGATCTGGGGCAAAATGTCACAGGAAAAGCTACAACAGGAAGACCAGGCCTACATCCCTAGACTTGGTAACGGAGGGGGGAGGGACGTAGCAGTTGGAACCAGGTGGATCTTGTTGGCTATGAGATTCTTGATTGGGGTTGTTGACTTGGGCCAATCAGGAAGCCCCGGTTGACCCATATAAACAGGTAATTTAGAATTCCCACAATTCAGGGGACTGATTCTGAGCTGATGGACCACAGCCAGTGGACTGTGCACAAGTAAATAAAGGGTGACTTAGTGATGGGGTTCTCGCCTCTGTGCAGTTATTTCAATCTGTAATTTTCCATCCAAGAAAAGAACAGAAATTCCGTCCAGATTTTTTGATATGTACATTCAGAAACTCAGCCCAATTGATGGGAGCTTCTTTTTTGCAGTGGTAACCAGGCTGTGCATGAATCCATTTCAAGGCCTTGCATTTGAGCTCACTGAAACATAACCTGAATTCTGCCTGAGGTTCACACAGATTTATTTGTTTTTACAAGATATCCAGTCTTCAACTGATGCTTGACTTTGGAGTGAGTCTGAAGTTGAGTGGTTTGTGGCTGGTTTTGAGTTTAATGGTCTGCGGTACTGTGGTTAACTTGGGCTTTAGATTAAGCCAAAATACCCAAATTGAGGATAATTTCTGTAGCTTCCATTAAAATGTTAACAAATACTGTATCTTGTATAACTGATACAACGTAAGGTTTTTTTTATTGGTTATATAATTAGGATTTGAGGATATAAGGTAGAGGGTACTGAATTAGTAAGTATTTTGAGAACATTTAAATATGGATTATGGATCAGTAGTGGTGTGATAATGTCCCTACACCTGTACCACAGAGTTCAAGTTTAGGGCCAACCTACCAAATAGGTGTGTCATCCTGTATCTGTACATATTGATTTTAAAAAAAAATAGATTGCTGGGACACTGGAACTTGATAAGTAGAAGGCAGAGATATGTAATACTGCATTCTGTGAATAAAACTAAAATCTAAAAAATAATTGTGACTTGTTTAATATCTGGTAGAAACGTAGTTCCAGTGTGAAATTTTTCACTGATTAAGCGGTAGTGCAAGACAGTGCGATGCTAACAGCATTGGTTCAGTTTCTGTATTGGCTGAGGTTACCATGAAAGGGTTTCCTTTTCAACCTTGCTCCTCACTTGAGGCACAGTGACCCTCTGGTTAAACCACCACCAGTCATCTCTGTCTGATGAAACAGCAGCCCTGTGGTCTGCTAAAACAATGGAAACTTTACCTTTACTGGTGCTGGAGAATAGAGCTCCAGTTTTGAACACTTACGTCATTAATTTCTGCAGGGCTTTTACCAATTATCTATTGTAACTTCGCTGGACGACCTGCAGAAACCCTAAAGACATGATGTAATGCTGTTTCTTTGGGGTTTCCATTAATTTCTTGTCAAAGTTATGACAAATCAAGACAAACTCCATGACCTACCATCTGTCTGAAACATTATTCTTCTCTACAGTTGCTACCTGATCTTCTGAATGTTTCCACCATTTGCTGTTGTATGTCAGCTTCTCAGCAGCTGCAGTCTTTTGCTTTTGTAATAGGGAAGGAACACTGGAATTTCAAACCATCCTTTGTAGTCTCCATAATACTGGTTCAGATGGCCTATCACAAATTCAATCTACACTTACTAGTATGACTATGTGTGTGAAGTTAACGCCTTGAGAATTGGTGATAAGACCTGAAATACCAACGGAAAATTAAGCCAGTTTTCTCTCTCCCTCTCCTCACACTCTCTGCCTCCCTTCCTCTCCCTACTCCCATTTTGCCCCCTCACTCTCTTCCTCTGTATTTCTTCTGTCACCTCTTTCTCTCTCTCTCTCTCTCTCTCTCTCTCTCTCTCTCTCTCTCTCTGTATCTCTGTCTCTCTCTCTCTCTCTGTCTCTGTGCGTCCTATTTCATCCTTCACTTTCCCTCTCTGTCCCTCTCCCATATTTTCTTCTACTCCTTATTCTCTTTCTCCCTCTCTCTATTCCACCCTGTCTCCCCTATTTCTCACCCAACCACCGTCCAATGGATTCTCTTAGGCATTTTGCATGGTTAGGTGAGAGCAGGAACAAGCATGTTTGCAATGGCTTCGGTGATTAAACAGCCTGAAGAATCCTAGGCTCAGAGAATAAGTAGCACTGTACTGTGCTACCAGCATTCATGCCAAATAGGATTCATTAGATTCCGGAATAGGAAGCCAGACAGATGGAGGGGAGGTGGGTGAAGTAACCACTTCAACTCATACAAATGTTAAAAAAAAATGCTGCTGTGGCTAAAATAGACACTTAAGGATTTAACCAGAACAAAGTCAGGAAATAGTAACCCTCTTATCAGCAGCAGAGCTTTGGAAAAAGTTGGAGAATTACCAATGATGACAGAAACATGAATTAAACTCCAATGACATGCTGTCAGTTATGTGGGACAGGAGGAGATGGTATCTATTCTGTGGACGGATATTTTATAAAGTAGCCGTCAGTGAAAGCCAGATGGTTTGTATCTCGCACATTTAGTGAAGTTTATTTTCTCAACATTTGAGCCTCAAATACGTGTACAATATTTAAAATGTGAAATCCTTCATGATGGATAGAATTTAAAAATTCTCAGTTCTTTGCCCTTTGAAGTATAAAAAGCTTCCTCTCCTGCATTTCTGACATTTAAATCATGAATTTTCCAACAAAAACCATTAAACCTCTGATTCATTTTAAAATAGAAGTCAT
Source organism: Ginglymostoma cirratum (assembly GCA_024137785.1). NCBI lineage: Eukaryota > Metazoa > Chordata > Chondrichthyes > Orectolobiformes > Ginglymostomatidae > Ginglymostoma > Ginglymostoma cirratum. The sequence goes on from JAHRHZ010000271.1 coordinate 12,866,845, forward strand.
ATAATGATAAAATTCACATTGTCCTCATTTTGTACCCCAGCAGATTTCGTATTCAGTTGCTCATTCTCTCCCATAAATAGCACCACCAAACACTGTTTACCTTTCATTTCCTTCCAGCATTTCAAAGGGACCCTTCCCTCTGTCACACTGTTGTTGACTCTGTCACTCCCAACTTCCTCCACAGCTCCTCTCTACATGTCTCTTGGCAGATGAACTAGTCATTTATGTGTTCTGTGTGGACCTCTTTTAAACTAATATGCTAACATATGTATTCGTTCCTCGAGCTGTGATCTGCTGTAAACTGGAGAAATCAAACACAGATTAAATGATTACTTTGTGGAATAGCTCATTCAGTCCACAATTTCAGTCTCAAAGCTTCCAGTTGCCTGTCATTTTAATAGGAGCAGAAGCAGGCTATTTGAAGTTTGTGCCTACTCCACCAATTGTTAAACATAAAAACATTGAAAATAGGAACACAAGTAGGCAATTGAGCCCTTTTAGTTTACTCTGCCATTGAGTGTGATCATGTTGAATCATTGAACTCAGTGTCCTGTTTCACCCTAAGAATTAATTCCTTTTTGAAAACATTAAATGTTTTGACCTCAACCACTTTCTGTAACAGGATGTTCCCCAGCCTCACCACTCTGAGTGAAGAAATTTTTTTTCTTCGTTTCAGTCATAAATGGCCTGTATCCTTAAAATGTGACCCCACCGCACCCCACCTCAGTTCTGTTCCAAGATAACAAGGTGTAGAGCTGGACGAACACAGCAGGCCAAGCAGCATCAGAGGAGCA
>JAHRHZ010000271.1:12868038-12904060 GCA_024137785.1 Ginglymostoma cirratum
TCCTCTGATGCTGCTTGGCCTGCTGTGTTCGTCCAGCTCTACACATTATTATCTCAGATTCTCCAACATCTGCAGTTCCTACTATCTCAGTTCTGTGCCTCTAGGTCGTTGGGAACATCATGCATTTTCCCTGTTTATAAACAGGTCCAGGCAGTTAGGTTGTGGATGGTGTAGTCTCTGTTGACTCTCTGCCCCTCTTCCATGGTTATGTTCATATCCGGGTGTCATTGAAGAAGGAGTATGTGGTGGCCATCATGCATTGATGCCTTTAAAGAGAAGTGGGCACCACTGGGGTAACAGTGCTTTATTTCCTCCTTCAACTCCATTTTGATTTAGTCTCTTCCCTCTCTCCATACCTCCCCCTCACTTTTGATGGCTTGCCTTGCCCTTAACATACTTTGCACGTAAATATTGAATTAAGTAAATGGGTGATTTATTAGTGGTAGGTAATGTTTAAAAAGGGAAGAAAACGTCACAGTGATTCTGGTGCTGGGAAAGTTGTTCAGTTGCATTTGATAGCAATAAAGATAGACCCATTTGAAGGCTCTTGTGATATTGTAATAGCTTTCCTACTTCTGAGCCAGGATGCCTGAGTTCAAGTCCAGAAGTGTGCAAGAACATTCCTGAACAGGCTGATTGAATGAAAAATGAAGCAGTTCCAGCCCCCAATCTCAGTTTATTCCTACTCTTTGTTTCTTGCCTGCTAACCAATTCTCTATCCATGTCACGACATTATCCCTAATCCCATTTACATACAGTTTTACATGCTAGTATCTTATGTGGGACCTTATCAAAATCTTTCTGAAAATCCAAGTAATCCACATCCACCGGCTCTCCCTTATCAACTCCACTAGTTACAGCCTCAAAAAATTCCAAATTTCAAGCATGCTTTCCCTTTCATAAATCCATGCTGTGTAAGATCATGGCTGATCTGAGTATAGTCTCAACTCTATTTTACTCATGACCTTCGCAGCCTTTGACTTCTCTGTGGATCAAAAACTCAACTAACAGACTTGAGTAAATTCAGTGAACCAGTCTCCACTGCTTTCTATGGAGGAGAATTTCACATGAATGACCCTCTGAGAGAAATTATTTTTCTATAGCTGTTTTAAGTTTAAAATAAAATGTCTTCCTTTTGTGTTTCCTAGGTTTAGTCCCTCTCACAAAAGGAAATATCCTCTTGGCATCCCCCCTATCATGTCCTCCTAGGATCTTTTTTGTAATAGTGTCACCTTTCATTCTTCTGAACTCCAATAGGTACAGTCCTGACCTGTGCAACCTTTTCTTCATAAAATAAGTCTTCATTCCAGGAATGATTCAGAAGGACCCACGCTAAGCAGCTTCTGAAGCAATTATATCCTTTTCAACAAAATGCAGGACACAGTATTCTAGTTGTGGTCTCACCAAGGCTTGGTCTAGCTGCAGTAAAACATCCCCATGTTTGCACTTTGTTGCCCTTGCAATAAAAGCCAACATCCCATTTGCCACCCTCCTGACTTGCTGTCGATGCATAATAATGTCCTGCAATTCATGTATCAGGGGACCCAGATCCCTCTGTACCATAGAGATCTGCAACATATCTTCATTTAACTAGCATACTTTTTTTCTATTCTTCTTGCTAAAATCAATATATTTTCATGTTATGCGCCTTATGCCAGATGTTTGACCACTCACCTATTACCTATTCTGGTAAGATATTTAGCTCCCATATATTCAATCCTTTCAATTAAGCTATTGATCGACATTGTAAGTAGTTGAGGGTCCCACACTGATCGCTGTGGCATTTCACTGGTTACAGCTTGCAAAATCAAAAAATATCCATTTATTTCTATTTTCTGCTTTCTGTGAGCTAACTGCATGTTACCTACACTAATATTTCCCACCCTACAACATGAGCTATTATTTTGTGTTATAACAATTGATGTTGCACTTTTTTAAACCCCTTTTGGATATCCAAGTACACCACTGCATCTACAGGTTTCCCTTTATTGCTACTTCCTCAGAGAATTCGAAGATAGTTAAAAATGCTTTTCATTTTATAAAACTGTATTTACATTTTGTGATTCTGTTATGCTTTCCTATGTACTATGTACAATGGATCTTAGCAATTTTCCACCTTCCTCTCATATTGACCTTTCCATTCCTATGTCTTACAAAGTTTTACTGAAACTCACTACACACTTGAGGAGCAGTACCTTTTCTTTTGATTTTCCAACCTCTCTTTCCTTTCGCTTGCTTAAGACCTCCTAAATATTTAACTTCTTCTGTCCTGATAGGATGTCATCAGCCTGAAATGTTAACTCAATTTCTGTCTCCTTTGCTGCTGCCTGACCTGATAAACATTTGTAGCATTTTGTTTTAATCTCAGAGAGTAAAACAGGATCTAGATCAGATTGGCCAATGGGCTGAGGAGGGGCAGATGGAGTTTAATTTATATAAACATGGCTACATTTTGGAAAGGCAAATCAGGGCAGGAGTTATTAACTTAATTGTAAGTTTCTGGGGAGTGTTGCTGAACAGAGACCTTGGAGTGCAGGTTCGTAGTTCTTTGAAAGTGGAGTCGCAGACAGACAGGGTAGTGAAGAAGGCATTTGGTAGGCTTGCCTTTATTGGTTAGTGCATTGAGTTTAGGAGTTGGAATGTCATGTTGTAGCTGTACAGGACATTGGTTAGGCCCCTTTTGGAATACTGCATTCAATGCTGATCTCCCTGCTGTAGGAAGGATGTTATGGAACTTGAAAGACTTCAGAAAATATTTACAAGGATGTTGCCAGGGTTGTTAGGATTGAACGATGTGGAGAGGCTGCATCGGCTGGGATTATTTTCCCTGGAGCATTGGAGGGTGAGGGGTAACTTTTTATAGAGGTTTATAAAATCATGAGAGGCATGGATAGGGTGAATAGCGAAAGTATTTTCCGCAGGGTGGAGGAATCCAAAACTAGAGGGCATAGGACTAAGATGAGAGGGGAACAATTTAAAGGGACCTAAGGGGAAACTTTTTCACACAGAAGGTGGTGCGTGTAATGGAATGAGCTGCCAGAGGAATTGGTGCAGGCTGGTATAATTACAGCATTTAAAAGGCATCTGAATGGATATATGTATAGGAAGGGTTTAGAGGGATGTGGGCCAAATGCTGGCAAATGAGACTGGATTAATTTAGGATACCTGGTTGGTATGGATGAGATGGACCGAAGGGTCTTTTTCCATGCTGTACAGCTCTGTGACTCTCTGGCTGTGTTTGCAGCACCCATTTTTAGTTTGCTTTTAGTTCAGTTGGATTCAATAGTAATGCATAAAGGAAGAAAACCAACAAAGAGAACTTTGAAAACCCAGTTCAGTTTTGCAATTTTTAGTCTTGCTGAATTGCATGTGTTTAAAAGGAATTGTGCTTTTATGTTTAATATGTGTTGTAGTATCAGTTTCTGAGGTCCAGCACAACACCAGGCATAGTAGTGAACGCAGTAGTGGCATTTCTGATGAAGGGTCTAGGCCCGAAACGTCAAGTTTTCCTGCTCCTATGATGCTGCTTGGCCTGCTGTGTTCATTCAGCCCCACGCCTTGTTATCATAGTAGTGAACGCATTTTGCAGCCCTTTTCTCTGATTCCTGACAATAGATTGGCTTTTCTGTTCGAAAGAGCTACAAATGCAACCAAGCTTAAATCCTTCTGAAATTTGTCTTGATACAATATGTCTGGGTTGCTTTTAAGCGTCTGATAATTATTTAATGTGTAACATCTTCAAGCCTCTCCGACTCTGAATATACATTGCTTGTATGAGCTTCAGTCCTGTACAACTTCAGGGATGTTCTACCTTGAAAGACAGCAATAACTAATGTGAATAACCTAGCAATATCGCTAACATTAACATATGTTTCACGGAGTATTAGTCTAGTAAACAGAGATAACTGTGTTTTAAAAGTCATTTATTAGCCATCGAATCTTTGGAAAGTTCTGAAGTCATGATTGCAGCCAAATAAACAAAAAATATTTATTTTCACTAGTGCATACTTAGAGTTTAAGTAATTTAATTTTCACATTATTTACAAAAAAGAAACCGCTAAGTACAGAAATATTAAGAATAACCTATCGGATTTGGCATCTGCAGTCCATTGTTGTTCAACTGCCCACTCATGTAATGGATGGACAGTTCCTCTTCGATATTGTATACTCTTTGTTACATCTTTTCACCTTATTTTCACAGAAGTGAGCAAACAAAATATTTTTTGAAGTTTAATCAGCTCACCCTGAATTAATAATTAACGGGTTCATTTAATCATTAGGCGGAAGTACTATCTACTTTCTAGCAGTTGGAAGCAGTGTGATGTAGATGGCACCCTAGAGAACTTGTTTGGACACGGTATCTCTACATACAGTAAAATTCCAAAGAAAACTCAGTGAATGAGAAATCCATGATTGTGATATCTAGAGGAGGGTTCTGTTTTGTACGTTCTGTAGAATAAAAAAAGTCTTTATTTTGCAGATTTGCTACCAAGGAGAAGAACGGCTTGCTGTTGTACAATGGGCGTTTTAATGAAAAGCATGACTTTATTGCCTTGGAGATTATTAATGAACAAATCCAGTTAACATTCTCTGCAGGTAATTTATTCTTAAACATCTTACTGTGATCCAGGACTGGTGTCTCTATGCTTTGTTTGGAGAGCTGGTGATGAACTTTTCCTTTTTTTTCAAATAATTCATGAAGCTAATTGTAAGTCAGTGCCTTCCCTAGATGTTAACATGTGAGACCATGATGTATTTCTGTGGATTTTCAACCCTAGCCACTTTCCCCAATGTTCATTGATACCAGTTCCCTGTTTAATAACAAATACTTTTCATCAGAGTTTCCAATATTTGCCTCATTATCATCAAGGTAGTGTCCGCATCTAAGGTATCATTCTTGGTGAAGAACTATTATGCTTTTCGATGCTGATGTCTCTTTGGCTCTGACTAATTTAGATTTTTAATTCAAAATAAGAGGGGAGAGCCCAACTAGTTTCTCAAAATTCATACGTGAGCAAAATGAATCTTCTTGTGTGTGTGAGCTCTCAACCTGATGTTTGTTGAGACTCATTTGACATTCAGATGTTCTGGCATGAATATGGAATATTTAAATTCAAATTAAATTGCATCCATTTAAATGAAAAAATTGCTGTTGGCTGTAATTTATGCTATTTCTGTCTGTGCTGAGCCTGCCACTTTTATACGGGGCAGATTCAATGATTGTGAAACGCTGAACGTGACCAAGATTTAGGCTTTGCCATTACACACATACCATTAAAAGATGTGCACATTTTGTAAATTCAGTGCTTATTCTGGAAAAGTGCCAAGTCATTATTCCAAATCTGGCTGTGATTAATGGTTGATCTTGTATAAAAATCAAGTCTTGATTTTTGGCCAACAAGTTAATTTTACATGTATCATGTATGCTTTGACCCACCCACAGTGCTTCTAGGCTGTGAAGCAAACTTCTAAACAGCCTGAGACTGATTGCTGTCTATTCCTCTGGGGGAGGGTGTGGCATCACCTCCTTGTAAATTTTTTTTCTAGTGTCATTGTTGACAGTTCTAAAGAACTGGATGAATTTCAATCCCTCTAAAATATTACTGTTGACATATAAGATGATCCCCTATCCTTTTGCCTAAAAATTTGGTTTCAAAGACTTGACATGTACAAGGGTACATGCTGTGACCTTGATGCCCGTGTTAAAATCAGCCACTGTTTAAGTTAACAGGTAGTGGTACTCTAATGTTAAAAGAGATAGGTTAATCATCTTTCATCAAGACATCTTGTAGAATTTTGCAGGACTCCCACGAGTATTGCTAGTTTATAAGTTGGTCTTTAGTGACATTTGTTGGAGGCAACTCAGTAACGTGAAGACATTTAGGACCAGTATAACAGATGGGGCTTTAACATTCCAAGCTAAACTCATGGAGCGATAAAGCTAATTTTGTAATTTCTGGAGGCAACTTCTGCTTTCTACTTTCTACTTTTCATAGACTACAAACTACTGTTAGTGATCTTAACATATGTACAGCACACTTGCATAATATTCTTTGAACTATTCTAATGTTAGCATTAATCCATTGGTTTTGTTCAGATGACCATGTTGGATGTTTGTCCACTAATGTTGCTATTAGTAAGCTTTAGGCTGTACTGTGTATGAACTGTTTGTGAATCCATCCCACATTTTACGCTCTGCTGTGGGATGACAGACTCTTGTTGCAGTTTGCCTGACTCCAACTGCTGTTGCTGTTGCTTTTCGTTGATTACAGAATGGCATTTGCAGTGACTATGATGAAACCTGTGGTTTAGATTATCATACATTTCTTCTGCAGGAAAATGCACTTGAAAGAAAACTGATGCAGAAAAAGTAAAAAAAAAGTTAAACGGAGGAAATGACTTTAAGTATAAAAATATAATGAGCGGAAGATTAGCGTCTATGTTAGGTATCGTATTTGAAGCTCGACGTACAGAGATTCATGGATATTCTAAATATTGTAACAAACTTGCGGTTGTTTTTGATATTCCCATATCTGACGTGATGAATGCTGGTTAGTGAGACTTTAGCAAGAAAGAAACCTGCTGTTAATGTAACAAAATAAGTCTCAGATGAAGAAATGTATTCAAATTTATGACAGGTGTCTGAAATGTAATAATCGTGGTGAGTAGATCTAGTTCCCACTCTCATGTTCTAGTCTTCAGTTTCTCCATTGATTCTAATGAGTGAATTCATACCGTGGAATCCCACAGAAAGTGGAACTAAAGGCTGGAAAATACTGGAACTTTTCAGCAGGTCAGGCAGCATCTATGGAGAAAGAAATGTAGTTCACTTTTCAGGGTGATGACTTTTCATCAGAATTTGTTGACTCTGTCTTTCTCTCTACGGATACTGTCTGACCTGCTGTGCATTTTCAAGCAGTTTCTCTTCTTAGATCAGCTGTTCAATTCCAAGTCGAAGTAACAGGGGACACTACAATTGGCTTCAAGCTCCTTTCGATCCATGAGAATGCAAATACTGTACAATGTTGGTGGATTAGTGAAGAGAGCTGAAGAAGCTGATAAAACATTAAAAACACATGTTTTGAAAATCTCCATTGTGGTCTGGCATGCTGGAAGAAAGGAGGGGAATTGTACAGGGTTTTATTCCATGATATGTGCTCGATGTGGATGCGCATTGATGCTGACGGATAGTGGAACCATGGTCCATCCTCGTGATTATTGTCATTAAATACATTTCCAACCATCATATCTATGGAACCAAGCACCTGCATGAAGAAAACAAAAGAAGAAAAACTGGGGAATTTTAGAATAAAACAAAATCAAAACAGAAACAAAGTGAGATTAGCTATGATCTAATTGACTGGCTCAATAGGTTGGAAAGGCTGGATGGCCAACTCCTTTTCATTTGACTAGAAACAGCTCGTTAAATGTATCATTGTTTTTGTTTCAAAACAGGTGAGTCAACAACAATGGTAACTCCATTCATCCCAGGAGGAGTGAGTGATGGCCAGTGGCACACAGTACAGCTGCACTATTACAACAAGGTTAGGAAACAGTTGTTCAATTTCAGAACTCAAAGATTTGTTGTATTGTCTTATTCACTAGTCCTAGAGTGAGATTCAGTACAATTCATTCATCATGGATTTTCAACAAAGCATTAATTTAAAGTTGTTCTCATTCAATGTGTTGTGGGTTAAGATATTTTGTAGTCTTTCTCTGCTCGTACTACAGAGAATACACTACTGGGGTTAAGTTGATATTATATTCACTTTTTGGGCTGCAAGAGCCATCTGCTCCAAATGTATACAGCCCTCAGAAGGATGCTCAACAGATAGACTACGAAGACAGCCAGAAAGACCCAATAAAAACAGTCACTGGGCTTGTTGAATCTGCCACGTTTACTTTGTGATTGCACTTTCCACATGTGATCTGTTCAGTATGTTAACTGGTGATAACCCAGTTTATTTCAAGTTCATCTAGAACTCTTGCATTATAGCCATTCCAAAAAAAAATCCCAAAAAGGCCCTGCTGATTGATTGGTATAGGCGCTGTTGCAACTACAGGTGATTTGTTTCTGTCTTGGGTATTTGATGCATCCCATCAATTGTGGTATAGTCTTTTCGCTAACGTTATATGTATTTTTATTGATGTTGTATTGCAGCTGTTTAGTTAGGTGTTTTGCTCTGCAAGTTTTCTTTCCTGTGTATTTTTTTTTCACATCATACCATTAAATTGTGATATTTCTCTTCACTTCTGTCATGTTGAGTATATTTGGCAAGTCTATACTGTGGATTTCCTGTTTATTGTAGCCTGATATCTAATTGCTATTACTTGTTTTATGCTGCACTTTTTTTATTATTTTCCTTGTGAGGGAAGTGTGTATCTGTCGTACTTCTCAAATAATCTCTTTTGTCTGAATATCAGGAGCTGGAAATTCCCATGCACGGTGAGTATTGGCCGCTGAATTGCATTTGTCGGGTGTAACTTTTGGGTTGAGTCGCCCGTGAATGCACTGAATTTTAAGTGATTTCACAGATTTGCAAGAAATCATTGCAAGGTTTTTACTTTCTTGGTTACTTGCATTCTTTGGTTTCAGTGTATCGCTGCATTGCCTATGGCTTGAGAGACTTCATATGTCACAAGTGGACTGTCACATCACTTCAAATAATTACATAAGGGATAATGAACCACTGAGTATGCATTCCTTGTGATTCTCTATTGCTGATAATTTTGGTTCTTCAGGGCCCGCAATTTGCAGTTCCAATGATGACAAAATGTTCAGAAAAAAATTCACTGCTGCTACTCTAAAAATATCAACAGCTTTTACGGTACATATGCGCACATTTAAATGGGGAAATCCAGAAGTGGTTGTCAGTGATATCCTGGTCATTCACACCCGTGCTTTTGAGGCCCTCACAAATAGAAATCTATTTGAAATCACCAATAAGACTGGAACGTCCACTAGTAACACCATTATCTTTCCTGTTAAAACTCTTGAAAAAGATACGTCCTGTTGACTGAGCTTAAATAGGTTTTAAGGTAAGACTGGTAAGATTAGGGAACAATGGATGAATAAAGATGTTGTGGTTCTAGTCAAAAATAAAAAGAATCATATATTCGATATAGAAAGCTGGGATCAAATGAATCTTTTGAAGAGTATAAAGAGTGTAGGGGCATTCTTAAGAGGGAAATCAGGAAGACAGTGGGGGGATAAGACAGCCTTGGCAGATAGGGTTAAGGATAACACAGAGAGATTCTACAAGTACATTAAGAGCAAAAGAGCTACTAGAGAGAATAGGGCTCCTTAAATATCAACGAGGTTCCCCTTGTTGAACATCAGGAGATGGGAGAGACATTAAATATATATTGCACATCAGTATTTACTACGGAGAAAGAAGTAGAGGCTAGGGAACTGAGGGAATAAATATTATGTTTCGAAAACAGTTCACATCACCGAAGAAATGCTGGAGGTCTTAAAAAACAGAAAGGTTGATTCATCTCTTGGACCTGATCAAGTGTACCCTAGGATGAAGTTAGGAAAGAAATTGCAGGGCCTCCAGAAGAAATATTTACATCAATTATAAAACAGGTGAGGTGAGGAGGATTGGTGGATGGCTACTGTTGTGTCTTTATTTAAGAAAGGCTGTAAGGAGAAGCCTGGAAACTATAGACCTGTGAGTCTGATATGGGTTGTGGGTAAGATGTTGGAGGTGATTCTGAAAGATAGGTTTTACATGCATTGGAAAAGTAAGGATTGATTAGGGATAGGCAGCATGGTTTTGTGCCAGGGAAATTGTGTCGCACAAAGTTGATTGAGTTTTTGAGGAAGTAACCAGAAGGTTTGATGAGGGCAGAGCAGTAAACGTTGTTTACTTGGACTTTAGTAAATCCTTTGTTGAGGCTCTGCATGGTTGACTAATTAGTAAAGTTTAGATCACATGGAATTCAGGGTGAGCCTGCCAATTGAACACACAATTGGCTTTGTGGTAGGAGATAGAGGATGGTAGTGGAGGGTTGTTTCTCAGACTGGAACCCTGTGACTAGCGGGGGCCCATAGGGATAGGTACTGGATCCACTTTTGTTTGTCATTTATATAAATGATTTGAATGAGAATGTAGGAGGAGTGGTTAGTAATTTTGTGGATGACACCAAAATTGGTGGTATAGCAGACAGTGAAGAAGGTTATCTAAGGTTACAAAGGGACCTTGATTGACTGGTCCATGGGCTGAGGAGTAGCAGATGGAGTTTAATTTGGATAGATGAGAGATTTTGCATTTTGGTAAAACTAACAGGGGCAGAACTTATGCAATTAATGGCTTGGCCCTGGGTAGTGTTGTAGAACAGAGAGACCGTGGAGTTCAAGTACACAGCTCTTTAAAATTTGCATCACAGGTAGACAGGGTGGTGAAGAAGTTGTTTAGCATGCTTGCCTTCATAGCTCGGACCTTTTTGAGTATAAGAGTTTGAACGCTGTATTGAGGTTGTACAGGATGTTGTTGAGGCCTCTTATGGAGTGGTGTATGCATTTCTGGTTGCCCTGCTATAGGAAGGATATTATCAAACTGGAGAGGGTTCAGAAAAGATTTACTAGGATGTTGCCTGGAATAGAGAGTTTGCATTATGAAAATAAGCTGGGTGGGCTGAGACTTTTTTCACTGGAGTGTACAAGGTTGAGGGGTAACCTTACAGAGGTTTATAAAAATATGAGAGGCAGAGATAAGGTGACTAGCAAAGGTCTTTTCCCTAAGGTGGGGGGAGTTCAAAACTAGGGAGCATATTTTTAAGTGAGAGGAAAAAGGTTTTAAAAGGACAGGAGGGCAACTATTTTTACACAGAAAGTGGTTAATGTGTGGAATGAGCTGCTAAAGGAAGTAGTGGATGCAGGTACAGTTACAACATTTAAAAGACGTTTGGATAAGTACATGAACGGGAAAGATTTGGGTGGATATTGGCCAAATGCAGGCAGGTGGGACAAGTTTAAGTTGGGAAGAAAGTCAATATGAACTTGTTAGACCAAAGGGTCTGTTTCCATGAGTGACTTTATGACTACTTATGATAAACCTGTCTGCCATTGACAAGATAACTTTATATTTGTGGAATGACCCATTTCTCTATTCTATGATGAAAAAAAAATTTTTTAAATAAAAATTATTTAATTGAAAATTTTATGGTATTTTAGCTTCAAGCTCAATTTCATGTGCGTGCCTTAATCTTTGTTTTGATTTCTATAAAATTATAAAATGTGAATAGTAAGACCTGGCCAAAACTACATGGTTTATGTTGATGAGAATTCTTCAGTGTGACTGGCTGTTTAGACAGCTTGATGACTTTCTGGTTGCCAGATACCAAAGATCCCTGATAGCTGAAATTAGCAGCAGGAAATGTGAAAATATCACTTGATCTTTGTGAGCAGTCTTCTTTGAGGTCAGTAGCTAGAACTATTTGTTTTATATTCATTCATGGGTTGTGAGTGTCACTGGCATTTATTGCCCATCCTTAATCGGCCTTGAGATGGTAGTGGTGAGCTGGCACTTTGAAATCGATGAGGAAAGGGAATGAAGAATGATTTGTAGGCTTGTGCTGGTCAGTTAATTCATTTTCAGAATTTTCAGCTTCTTCCCCGTTGTTATTAGACTTCTGAATGGGCTTCTCAAATTTTAAATTTGATGTTGATCACCTTCTCTGCAGCCGTAATATTATATTCCTCGCTCTGGTTTGTTACCTTATTACATTTTGTATGGTATGACCTGCCTGTACTTTGTGCCACACAAAATCTTTCACTGTACCTAGGTACATGTGACCATAATAAATCAACTCAAATCAAACTTTCGTCTTGTCTGTGAATGAGAGTAAAACATAATATATGAATAAAGAGGCTTTCACTCAAATTCATTCAATAGCTTTGGAAAACAAACAGAATAAATTCCATTATCTATTTAAAATAACCATTGTTACATTTTTTTTTAATGAGCTCTGTACCTTGTGTGTGTGTTTTCCTAACTTGCTGGAGGAAATCTTGCTGCTAGTCTTTCTGATAATTATATGTGCGCCTTGGGCAGACCAAACCATCAGCAGGCGGATAGTGCCTGTCAGCTCGAGATTTCCTTCACAGCATGTTGCAGGAATACAATTATAACAATGGGGGTCCAATTTAAAATTTTCCATGGTTCACTTTAGCATTCTGAATTTTACTGCAATCGATGAAGCTTTGAGACATCCTGAAAAATCAAAATGTGAACATCGAAGGCTACAAAATTTCCCTATCTATGTATATGAGCATACATAGTTCAGATGCAGGTATATACACTCGTGCGTGCAACTGCATACATACATATGTATGTGCACGCACAACACTCAAAAATACACTGAAACATACAAAACAAATCATTATGTTTTGACTTTGTTTTTAATTTTTCACTTTTTTTTAGTTGTGTGGTCAAGCCCCTAAACATTTTTCCAAATACAGAATACTTCATCACTTAACAGTGGCAGGTCTGAAAGAAGACTTTCCTGTTATTGTTTCGAGTGTGTGCCTGAATCGAGGCAAACTATGGATGGAGATGCAGCAGATTCTGTTATGAGCACACAATCCTCACCACAGGATTTGCCTCCAGGCACTGTGTATGTCCAAAGATAATAAGAGGGAAATATGGCTCTTGATACTGTCTGGGTAATGAATACTAGTATTTCAGAGATGAAAACAGAACAATTTTGCGAAATTGGAAACACGCCGTCTTCATTGATGGAATATGGCTAGACTCCTCAGAGGATTACAAATGACACATTTGCATGCTTCACTGCACTTGATAGGGAAAGCCTATCTGAGCAGGAACTATTTCACTTTGAACATCTTCCTGTTTGGCATAGGATTTCTGGGAGACTACACAGCAGAAAGCAGGTCACAAAAGAGCAAAAGTATTCATTTGGAAAATCTCCGAGTTCCAGTAAAACTGATGTGGAGTGAAGGTTTGTCAGTGTCTAATAAAGCAATGTGTGGGAGCAGGCTAGCTTGCAGAGGTTGGAAACAGACATCTGACAATATTTGTAATATTAGTTGACAGCTGTGAATGCAGCATTGGCACAGCTAATGGTATTCTTCATTCAATGTGCAATTGTTAATAGTGCTGTTCTTGCAGACTTGCTATAATTAAGCCTCCTTGAACTACAAGACCTCCTTAATTATGTATTGGCTGTCAAAATAAGTTGTTTTGCCAATTGACAGGAAAGTCATTTTGAAATAACTCAATACTCCAGCATAATAGTGTCCACATCACATTTGGTTGAGTGAATACTACAGTTAATGCTCTTAATAATTGAGTTCATAAGCTGATCTCGATAAAAGTGCATTCCTTGTTTTGAAATTACTCTTTCCAAAGATTACCCTTATAACAGGATTTGCATTTCTTGCATTGCTGATTGCCTAATCAAAATGGTTCTGCAAATTGGTTTCATATGTGCTTTTGATACAGTTTATGACATTAAAAAGTAATACTGACTGTCATGGGAGTACTAAGCATTTCCAACGGTGAAGAAATCCCCCAGTACCACACTGGAGTGTCAGCCTTGATTTTTTTTTCCCTCAGGAATTCACAGAACTTTCCACAGTGTGGCAAAGTACATTACTAAACAAACGTTGTTCCAAAGAAGCTATAATCAAATTTGACAGAAGTTTTAAAAGGTTTTGTATTACTTATTGAAACTAAAGTTCCAATGCATTGGATAAATTCATTTCTCATACTGCTGCAATAATTATTTCTGGGCACAGTAACATGGTAAACGAAGAAAAAGACAAGATCATAAGATTGAAAGAAATAGAAGCAGGCAGAGACCATTTGGCATCTTCAGCCTGCTCTGTCATTCATTAGTTCCTTAACTCTGCTTTATTGGCTGTTCCCCATAACTTTTGTCTCCATTATAGATCAAAGTAATATGGTATCAAAAACTGAATGGTCATCTGATCTTCACAGTGAAATAATCTTACCTGTGCCAATATCAATCTGGACTAATGTCAGGTTTTTCTATTTCATACTCTCTGATTTTCAAGTCATTGGACTTGAGCTTACTTTCACCATGAATTTGCATCCACACTTCGTGTTTTAGTTGTCAAGTTACTGTGACAATTTTTGAGCTCAAAAATTAAGGCTGACAATCTAGTGCTGTACTGAGGAAGTTCTGTACTGTTGAAAATACAGTCTTTTGGGTGAAATGGGTAGATGTCAAACTTCCTCTGATGCTATTCAGAGATGAACCAGGTACAAAATATTTGTGTGTGTGTGTGTGTGTGTGTTGACTAATATTTATTCCTAAATCTATTTTACAAAAACAACATATTTGGCCATTACTGTTGGTTGTTTATTTGTGTGTGTGTGTGTGTGTGTGTGTGTGTGTGTGTGTGTGTGTGTCTTCCTTTTAAGAGTTCACCTTTAAGGTCTCCATGAGGTGTGTAAACAATATTTTAGAATTCACAGGAGTACTGTCTTGGCTATTGCCCATGTCAAGCTTAGCCAATGATATATGGTCACCAATTTTCTGAGGGCAGAAACTTCTGTAAACACTTGGATAGAGTAACGATCTTGATGTTTTCCATGAGATTAGCAGTGTGAAAAATAGTTCACTTCTCTTTGCCTTGAGGGAGTTATCAAATTCTAGTATGTCGTTACTTCTTATATAAGCCTCTGGTGCAATACCAGATGGTATCTTTTGTAGCTTGAAGATATTCCTTGTCGGGTGCGCTGTAGCCCAGGATAAATCCAAACTTAAGAATAACATCTCTGACATGCTGAAGTGTTTAGGAGATACCTGCACCTAGCCCACAAAGGAAAATGAAGAGCTGAAAGAGAAAGAAAGGAAACAGGATGAACTACAAAGTTCTGTATCATCAATTTCATGAAACTATAGCTGGTTTACAGAAAGAACTAGAGCAGTTTGCATGTAAAAGTGATGATGCTCAGTAGGAGCACCAACAGAAACAAGAGCTAGAATTCAAAACAATGTTGGAGGCAATGACATAACACAGTGTGGAGATGGAGGAGCACAGCAGGCCAGGCAGGAAATTTCTGAAAAAAGGTCTGTCATTGCCTCTAAGATCCTAAAAATTGCTGATGCTGGAGTCAGAGATAACACAGTATGGAGCTGGAGGAGAAATTTCTGAAAAAGGGTCCTGAACCGAAACGTCAACTTTCCTGCTCCTCTGATGCTGCCTGGCCTGCTTTGTTCCTCCAGCTCCACACTGTGTTATCTCTGACACCAGCATCGGCAGTTCTTAGTATCTCTTAGAGGCAATGACAGACTGCCAAAAACAAGGGGTGGGGGAGATGCACAATGCATACACCAAGAAGCTGCAGTCTGCTCATGAGAGTCCTTTCAGAAATGAATGCAAGCAATAAAGCTTTGGTGAAAGAACTCAAGCAGGACATAAAGAAAACTAAACAACCCTCAAAATAGCAAGTGGAAATGGTTGAGTTTTCCTAGAAATCCAAAAGAAAAAAGTTGTTGTAGAGGTCCGACAGTTAGTGAGCAGGTTACAAAGGTGACATTTTACTCATCTAGTTACATCACAGATATTATGTTATGGCAGGAGTTATAACATCTGTTTTCTTCACCTGTTGGACCTTTTAGCTTGCATTTGATCAGTAAATGTTGCACTTTTCTGGAACAGACTAGTTTTTTTGAAGGCTTAATAAAGGAACTGTTTGGAGTCCAGCTTATCTTTTTGCATGGCATGTAAGCGTGAATCCATTCACATATTGTTGGAGGATTGTATTTCTATTTGCTGTCATGCTCGGACACATAAGGGTATTTCATATTTTACAGGAATGAATTAGACTTCCTTGAGATGTCATAGAAAATTATTTTCTCCAATAATTCCTATGCATTTTCCTTTCTTCAGAATAGGTAACTGGAATATTGAAAATGAACCGATCAAACATGTGACTTGGTATTCAGCACTTTTTGCTATTTCAATTGAAATGAAATAGTTCTTGGAATTCCTAGTACAAGTCATCACAAGTTTGAACCCTGACTGATTGTCACATCCATCTGCTCCTGTTGGTCATGTTTCACTAGTTCTTGAGGAGGAAGGGTGAACTTAGAAGTCCACAACAGCAAATCACTAGGAATGTAAAGTATGAAGTGTATTCTGATCCCTTTAGAGTGCAGCTGCTATCTACATGACATCAGAAACCAATCATATAATTTCTTCAAGAGTCAGAACAGAGTACCAATTAAAAGGGCTCAATAGGAAAAAGAAGTGGAGAAAATAGACAAGAATGGCCTGCTGTCACTTTTTTGAAAAGGTGTTAAAAAAAAAAAGGATTTATTGGAGTTGTGGGGACTTTCATTACTTACTCCAGGCTTTCGGACTTTGCAGGTCATGTAAAAGCATGGCATAAAACCATAGGGACTACGAATCAAAGACTCCATTGTCTTTGTGCTGCCAAAGCTTAGCTTGCTTGCAACAGATGATGGTGCCTATTTGCTTTCAAATCTTTGCTCTTTGAAAGATTATGTGCAGTACACAATTTCTGATAGAAACATGGAAGTGGGCCAACTTCTATTGGTAACACCAAATCCATAAATGACCCTCATAATTTGCATGTATGCATGTTTCTGATACTAGCAGGCCTTAAAATTTGGACATAGTTTATCTATGAAGCTGAGGCAACAGGTCATTCCAAAATTTCAGGTTCACAAACTCTCAACAGGACTGTTCAATGACGAGACAGTTTAGATGTGAAGGGAATATGTGAAAGGAAGGTCACTGTGCTGACTCAGTAGATTCAGACATAAAAATGATGAACTTGGCAGTTACAGACTGCCAAAATTTGTGCAAATTCACATGTGGTTAACTCTCTTTGGGTGTTAAATACACCAATGACATGAGTTAAACCAATTGAACCACAAGTGAATACAATAACCAAAATAACCTTGATGTATGCAGTTACAGATCTTCTTAAACTTCTCTGCCAAAAAAAATTATTTTACTTTATTTTGCAAAAAGAGACAACATTTTGTAGTAATGAAGACTAGGAGGCTAACAATCAGTATGATGACAGCAAAATTGCTACATTTTGGTTATTGCATTCACTTGTGGTCCAGTTGGTTTAACTCATGTCACTGGTGTATTTCACACCCAAAGAGAGTTAACCACATGTGAATTTGCATGAATTTTGACAGTCATGACTTCTTATGTCACTTATTGTGTCTTCAACCATTCTGACCCCCTGAACCTCGTTGACTTTATTTCATGGCCTTAACTGACCTCAAACTCATGAGTAGTATTTTGATTCTATTGCTTATGCTCTCACCTTTGGGTTTAAAACACATAGTGTTCAGCATTTAAATTTGTAACCTTCTCATTGACATTAATGTAAACAATGGATATTAGTACACAACACTATTTTAAGATTGCAGTGTTCTTATGTTGCTTTCTCCATGTATGCATAATTCTTTAAGTTTAGAGTTAGGCCAAGAATTTAAAAAAATACTGAGTATAAAACGAGATTTTTTTCATTCTGAAAAGCAAAGGTGGGTCTTTCGGTGCAAAAATTAGTGTCCTAAAGCTCCAGTTCAAGTTTCACTCCAGGACTTGACGGCTAAGGAATGTACATTCATAACATGGCCAAACTAATTTAGAATCGACTACTAAGTCTTTCCAACATACACCAATGGTAGATGATGAGTAGGGGTGATTTGGTGATACAAAGAAACTAGAGCCACTACCATATCTATTCATAGCTCCAGGCTACATTATGCATGTAAACATACACAGTTACTCTGACTTCTTGAGGGGTACTGGTTGACACAGTTCACTGGACAGCTGGTGTTGATCAGATTGGTGCCAATAGCATTGGCTTTAACCCCCATTCTCTCATGGTTGGATTGGGATCTTTCCCCTTGGCCTGTCTATGATGAAGATTGTGACACTGAGTGTTTGGCAAAGAGGAAAAGTAGATTCACTTGAGGTATGTGTGGATGCGCGTGTCCTTTTGCTAATCTTCTTAAAATCTTGAGAGCTGATGGTTGATGCATTTCCATTTATTTCTTTCCTCCAGTTCATTTTGTTGAAATATTTATGAACACTACTGTTTTCCTGAGTTTATAAAAAAAAAAAATGTTCGTGCCAGGGAGAAGGGGATTCCACAAGCGCACCATGGAAAATATGTCATATATTTAAAAAACCGGAAGGGCATGGAACCGCCTCAGTAGATACAGACTTAAAAATGATGAACCTGGCAGTTCAGGAGCTTCTTAAACATATTTGCGAAGGAGATTTATTTTCTTACTTCATTTTGTAAGAAGAAACAATGTTTTGTAGTGATGAAGACTAGGAGGCTAACAATGAGTACAGGCAAGGTGACAGCAAAATTGCTGCAGTTTGGTTATTGTATTCACCTGTGGCCCAATTGCTTTAACTCATGTTGTTGGTGTATGTAACACACAAGCAATGTTAACGCCATGCTATAATACAAGATTACCACCTTTGCCTAATGTTAACACGCAATTGGCACAGTGTGCTTGACACAACGCAACACATTATCTCGCACCAGCAGCTCTTCGTGCTGAAGCTGTGTTGCTAATGAATGATAAAAATGGCTGCAACAAGAACTTGACTACAAATTGCACCATTCCAGGAGAGAGCTTTGGCATTCTTGTTATATCATTTGTTGGAGAGCAGGATTGATTTTGTGGAGAGACAACTTCCCCTGTAAATTACTCCGAGATAGCAAGAACTGCAGATGGTGGAGTCAGAGGTAACACAGTATGGAGCTGGAGGAGCACAGCAGGCCAGGCAGTGTCAGAGGAGCAGGAAAGCTGACATTTCAGGTCGGGACCCTACTTCGGAAATGGGGAAGGGGAAGGGAGCTGGGAAATAAATAGAGGAGGGGTGGGGCTGAGGAAGGTAGGTGGGATAGTGATAGGTGAGTGCAAGTAGAGAGTGGTGGGGATTTGTCAGTGGGATGGGTAGGGCAGATAGGTGGGAGAGAAAATGGACAGGTTGTTTCAGGTCAAGGAGGCGGGGATGAAAGGGAGGTTTGGAGATGGGATGAGGCCAGGGGCGGTGAATGTTGTTTTATATACATGATTTTTCTGCTTTACATCTTATCTCAAGGGAAGCAGCTCCACCAATGTAACATACATTTAACATGGAATTAATAGGCCAAACAGTGTTAGTTTTAAAGAAATAACCTTCTGTCTCAGGCAAGCATGAGCCAAGCTAACATTATCAAATCCTGAGCAGTGCTGTATACTTTTCCATCTGCACATGTCACAAGATGACTTGGTTCTCAGGTTACCATGGTGACAGACAAAGTAGAAAACCTATAAAAATAAATTCAATCATAATGGCAATGGCAACAACTGCTGTGGCATATTTGTAGTTGCATCTATCTATGTTAGCGATCTGATCGTATATCTAAAAGTAACAGGGGCAAAACTGGTAAATGGAAAGGGCAATTTCTTCATAAAATCCCTACATTGTGGATGCAGGCCATTCAGCCCATTGAGTCACACCAACCGTATCCCTGTAACCCCACATTTCCCATGGCCAATCCATTTAATTTGCACATCTTTTAAATGTGGGAGGAACCCAGAGCACCTGGGGGAAACCCATGCAGACATGGGGAGAATGTGCAAATTCCACACAGACAATAGCCCGAGGACAGAAGTGAAACCAGCTCCCTGGCGCCATGCAGCAGCAGTGCTAACCACTGAGCCACTGTGCCACCTGACAGGAACTGTAGAATAGAAAAATGGATAATAATTGCAATGGAGTTGCGAAAATAAGAATTGTAAGAAAATGAAGTGAGGGTAAAATGAGGCAGGAGGAAAATAAGATCAAAATAAACTGAGAGAAAGGGGTTTTTAAATGTATGTAATTAATGTTTTCTTGTGATGAGAGAAACAATAAAATCTTTTGACATTAATTCTCTCATGCAACTACTATCCAGAAGTTTAATGAACAGCATCTTATTAAGAGTCATGCACTTATTTGAATTCATGTCTTCTGTGTGACACTGTTGATAAAGTTAAATGTGGGTGTATAATAAGAGCTCAGTGGTTGCTTGCACAAACAATGATGCAAGGTGAACTCTTCATTAGGAAGGGAAATTTTGAACTGGGGGGATGATCACAAAACTATTGTGTTTCATGTCTTTCAACTTGATTGTGTCATTTAAACTTTGTAAGACTCTTTATGAAGCAATTATTTTTGTAAAAGCTTCATTTTTTCTCCTAAGATTAGAATCAAAGTCCTGTGATTATTTTCTGTTGGCTGAAGGGTAAAGAGCTGTCTCTGTCTTAACCACACACCAATACACGATGTGATATTTGATTGAGCTTGTACTGGCGTGCCTGCAATGCATCATTTTCATAATAGAAAGTGCATTCATAAGATTAGAAGCAGGTTATTTTCAATGTGCTGAAAGGCTTTGAATTTAACTGCCAAAAATTGCAAATTGACAACCAATTAATCAAGACAGACAGTTGAAAGACTGTGCTGGGTGTGGGGAGTGAGGAAATAAATTGCTCATGTTGGTATTAACTTGATGTGTGGGGTACAAATGAGAAGTTCTCTTTTCCTAAATACCACTAGCTTACTTATTCGAAAACAGAACCCCTGTTTTGTTTGCTGAAATCTGGGACTCAATGAATAAATGTACTTTTTTTGTGATTCTAAATTATGCAAACCAGGAAGATTCCAGGTTTAGAAGTATTAAAAGTCTTTTGGCTAGAAGTGACCATAACCAGAATTTTCATCCGCTAGCAAAAGTACTTTTGCCCATTAGAATGAATGGGTGGATAATTGCTGGATGGGGAGAGCAGAAATGGAAAGTCCAATCCAGCGAGTCCTGATGTTCCTGAATTGTTTGTTTATTTTGGTGGGTGTTAGAAGCTTTTCATAGCTATACTTGTATTTGTAGCACTGCCAATGATTCATTTAGCAAATGTCAAAGGTGGAACTGATCCAGACCAAGAAACACCCTGGTCTGTGTCAAATGATTGTAATCATACTATTAAGAGTGATGGTCCAATTCACCTCAGCAGATTTGTGCTGGGAGAAATGTAAAATCACCAAACATGCGCGCACACACACACGCACACACACACGCGCGCACACACACACACACACACACACACACTTTTTACTGTTACAATTCCAATCCTTATCTTGCACAGGACCAATAAGCCTGGTTCCATGTCTCGGAATGGGTTCAGTTTGGAATTAGCCACTCTCCTCCAGTTTGAATGGCTTTCACTGCAATGAACCAAAATAGGAAAATTGTAGAATCCTTATGGTGTGGAAGCAGGCCATTCAACCAACCAGTCCACACCAACCCTATCCCTGTAACCCTGCATTTCCCATAGCTAACCCACCTAGCCTGCACCTCCCTAGACACTATGGGCAATTTAAGCATGGCCAGTCTACCTAAACTGCACATCTTTGGAGTGTCAGAGGAAACCACAACATCTGGAGGAAACCCACACAGACACAGAGAACGTGCAAACTCTGCACAGCCCAAGGGTGGAATTGAACCCAGCTCCCTGGTGCTGTAACACAGCAGTGCTAACCACTGAGGCACCATGCTGCCCCAAGATGATAGACATTGGGAGACCCATGACTCTTTAGCTCAGCATTAGTTAATTCCCATCAGTCTGAAAGGGAGGTATATTAAAAAGGGAGATTTACTAAAAAAAATTGAGGTTGCCAACTGTGAGAACTTGAGTATTCTGAGGATTTATTTTGTTTATTTTGGTCTTTACATGACTCCCATGTAGATAGTGAGGAAGAGCACACAAGTGATCGCTTAAATAACTGGACTAATTCCTGCAAATGTCTTGTGCAAAAAATCTTTATTGTATTATTTCAGAAATTACTAAATCAATTTCTGCTCTGTAATCTTTTACACAGTAACATAGCAGTTGTGAATATATGAACAACCTAGGATTATCACAAAGATGTCACAAATATTAGCAGTACCATCATGGGCATTTACTTAGAGGTGTGTGAATATCAATAATAAAGAAAACATCTTAAAACTTGTATCTTGGCCCACACTCTAAAGCATTGATTTGTTCAAGTTTTCGACGATAATTAAGGCAACGTTGTGCAGATTGCATCTAATTCTATTAAAACTGAAAGCCTTGATATTCAAAAACATATTGATATGTGGTCAGATAAAACAATGTAGAATTTGCCATGGAGAAAGTTAAGGATCCCATGGCAATAGGTTTAGTAAGACAGAGTGGGCAAACATTGAATGTTCTAATAGAAGTATCTGAATGTATGGCAACAATAGATAGACAAAAGTTAAAAATCACGTGAATTGTTGAACCCCATGGCAACGCAGTGGAGTGCAATATCTCCTCCTTGCACAGCTGGATGGATCGCAGCTGGCTGCCAATCTCCTTTTCTGCCCCCCTTCCTTTTCTTGTCCGCAGTTCTTCTGAATAAGTAACGATTGTCCCCTACACATTTCTCTCAAGCGACAGAAGCTCATTACCCAATGCTGATGCCACAATAATGCACTGTTGTTGCCATTCTGTGCACAATTCACGCATGAAAGAGGGTTTTCAATCTGTTGCTCTGAGGGCTAAATGAAAACAGCAGTCGTTTACAATGACAACAGACGTGGCATCCCCTGAGGCCACTATCAATTTGACAGGAACTGTCAACATGCCAGGTATCCCATAATTCCAAGTGTCAGATTAATTAAATCTGCAAGACATCTGATTTAATATTCTGGTTTAATTCTGAAAGTACATTTATGGCTTGTAGAATGACTTTCATCAGCCCTGATTTTCTTAACACTTGATCTGATTTAAAGGCTAATTGGTTGTGGTTAGTAAGGACCTGATTGAATCTCAGCACATATCCCTTTTGCAAGGAGCAGTTTTTTATTTTTTTAAAAAAAAGCACTCTTTCCCAGTAATTGATTAAAATATACTTTAGATATGTGCAAATTATATTGAATTATTTGAATGATGAAGGATTTTCTGAATGACCTGCAGTCTGAATCTTTCACCACTATGTGCGCCAACAATGAACTTCCTAACTTCTTTTGTTCAATTTTACTTATATGCTTGAATTATTTAAATTTTGTACTTATGCTAAGTGACATCTTAATGTGTCATTAATGTTCTGAAGAGAAAGCTGTGGTTTTCTTAGCCCTGAGCCAGTGTTGGCGAAATGACACAGGAAGGCAGGAGGGAAGCAAGGGTTTAGTGGTCTACGTTTTCCTGTGACCATGCCATTTTGCCACAGATCAGAATGTTGGCAAATCAGCTGCCATTGGTTGTTCAGTCAAGCGACTGCAACCCTGGCATCTTCTTAATGGGCTGAGGGGGCGGGGGGGTGGAGCCTCATCTGTGGGCTTTGTGCGGTTTACCAGGAGACGCCTCCTCCACCTATAGGCACCCCAACATCTAGGCATCTGCTACAATCCTCTCCCTGTTTCCCCTAACTGTTCACTGGGGTCTCCCTGTATGGTGCGGGCCTTCTCCAAGCCATTGAGACACTGTCTATCTTCATCTACTGCCTCAGTAATGGCCACTGCACGTGGTCCCATGGCTGAGTAGCCTGTCCTTTAATTGGAGTGGTAGCTGTTGGGGTTGGGCTGCCCTTAATTAGAGTGTGGCTCGGGTAACAGCCACATAATTGGTCACTGTTGGTTATACACCTCCCAGGTTTCACTGCAAACAAGAAGTGGGGTTTGCTTCTATTTATGATTCCAGTGGCAAGATACCTGCTGCAGCCATAAAATCCAGTCCTTCCTGTTTACTTGTGTTTTCATTTTAGTCTTGTTTTATCTACTTTGTTCTTTTCCAAGTTAAAGCTAGTGTTAAGTCTCATGGTGGCCTTAAACCATCACAGTTCTAATGCATAGGATGATTGAGATGTAGATGGCAGTGGTTAGGCTATGCTACTGTGGAAGATTGGAGTTAGAATGTAGAACATTGAACATAGAACAGTACAGCACAGTACAGGCCATTCGGCCCACGATGTTGTGCCGACCTATTATCCTGCAAAGATCAATCTCCCTTCCGTACCCTACATTTTACTTTCCTCCATGTGCCTACCCAAGAGTCGCTTAAAAGTCTCTAAAGTGTCTGACTCCACTACCACTGCTGGCAGTGCATTCCACACGCCCACCCCTCTCAAGCATGTCTCTTCACCAGATACCCGACCATTGATGTCACAGGAAAAATTAACAGTAGTTAGTTCCTGAAATTGGCCAGCAAAATTAATACAGACATAGATAAACCTACCTCCAAATGAACCATTGAGGGTTGCATGGTGTTAATCTGACCGTCCTGCAATTTTTGATTATGGCAATGTGAAATAATGTTACAATTTGCATCATTTTAGTTCATTATTCACATTTCACATCTTCATTTGCTATTATTTTGCTATTTATAGTATATATTACATATATAATATTTGCTATTTGTTTTGCAATATAGATGAAGTGAGCCTGACAATTGTTAACCAGGCTAAGGTTATAATATGGTAAGATTAATTTTTCATACTGCTAAGCAAAAAATTGTAAGTAGGTGTAAAATAGATTAAACTTTTACTATAAGATACAATTATCCGTGGCTACACTGATTAAAGAAACAGCTGTCGTCAGTAACATTGATTCAGACAATGCAAACTGTTTCAAAATAAGAGGTCAGTCATTTAAGACTGCACTGAGGAGTTTTATTTCCCTTGAGCGTTGAAAGTCTTTGGACCGCCTTCCTCAAAATATGTTTTTTTTTAAGACAGACTTAGAGAAATCATTTATTAACAAGGGGATGGCAAGTAAACAGATCAGCCATAATTTTATTGAATGGCAGAAACTAGCTCATGAGGCTGAGCAGCTTGTTCCTGCTCCATTTATAAACGTAGCACCCAGTCTTAGCCAGTGAAAACTTACCTATATGCATCAAAAATTGTCTCATCTTCTGTTAGTTGATCAGCTTGGCGTTTAAAAAAAAAACATAAAAATGTAGAATGCAATGTATAAATTGGATTTCATTCCACTTGTTACATTTGGACTCTCATGCAAAAATCTTGCATTCCTGTTTTGGAAGTGTTTCTAATTTGATTGTAAAAACAGTTCCCATTACGAAATGAGTAGGAAGGCAATTTCCTCATATGCACTATGGAACCTTGACCAGAAATTTTGAAGCCTGTGCAAAAAGATTTAGTGGATCAATGTCCGGTCAAAGTATTTCTCATATCAGTAATTGTTCTTCACATGCAAGAAGCTCATGATGTCACTGCAGCATTTGGTGTAAAAACAATAATGTTTACTTAATTTTGCAAAAATATTTGACTGCATAACTTGCCCATGATAAAATTACCAATATAGAGGTGATGGAAATGATTCAACGCGCAGGCATTCAATCCCTTCACATAATACTTCTTTTTAAAATCCTTGGTGGGTGTGATAGGCTCAGTGAGCTGGAGCACTTTACTCCAGAAAAACATAGATTTTGGGCAGTTTTCAGTGATGTGTGATGTAAGGACTCTTGAGTGTATATGTGAACAGATTGATGAGGTTGGGCAAATGAGCGGACTGGATATGCTACATAAACGTAGGTTTCACAGCTGGATGGTTTTCTTTTCACTACGAGCATTCAGAAGGGAGCTGAATGACCTCCTTCAAATCACTTCAGATAAAAAGTCAGTAGGTGATTTACAGTCATTTTCTGAAATTTTATCTTTTCACTTTTGGGGATCAGAGAGGATCTGGTTGGATGTCATCTTTCCCTGAACCAGCCTAGCATTTAAAATAATACTGTTACTTTGCCCTTTCAGGAGGTTACGTTGTTGCTGGCAATTAAGTAGCACTGAAGGCAAATGCAACACAGCTGCCTCAGTGAGACTTGATAATCCAGTAGAAAGTTCTCTATTCCTCTTTTTTGTTAGTTTGGATTACTAGGAGAAATGCAGATAGCATTTGGACTTCTATAAAAGATTTAATTCTATTTTGTAATTTAAAAAAAAATTACCTCTTCCCTTGTGTGAATGAACATGTTAGTTTCTTGCATCAGTACCATTCTGTTATCACCAATTACCCTCTGATATATTGTATGTTCATGAATGAGCTGTAACAATGAATATTGGAAAATTATTACATCACAAATCGATATCATAGCTGAGCCAACTTCAGTCCTCATCACTTGCTTACATTTGACAGCTGAATGTGTGTGTGTGTGTGTCTTATGTGTATAAAATTTCATTGTTTGATTAAAAATGTATGGATCAAATTACCAAAAAAGTTTTGGCACACTTAAAATCTCTCCCTTCCCCCATGTACTTAATTTCCTTAATTATTTCAGTGCAGATAATAAAATGAAAATTTCCTTGGATTATCATCTCCACTCAACTGGCCTTTGTTCAGTCTGAAAAACATTTTGGTTTGGTCGGTTGCCGTTGGAGGCTGCTGGCTTGTGAAAGGATGATCTGATAGTTGAAGAATGCTTTTGTCTGTAGGGGGCCTGGGTAGTGTCGCACAGGGATGCTAGGGGAGAAAAGAAGGACCAGAACAAACAAAAGAGTCTAGAAATGTTTAGGCATATAGACTTTGAACTGCTTAAATCCTTTCCTGGCTTAACATTGTTCACTGAAGCCTAACAGCATGTTTATTATTCCTGTTACATGCTTAAAGGGACACGCTTCCTGATAAAGTATCTGGCAAAACTTTCTATGTTTGTTTGCAAGCAGACTGCACACAAGTGTATATAGCATCACCTCCACATGAATTTATTATAGCAGGATTTCAGGCTCTTTTCTCTCTCTAGAAGAATAACAGATTTATAAAACTACCTTCTGTCATGGTAGTAATGATTCTGTTAAAAGCTACCCCTGTAAACCTGGTATCTTGCCACCCTTCAAATAATACACCCCGTACCCCATTGTTTAATCATGCAATATGTTCATAAACTGATCATGGTTTTAGAATTCCTTCAAAGATGTTTTTTAGATCCCATTTAACACAAATGGATATTGGCCATCATCCCCAGAAATGGAAACAGAAATGTCAAGGAAGGGAAGGGATGAGTCAGAGATGGACCAGGTGACGGTGAGAATGGGATGGAAATTGAAAGCAAAATTGAAAAATTTTTCCAATTCTGAATGAAGGAGGGAAACAGCACTGATGATGCCATCAGTGTTCCAGAGAAGGAGTCATGGGGAGCGACTTGTGTCAGTTTGGAACAGCTTTGACATGAAGAAAGTGAGTGGAGTTAAAGGAGACATTGTTCAAAGTGATGACAAGCTCGGCCAGACGCAGCGGGGTGGTGGATGGGGATGGTCCAGACCTTCTTTCCAGAAAGAAATGGAGAGCTCCAAGACCATCCTGGTGAGGGATGGACATGTGAAAGGATTGCATGTCTGTGGTGAAAAGGAGGTGCCTGACTGCTCGCAAACTGGAAATAAAGTGTCAAAAGAATTGCGGGTGCAAGTGGTGAGGGCTTCAACAAGGGAGATAAAAAAATTAAGTCGAGGTAGGAAGAGTTCCGTGGAGGAAAAACAGGCAAGAAGCAGTGGGCTTCATGGAATACCTATATTCTGCTCAGAAAAATGACCCGATGCTTCCTCCTACACACCACTGTGTTCCCTGGCCAATGTTTCTGTCTTAGGCATGTTGCAATAGTCCAGCATAGCTCAGCATAGGCTGGAACAGCAGCATCTCATTTTCTGCTTGGGGACCCTGCAGGACTCAAATCGAGTTCAATAATTTTAGGACCTGAACACCTTCTTCTACGTCCTTCACCCTGGACAGGAAAGGTAAGGTCACAGCCTGATCAGCCAGGATCATCTCGAATGGCAGAGCTGGCACAAAGGGATGAATGACCTACAGCTGCTTCTATTCCTGAATCCTTATGATTGTTTTCTTCTTTTGTACATTTAAATTGGGAGCCAGCCATTCTGAGTTCCACTGTGAAATATTGAGACCCAGATGCTGTATTAATGAAAATATATTCCTGCACTGTTTCACAGAAATTGCCTGATGTAATCTAATGGGACATTGGGAGTGCAAAGTAATACAAAATCCTTGGGAATCCAGACAACTATGTTATAAATGCTCTGTGAAATTGGTTAGCAACAACAGTCTGCAGAGGTTGGACACACAACATGTAGTATAATCAGGGTGGGGGAGGGTGTTTCTGTGATTTTGCACTTGTTAAATTCCTTGGCTGCACCCCAGAGCAATTGAAGGGCCTGATTCAATACCCATCTCCTAAAGGAAGGTTAGGTATGTTGAATAATCACCTCAGACTTCTTTCATTACCCCCTGGTGTGTGGCATTGAAAGCAGCATTGGGACTGAGGTCTGAAATGTAAGTACCCAAAAGAATGAATTATGCAAATCTTCTAAGGTTTATATTCTCAGTAACAGAATGTACTGTACATTATTAAACTTAATATGTTGCTTAAATACAAAAAGATAAAGTAATGGACCAGTGCCACTTGTAGTTGATCACACTGTAAGAACTTAAGAAAGCATTAGAGTTATGATGGAGGGCGTCTTTTGGCAAACAGCACTTATAAAATAAACATTCCAAGATTCCAAATCTCCATAAAGCACATGATATTCTTTCAGCATGAATAATTCTTGCTTTGCAGAGATGCACATTAATGTCATGCAGCGACAGAAGAGGCACAAATTAGTTTTTTCATAGTAATGTCATCCCCACAAGTATTGGGATATTGTCCCTTGATATAATTTATGTGGTTGTTACTTATATCAGTAAATAGATTTTTGTGAATGGTTTGGCCAGCTTACTTTTATAAAAGCGTAACATTTGATTAAATAACCCCCAGTTCTGTACATATATTGGCTTATGAATGATTTCGTAAATGCTAAGAAAATCATTGCGTAGGTGCTGTGCAAACAGTGCCAGGCAAAAAGTGAATTCAGTATATATACCGACTTACACTGTAATAATTTAAGACACACTGCTGAAACTGAGCTAATAGCCTTAGCTAACTTGACAAGTAGTGTTGGTCTGTATCATTTTCAAATTAGTTAACCATCTTAACCTGCACTGGACATGAAATGTCAGTTTATTTGTTTACCCTGAAGGGATACATGCTTTCAGATTCTATTAATGGTATCTGTTTAGGCAGTGTTCTACAAAATAAGACATGCTTTCTTATCGCTATG
The DNA here is from genome assembly GCA_024137785.1 of Ginglymostoma cirratum. Classification (NCBI taxonomy): domain Eukaryota; kingdom Metazoa; phylum Chordata; class Chondrichthyes; order Orectolobiformes; family Ginglymostomatidae; genus Ginglymostoma; species Ginglymostoma cirratum. The sequence goes on from JAHRHZ010000271.1 coordinate 12,897,197, forward strand.
TGCAAGGTACGCAAGGTATATGGAAGTTACAAATGTTATACCCTGGGCACTTGCTTGATGAGTGTGGACTAGGGTTACACTATTTTGGAATAATGCAGCGATGGAGTGCTGTGCAACACATAATGCAGTGTTGCATGATGCACACACCAAATCTATTTTAATAAATTAGACTATGAGCAAATAATGATCTAGGACAGGACTTTATGGTCCCCAGTAGGCAGAAGAGCTCTTGACTTCCAGAGGTAGCCTTCCTAACACTGTTCAACCATCCCCAAAATATCCAGTTTTACTTAGGGAGAGCAAGATCCAAGGCAGCCACTGCCTTAGCCCAATTGTGTCCCTGATCTGACAAATCATTGGTTACTTAGGGATTGCTTCCTGTCACATCTTGGCCACATTGTTCAATCCCCTAGCAGGAAGAGGATGGTGAACCTGTCAAGGACCCACTTTCCACATTGATCCCCACCCCTCCCATCAAAGGTCTGTCCCCTATATATACAACTTTCTCTCCTGGCCACTCCGTCAAGTCCTCTGATCCCTATACCAATATTCTCACCCTCACTCCTGCCTCCCTTCAGTAATATGCTCACATTGTTTTGGCCCTGAGCTCCAGGATTTAGAATTTGGAGACTGCTTGTAGTCCCAGTCCCGGTCACTGCTGCCATGAGTTGGCAGCTTTGTAGTACCAACTTCCAATCTCACTTGGAGCATCGAAAGGCTGCATAGTTGTTGTGATCATTGGGAAGGCATTCATCTCTCTGACTCGTGATGTGATGGGATGGGAATGCCTACCTTCTGAAAAATTCTGCCTCTAGTATGTCTGTGTTTTGATGACTTCATCCATTGTGGCAAAAGTGGTGTGATGTCAGCTTATGTGAATGACTTCAGATGATGTGAATTGCTAATTGCAGGATGTCAAGGAAAGGACAGATTTGAGTACAAGTTAAATTGAGCAGCTGTTACTTATGCATTAGGAATCAGCTGTAGAGTGGGATTAGCAAGAGCTTTAAATGGGCAGCCTGACTTCCCAGTGGTATGTGATACATGATCAATCTAAGGTAAGCAAGAAAAGATGTAACACGTGGTGCATGTCATGCGAGAAAAATAATCTTTTCTTACTGGAGTCAGCCTCCATTTTGGGTAAGATAGCATGGCATTGTAAGCATGAATCATTTAATTGACAACAAAATCACTGCACTTTAAAAGCTGCAGTTGTGAGAGTGCTTGGAATGGCGAGAATCAGAAATCAAAGTCTGAAGTGGTTTTGAAGAGGGCATTTTATGCTTATCATGAAATTCCAATTTGAAGCAATTTTCAGAAATGTCTCGTATCTGTTAGTAAAACAAAGTGAGAGCTCTGTGATTCTTTTGACAAATAAACATAGTTTTCGATTAAATTATATTTGTTTTCAAATCCTGCCATGGCACCAGCCCTCCCTTAATCTCCAATCACTTTCAGTCCTATAATTCTTAATGTGCTCCTCCAGTTCTGGCAACTTGAATATCACTAATTTCAGTCACTATTTTCTTGACAATTTTGAATTCCCACCCTAAACCTCCTAACTTCTACTTCACTGTCCTCCTACGATGCTCCTTAAGACCATGAGACCATAAGACATAGGAGTGGAAGTAAGGCCATTCGGCCCATCGAGTCCACTCCGCCATTTAATCATGGCTGATGGGCATTTCAACTCCACTTACCCGCACTCTCCCCGTAGCCCTTGATTCCTTGCGAGATCAAGAACTTATCAATCTCTGCCTTGAAGACATTCAACGTCCCGGCCTCCACTGCACTCCGTGGCAATGAATTCCACAGGCCCACCACTCTCTGGCTGAAGAAATGTCTCCTCATTTCCGTTCTAAATCGACCCCCTCTAATTCTAAGGCTGTGCCCACGGGTCCTAGTATCCCCACCTAACGGAAACAACTTCCCAGCGTCCACCCTTTCTAAGCCATGCATTATCTTGTAAGTTTCTATCTCCCCTCAACCTTCTCAACTCTAATGAATACAATTCCAGGATCCTCAGCCGTTCATCGTATGTTAGGCCTACCATTCCAGGGATCATCCGTGTGAATCTCCGCTGGACACGCTCCAGTGCCAGTATGTCCTTCCTGAGGTGTGGGGCCCAAAATTGGACACAGTATTCTAAATGGGGCCTAACTAGAGCTTTATAAAGTCTCAGAAGCACATCGCTGCTTTTATATTCCAACCGTCTTGAGATAAATGACAACATTCCATTCGCTTTCTTAATCACAGACTCAACCTGCAAGTTAACCTTTAGAGAATCCTGTACTAGCACTCCCAGATCCCTTTGTACTTCGGCTTTATGAATTTTCTCACCGTTCAGAAAATAGTCTATGCCTATATTCTTTTTTCCAAGGTGCAAGAGGCCTACCTGTTTGATCAAACCTTGGGTTATCTGTTTGAATATTCCAGTGTCTGTGTCAAGTTTTGTTGGCAGTACTCCTGTGTAACTCTTCAATAATGTTTCACTACTTTCAAGGTTACATATTAATATCAATTGTTGTTGTTGGAGTATACCAGATACATGCATTCACTGTCTGTCAGGTGTGAGGTTTACATCAATGATCTGTGCAGCACATTCCATTCTCCCAGCAGAGGCTCTCCTCATTCTCGCAATAAATAAATGGTACCAATGTTGGCATCCTCTCTTAAGAAATGAACTATGTGAACTACACAGAGATATACAGAGAGAAAAGCAAAGGAAGCTTATGAAAGACACATAGTATGAGTTAAAAAACTGAGAGTCAAGGGAATGGAAATAGAATGTAGAACTATTCGATGTTTCCACCAAATCCAGGCCCCAGCACCTATTATGAGTTTTATTATAAGTAAGTAGCACATTTATAATTATTTGAACAATGCCATATTAAGTGTGTCACTCTTATTCATATAACGAAAGGATGGAGCTGGCACTTCAGCTTTACCTTCTAGCTCTCAACTGGAGCACATTATTACTGGGAGAACAAAGGGACCAGCAGCAAGGGATAGACCTCAAGGCCACACAAAGAGTCTCACGCGATTGAGACAGGGCAACAATCAGAAAAGAATACTAGAAATATTCTGTCAATTGATTGATCCTTGATTCAAGGATCAAACTATTTGAAGAAGCACCCAGATTTTTCTGAGGTAATTCAATTGTATATTCTATGACACAAAACCATCAACGAAGGATTATAATGGTCTGTGATTGCTTTTGTAACCACTTCCCTGTCATTTTAGCAGATTATTTCAAGTTTGTGTATGAAAATCACATTTTTGAATCTTTTAATACAAATGTAATCAGTAAGGACAAGATAAAATATATGTTAAAAACCAAAAACTTCAATTTTATGATTTTGGCTGGTTTTCTGCACATAATTAAGTTTTCTGATGCGGTCTCACAATATATCTGTTTTAACAAAGATCACTAAAGCATGTTTCCCTTATGATTTAAAGCAACTGCTTCTTTGGAAGGTTATGAGTCTGATTGAGAATCCTAACTCAGAAATTAAAGCTGGTGTCTTAAACTGAAGTTTAAGAATGGGATTGTTCATGTAATTAACTTTCAGTAATTGACAGCGCACAATTAGTGCACCACATTTTCAGAACACATTTTAACCTTAGTAAAAGCAGAATGTGACATAAAACACTTCTCCTGGTTTCTGGGATTATCTAAGGACACTTAGTAAAATAGAGTTTTATTTGCTGACTTCTTATAATTGGCATCAGGCTGTTATGTTGACATCATAATTAAACATCTTGAGTTCCTTTTTGAGCGCTGAGGTTACTGAATTATAGAAAATGCTTCTGATTATATGCATTTCTAGCCTGTATGGCTAGAATTTGCTTGGGATGATGTAAAGTGTTTGCAAATTTAATGGTGGATGGATGCTAACTGGCTTACCACTTATAGTACTCACAATCTGAATGATATTTCTTCCTTGTCATACACTCCTGCATAAATCATGGTATTCAAAATGTACCACAGTGTTTCTATTTTTTTCTCTCTGCAGCCAGTTATTGGGAAATCAGGTGTTCCTCAAGGACCTTCTGAGCAAAAGATTGCTGTGGTTACTGTTGATGACTGTGACACTTCTGTTGCGTTGCGCTTTGGCAGTTTCATTGGGAATTATTCCTGTTCAGCTCAAGGAATGCAATCTGGATCAAAAAAGTAAGAATATTTTGAAATTTAAAAAAAGCGCACAAGAATTCTTACCTTTTATTGTCACAGCTAATATGAACATCTTAAAAGTTATTTTTTCGACACGGTTTGTTCAGCCAGCACAATAAACTACTCAAAAATTTTCAACTTTAGTCAAAACTAGACCCATTGGAAATACTGTCGCTCTTTTAACAGAATTATCCCAAAAGACTTCAATAATATGTAAGGAAAACAGACACAAATGCAAACTGGAAAATAAGCATGACCAGAAGCTTAATTTAAGGAGACGATTTTTAGAAGAATCATGAAGGAGGAGAGGGAGGTGGAGAAGAAGATAAATTAAGCAAGTAGGTTTTAGGTGGCTGAAGATATAGCTGCTCACAGTGAGGAAAAGGAAGGTCATAGGAAGCCAGAGGCAAAGAAACGTGTAGAGAACTAACACACTGCTCGCCATAGTTCTAACTTTAGCTGATTGGAAGGTGCAAAGATCAAATTAGCTCCAAGGAAAGAAAAACACCTGTAGTGTGACACTTGCAATGATGGCAATGGTAATCACCAACAGCATTAGTGTGAAATAGTGGACAAATTGAGGCTCAGGTCTTCACAGTTAACCCTTACCACAGTGTTTCAGACTGCCCTTAAGGAATGCTGCGGAATATCCACAATTGCACTATAATGTGGAACTTGTAAATTATGTTGTTCCTTATATTTTGACGTCTACTGGAAAAATCAGTGAATGTGACTGACTATCAGTTGTTTTCTTTAATTATGTGTTTACCACACAGTATATCAAGGCATACAAGGCTATGGTCCAAGAGCTGAAAAATGGGATTGGAATATTTAGGTAGCTGTTTTGGACTGGTGCAGATTTGATGAGCTGAAGGGCGTTTTTCAGAGCTGCAGACCTCTATGACCCTATGACTATGACAATCAGGGAGAGGCAAATAATATATCACTCAGCCACACTGTTTCAGATGCATTGCATCTTTCACAATCTAATTCCATACAATACAGCATTTCACTTTCAGTTGAATTAGTTTCATTTCTAACCTCAGCATGTTCTACTAAATTAACCTACCCACATATCTCATGGGTAGGTATTTGAGCTATGTACTTATTTTGGCTGTGTTTACTTGGTAGCAGTGCCAAGTTTTTTTTTTGCTGTAATACAATTGTAGTAAACAGATCATTGAAAAGGAGAATTCTTGCATTAGTCCTGCAAATAATTGTCTTCTTTAACCCTGTTCGATTCTGCGCTCTCTAAAGATAGGGCACCCTGCTGGTTTAAAATTTTGTGTCAGCCAAGTTGCTGTGTTGGCTATAACTGTAAACAGTCAATTTCATTGGAGTGAATTACAGCTAAACATAGGAGTATCCAAACATTCTCACTTTTCCGGCAGGAGTCAGCGATCACCAACTTGAATTATCCATTGCAATTTTTATTTGGTAAAACAGCATATGTCAAGCATGTGTAATGTTTCAATTATGAATTGCTGTTCATTTCTTTCATGCATAAAGTCAACCAATATTGCTTTATTTATATTCTCGCTTCATGAATATTAATATTGAGCAAACTATGGGATGTCCACATCTCAGTTCCATGATTGCCATTAATCAAGATTCTATGGTAGTAAGTGGTTATGGAAGTTAAGCTTTAGTTAAAGATTTGTGCATCATTCTCATACTTTGTTATATATATATATGGGCTTTGGCCACACATGATCATCTCCAACTGGTAAAATTCAAGAGAAACCAAGTCCATTTTTTTGTGATTTTGTTTCCCAGGTCTCTGGATTTGACAGGTCCTTTGCTTCTTGGTGGAGTTCCAAACTTGCCTGAGGACTTTCCTCTTCAGAATCATGAATTTATGGGATGCATGAAAAACCTATTTATAGATAACCAGCAAATTGATATGGCTGATTTCATAGCAAATAATGGCACAGTGTCAGGTAAGTTAGCGAAACCAACATGATGTAACACGTTGGTGTTCCCAGTGGACTGATTTGTGTACTGAGTTTGCCAGAGGGATAAAGCAGCATCAGAACAGGAAATTATAAAAGACAAGCATATCTGTATCATCAAGCTAGGAATAATATTGGTAGAACCTATGGTAGGAGCTTTTTCCTTGCTTCCATATCATATGGGAAAATCTAACAGAGTGAGGAAAGTTTATTTAAAGGCAAAAATAGTAATGTCTTGTAATAAAGGCAAATGTTGCTGGAAAATCTCAGCAGGTCTGGTAGCATCTGTGCACAGAAATCAGGTCAGGTGACCCTTCCTCAGAACCGATGGTAGCTAGGAAAATGTTGGTTTATATGCAGAAGATAGGGTGGGGGGAGAGGATAAGGAGTAAATGATAGGTGGGGATTGAACCCAAAGAGAGAGAAGAACAGTTGGACAGACAAAGAAATGGATAATGATCTGGCTAGGAGGGTGAATAGGTGTTAATGGAGACTGCTAGTGGCTAACAATAGGTAGTGTATAATGACAGACTATATCATAACAAGGCCTGGTATGTGGGATTGTGGTCTAGGACATGGGAGAGTTCAGGCCCTAAAATTTTTGAACTTGATATTGAGTCCAGTGGGCTGCTGGGTCCCCAAGCAGAAAGTTGCATTGAGCTTCACTGCAACACTGCAGCAAGCCTGAGACAGAGATAACAAGGCGTGGGGCTGGATGAACACAGCAGGCCGAGCAGG